>PVLA01000488.1:296059-484066 GCA_004027455.1 Hydrochoerus hydrochaeris
TCGCGGGGCGGGGGGGGGGGGGGGGGGGGATTTCCAAAGTGGAGGGGTCTCAAGACCCCGGCCTCACCTTACACAGGTTCTTTCTTTAACTAAGAGCAGCTCGTGTGCAAACCCTGCTGATTTCCGAACATGCCTGGCAGGGCGTGGAGAGGTCTGGGCACTTGTTTTAAAGATTGCTTTACCTCCCGAATCTGAAACAGAGAGCTCGCGTCTGTTATTTCAACCACGCGTGGGTCTTCGGAGGCTTTTTTTCTAGTCCCCCCCGAGCTCTTCCTCCCGGGGCAGGGTCCCCTATCCACCCGCGTCCCTCCCCGTGCGCGCGGGTGCGCTCTCCTTCCACCCCGCGCTCGGGGAAGGTTATTTGCTGCCTCCGCGGCGTGTTGGGACAGCGGCCCTACTGGGGTAGGAATGTAGCTGTTCTTCCCACCACATGGGCCCCTTAAAGGGACAGCTTTACTTTTGGGGGGGTTTCCCCCATCGGGCTACAAGGGAAAAGGATGGAACTTTCCTCTCGGCCCCCTGGAGGAAGTTTTGAAAAAGATCAAGGGAAATGGCAGGGCACTGGGAAGAAAAGGGGAGGGGGACTAAAACGGATACCAACAAAGCCGGGGAGGAGACTGTCGCCTTCTGCCCAGGGGAAGGGAGAGCTGGAAGGTTCCAGGCAGAGACTGGCCAAGACGATTTAACTGCTCCAGAGCTGTCAAAACTGCATCCATTACATCCGTACAGAGGACGGGGTGAGGAGGGGATAGAAAATTCTGTAAGTTTAATGCTTCCCAGAAAAAGGATGAGAAGGTTCTTGGCGACTCATTTGTCCTCCCTGCCCCATACCGGGAATTGAACTCAGGTCCTTGAGCTTGCCAGGCAGGAACTGTGCTACTGAGCTACATCCCTGGCCCTTGGTTCCTTTTTTAAGGAAAAAATAAGTTGAATAGAAACTTGTAAGCCTGTAGACTTTCTGTGCACATAGGGGAGGCAGAGGCAGAGATATACTTTGCTTGACTGGATCCTGAGCTATCCTTGGAGGTGTAGAGGGGGCAGAGTCATAGTGAGACCCAGCAGTTATGGAGTGTGGAACAAACATAGCCAGAAATACCACTGTGAAGATCCCTGACACTAAAGTTGGGTAAGTGCAGTAGTGAATCAGGTGAGCCTGGCTTCAGCTAGGAATGAACTCAGTGCACTACATTAGAAGGTGCTTATTTGAATTCTGCTATGGGAAGTTAAACTTGATGGCTGGAAATACCATGGCTGTTTTCATCCCAAGAAACTGTCCCAGGAGTCTCTTCTAGGTAAGTGAAAATTCTTCCCAGGAGCAATTAGGTAGATAAAAGATTTCTGAGTTTTTCCTGGCTGGCCTTGAACTCATGGCAATCCTCCTGCCTCAGCCTCCTGAGTGCTGGGATTACTGGCTCGTGCCACCACATCTGGCAATGAAAGGTTGTTTCTGAAGATGAGTGCAAAAGCGTTGAGCTGAGACTGGTCTCCTTCCTGTCTGGTTGTTGTCCTGATCACAGTTGTCATGGTGCTTGAGTGACCTTGTCCCTGATCTCTTGGACTTGTGAAAGATGCTTGGCTTGTCACTGATTTTGGATTTCCTCTTCTGTCCCCTGTTGAATATCAGATAACATCTTTGGGCCTGGCACATGGTATTAAGAGTGACAGGTGCAAGGCAACCAAGTCTGGCTGTGACTGATACCCAGCACACTAGTCACGTTCTTCATCTGGGCCGGCATAGGACACAGAAGGTCACAGAGGACAGAGTATTTTATAGCTCTTTGCTTGCTCTGGGACTTTCTAATCAGTAATCCTCTACTTTCTACTGATGAACTGCTAGTTTTGATCCCTAAGAAAAAGCAAAAATGGGAGGGATTGTTTATGTCACTGTTCCTTAAAGAAAATAAACACTAGGGGGTTGGGAACAAAATAATTTCCGAGAGTACTTTGAGAAGTAGTCTTCTACTTCTGGGTGTGTCTCATAATGACAGGACAGTTCTGTGCTGGGGCCCACTCTATATTCCTCGAAGCAGCCTAGGCACCACTTTGTCACAGTTGCCTGGACAAAGGGAATCTGAGTCTCATACTGTGACTCTGATGGGTTGGCATCTGGTCTTCAGCAGCAGCAGAAGCCTTGCTGCCCTTCTCAGATTGGTGGAATTCGGGGTCCCCTGGAAGACTTGGTGCTGGCAGATTTAGCCAGCAGAGCCTGCACACGGTCCTATAAGTAGCTCTGCTGACTGCCTTGCTTCCACTGGCTCTGCAGCTTGGAGCTGCCAGGACCCAGCTTTCTCCTGAGTACACTCAGGAACATTCCCCAAACTCAGCTCAGCACCTATTCATTTGTTTGTTCATTCAGCAAACACATTTCTCAAGCATTAAGCCAACATATGCAGCTCAGTAATTGAGAAACACAGGCAGACCTGGTACTTCCTGGAGGCCCTGTGTGAAACATCAAATCTCCCTGAACTTCAGGGTTATCTGCAAATAAGGGTGGAGTGATAGGAGAAGAAAGGTAGTCAGTTTTTACCTAAGAATGCTATAAAAATTGAACATGTTCAAACTATTCAGTACAGAGCTACTGTAGGGCTGCTTGAATATCCCCCTTTGGTTAGCAAGGTTGCCTAAGTAGATCAGAGCTGGTTCTTGCCTTTGGGATACAAGAGCCAGGAAAACAAATAATTATACCACAGTGTCATGTGGTTAAATAGAGGCTTGGTCCTTCATTTATTTTAGCTGGTTTTTTGGCTTTCTCTGGGAAGATCTTGTTCCTCCTTCCTCCCCCTCCAAAGCCCCACGAAACCTAAGCATGGTTCCTGCCTGGCCACACTTCCGGAAAAGAAAACTATTAAGCCTGCACGTGAGTAGGGCAGCCCTCTCTGCCTTAGAGACGCCTGGGAGATGGAACTTCCTTGTAGAACATTCAGGGAGGGCCAGAAGCTTCTCACCCTTAGATTGCTGTGACCCCAAGGTGAGAGGTGCCGGCTGAGGTCTCTTGTAGCTGGAACAGTTTAGAATTCCAAGCTCTCCTTCCCTAAGGTCAGAGGACAGAGACAGGCCCCAGAGCTCATAAGGTAGCAATTGCCTAATTTGGGGGCAGGGCCGATGGAGCCTCTTTCCTTCATGAATTCTGTCACAGGGATAATTGATGCAGGTCTCCAGCCCCAGACTCACCCCCAGCCCCTAGTACCTCCACCCCAAAGTTTGACCCCTGTTGTCTCTTTGTTTCTTCCTTTTAAGTTGGTGCCAGTGATGTGATGTTTCTGGGAGCTACAGAAAGTTGACCGTAACCCAGAGCAGCCGTTTTCAAAGAGCTGATTCTCTGGCTTGCCGGCAGTCCTTTGAGTCTATTTTTTGTCCTGCAATTTTGATTTAGCAAAGAAGCAAACATCCTAGGTGCCCTTGGGCACCTTTTATGCCCATCCAGGCAGACTTTGTTCTTTCAGTGCACAGCAGCATTCCCATCTGTGCTCACGGATGAGTGAGGCTCACTGCACCCTGCCCTGCTCCCCACTGTGCCCTTCCCCGCGGCCCTCTGTGGAGTGGAGCTTTCGGGGGCCCCTGGTCATTCAGGTGAGAGTGAGGAGGGGAGGAGTGCTGCTCAGGACCTGCAGCAAGCCCTGACTTGGCTTATGGAAGCTCCCCCTCACCTCTGTGCAGAACTGAGGATCAGGGCTCCCAACAAGCCCAAGCCAGGAACAAAAGACTGGGAGCAAACGAATCTCCCATCTGGCTGAGAGGCAGCGACACAAAGGTGCTGCTGCATAATTTATCACCAGAGGTTTCTGGAGCCAGGAAGCTCCTGGCTGCAGGCAGTGCCTATTTGGGGAGCTAGGGACCCTCCCCCTGTCTGGGTGCAAGGCCAAACAGGTACAGTAGGACAGCGGGAGGGACACCTGATCAGCACGTGGAATAAAGGTGCAAGCAGAGAGAGAGCTCTCCAAACTCTGCCGCTCTACTTCCTGTCAGGCCTGGGGGGTGGGGAGAGGGTAAGTGAGCCAGGTCTTCCTTTCCTGTGGCTACAGCCTGAGGACCTCACCCGATACCATTCTGCAGGCATGGAGAAAGACAAGACAGTTCTGCTGGGTTCATCATTGCCTTCAAGAAACCAAATGGAGGTGCCAGGCCAAGCACATAAGAAAGGAGAGCCCACTGCTCTTCCTACCCTCCCCACCTTGGGCAGTTAGAACCAGAGGTTTCAACTTCAGGCTCAGAGAGGCAGTAAAAGTGAAGAGCTCTAACCTGTGTTTCCCCCATAGGAGAATTTCTGCTCTCCTGGGAATAATCTTTGCTGGTGATCATTTTTTCACCATAAACTGTGGCTTAAAAAATACAAATGTACTTGGGAGCAGTTAACATTTTGGAGAGCCTTGCTGTTTCCCAGCAGAGCTACATCTGATAGACATGTAGCATGTATCATCACAATATTCTTGTGTGGTAGGTGCTGTTACCTTCCCTTCATGCAGGTGGGAAACTGAGGCTCAAAGCTGTTGGCTGTTGCATGAACACTAAGTACCTGTGAGGATTTGAACCCAGAGCCTAGGCTGGGAACCCCACAGCCCATATAGACCCTCAGAACAGAATATTTTAAACCCTCGTGGTGATTCACACCCATTACCCCAGCAATGAGCAGGCTGAGGCAGGAAGATTGCTAAGAGTTTGAAGCCAACCTAGGCAACATAGAAAGTTCAAGGCCAGCCTGGACTACATAGTGAGAACTTGTCTCAAAAAAAAACTCTAGAAGACTATATCATTCATTTATTCACTTAGGGGCTGGGAATATAGCTCAGTGGCACAGATGCCTGCCTGGCAAGCACAAGGTTGTGAGTACCAGAAAACAAAACAAAACAAAACAAAACAAAACAAAAACATTCATTCACTTAACAAACTTGTACTCAGCACTGAATACATACCAAACATGGACCTATGTATGCACTGTGAATATAGACACAAAGTAGTCTGTCACACAGTTCCAACTGCCAGCAGGTCTCAGTCTAGAAAGTGAACAACTCAAAGGACCTGTGGGGCACAGAACTGGGATCTCCGCTCAGCCTGGGCAGTGGCAGGAAAGGGTCTTATTCCCGGCATCTGCTGCCAGCTGCTTACCAGCTACCCTTTCTTGGAATTGGTACTGATGCTTGCCCAGCTGGTGAGCCCTGCCCTCTCAAACATTGGTTCCATGTGGCCTCTTGCACACTCCAGGAGTCTCTCAGGTGAGGATGGGTCAGTTCCCACGCGGGTCCTTGCTGTCACTCCTATTGTTGTGTGAGTTTTGCCCCCTTCAGTGAGAGATGTGGCTGAGATGTACCACACACACAAAAGGAATATAGAGAAATGTCCTTCACTTATGGTGCTGATTCCTTCCTTTGCAGTCGTGTCTCTGATTCACCCTGCCCTGGGGTAACGGCGTACTCCAGAACACTCACACAGCACTCCCTAAGTCTCCTCAGTCCCAGTTCAACTTGAAAAAGCTGCTCTGTGGCTGTTGGTAGTCACCATCCATCTACCTGTGAGCCTCCGTGAGACAGGTGTGACCCACTTCCAGCTGAGCGTTCCTTAAGATGCAGAGTACCAGGACTTGGCACTGTGTATGCATCTGTGTCACTTGCAAAA
Organism: Hydrochoerus hydrochaeris; assembly: GCA_004027455.1. Lineage (NCBI taxonomy): Eukaryota > Metazoa > Chordata > Mammalia > Rodentia > Hydrochaeridae > Hydrochoerus > Hydrochoerus hydrochaeris. The sequence continues at coordinate 301,670 of PVLA01000488.1, forward strand.
TGCATTGAAGGTCTGGATTCTGAGGTTGCCCCAGAAAAGCACAGTAGTCTTAAGAGTTCTGGTGGGACTGCTGTCCTAGTTGTAATGTATTTCCTGATGAGCCTTGGCCAGAGCAGGTGACCTTACCTGTTAAATGGACCTCACAGCAACAGCTCAAGAGTCTCTGTGATGATTAAGCAAGGCTATAAGTGTGTGTGTGCAAGTAGCTTGCTAACTACAAAGAGAAACTGCAAAGTAGAATTATGTGTTGCCGTAAGCCCTGTTCCTTCCTGGGCCAGCATTACACAGAGGCACTGGCTCAACAGGGCTGTGACTCCAGCCTTCTTCTCCCTGCTTTACTGCTTTACCTTAGGCGAAGGCCATTGCTCTTTACCCTAGCAGTAACCAGAAGGAAAGATCACTGTTTGAGACTCATAAACTCCCTGCAGGTTTGCTGAGAGAGAATGAACACCATCCGGGAGAGGGGCCCCAAAGTTGTAATTGCGCTTTTTGACCTTGAGGCTTTGGAGATTCTCACCATGGCAATATCATTTATTGGGAGGCCTGGTAAGGGCAAGTGCTGAGGGGAAGGGCTGGCCCCCTTCCTTAGTACCTGTGTGACCTATCCACAGACGCAGCCTTCCCTATCTCTTTGTCTTTCATTAGAAAGTGATGGTAGTAACAATGACTAGCTGGGTGTGGTGACGCATACCTGTGATCCTAGCACCTGCCAGCCTGGGGCAGGAGAATCGCTGGGCTGCTGCTGTGCTGCACATTGAGGCCATCCTGGGGTATGTAGTGAGTTCAAGGCTAGCCTGATTTACATAACAAGACCCTGACTCAAAACAGGAAAAACATTAGCAGTGGCATTCATTCATTGTGGAGCAGATACCCAGATGTAGCAGTGTAAATCACTTAGAGAAATACTTGGTGGGCACCTAGCCAGTACTGAGTAAGTGACGGTTGTGTTATTATGAAGCTGTTGCTATGTGCCAGCTCTGTGCTGAGCAGTTTGTATGGATTATTTAAACTTCCCCAAACCCTCTGAGGTAGAATTATTCTTATTCCCATTTTGTGGATAAGCAAAGCAAGGTTCGGAGATACTAAGTAACTTGCTCAAAGTTGCAGCATTGATGATAGACCCAAGATTTCCACCTGAGTCTCCTGAGTCCAGGATCTGTGTGGTCCGTGCAAGGGCCAATACCCTAGGGACCAGTTTGTTGCTGCCCTTTCTGATCACAGCCTGGGCTTGAGTAAAAAGGCAGAATTCCACCTCTGGGAACCCCAGAGGAGCAACAGTTGTTCAGAAATGCCGGCTTTTTGGAGTATAATGTGTCTGCTTCCTGAATGAATGGCGCTGACTTCAAAAGCTGACAAGCCCGTGCCCACCCTGTGGACTGTTTTGTTCCTGAAGTCGGCACCAGGAAACCAGGACTCCTGTTATCACTCAGCCAAGGCAGGGGTGGGGCCCTTGGCTACCTCCTGTACTCTGCTCACACACAAGTGGCACCAGGATACTGCTGTCCCCGTCCTGCTGCTCAAGTTCTTAAAAATCAAGGGTTTGGGGAAAAACAGCCCCTGTACCTCTATCCCCTTGAACTCCATGTACCAAGCCCCTGCAGTGTGCCACGCAAACAAAACAGTGTCTTTCTTTCGCCTTTGTTTTCTTGTCTAATCCTTGTGGCTTTTCTTTCTCTTCACAGAAGACAACACTGAGGCTTAGGGAGCTGAGTGACCTGCACAGGGTTTATGGAACCCAGGCCTGTGTCCTCCAGCTTCTGTGTCCTTTCCTCTGTGTTCTTTCCCGTTCTTTCTGTCCCCGTAACCTTCTGCCCTGAATTCCCTTCTGGGTACCTTCACTCCCAGCCCTTCTCAACCTGTTGGCATTTGCAGCCATGTCGGTGGCATGGGGGAAGTTTTCCTGTGCTCTGTGCAACACCTTGGCTTTTCACTACTTAATGCCAGCAACATGTCCCTAGACGCTGTCAGATGTCCCCCGAGGGGCAAAAGCATCCCCAGCCAAGAGCCACTGCCCCAGCCTTGCCCTCTTCACCTGGCTGTGCCACCCAGAAGGGGACCTGTGTGTCTTCCTTGCATGGAGTGTTTTTTGTTTAATGCACCCAGGGTTCCCTGATAGGGCGCAGTGATGAACAGTTGTTCCTCAGGCTCCATGCCCAGGGCCCGAGTGAGAGAAGCCCGAGTCTCTTCTCAGTTTCTGTGAAACAGGCGGGGGAGCATGGGTTGGGGGCTGGGCTGCTGGGTTGCTGATGCTTCTGCAGGGACAAATCTGTCCCGAATTTGCAGAAAGGAACTGGGCCTCCCAAGTGGATTCCCTTGCCTTCAACAGGAAATCCTGCACCTTTTCTAAAGCAGGAGGTTCTTTTTGTGTTCTTACTGGGTCACACCAGCCTGCATGCATGCGTGCATGCGTGTGTGTGTGTGTGTGTGTGTGTGTGTGTGAGCTGGGCCAGACCTCCACTGGGAATCTGGTAGAAATCTGTGGTTCTCTCACCCCAGATGGATGGATGAATGACTGGCCATCCATCCATACATTCATCATAGGTTAGAAAGCTGTGCCTTATTTCACATTTCCCTTTGGGGTTTAAGCAGAGAAAGAGGGGTCTAGGGTTTTCTGCTTAATTAATTAATTAATTAATTTTTGTTGTTGTATTCTTGAGAGAGGGTCTCATGTAGTTCAGGCTGGCCTTAAACTCACTACGTATACCAGGCTGGCCTGGATCTCTCAGCAATCTTCCTGCCTCAGCCTCCTGAGTGCCGAATTATAAGCGTGTACCACCCTGCTTGCTTTTGGAGGGCAAAGCAGCACCTGTTTCATTCCAGACCTTGAGCCCTAGGCCAGGCCTAGTAATATAGCTGGAAGTGAGGCTGTGTATTTAGAGAGAGAGAGAGAAGCTGGGCAGGTCCATAGTAAAGAAAGAAGGTGGCAGTTTAGAAATGACTCTATCTGCTCCAGCCCAGCCTGAGGGGAAATGAGGAACAAGAAAGCAAGGGGGAGATGAGCAGCAAGCCTGCCCCCCTCCTTTCCCAGCTGCAAGCAGCCCAGTGGGTTCAATGAATGCTGGGAAGGGGAGAGTGACCCTGGCAGAACCCTTTGTTCCAGCTGAGGCTGAAGCGGGGGCACTGAGCCATTCACACGCCATCTCAGGGCATCCTGCTGGGCACACTGGGCAGGGGGCACAGCAGCTGGTCATGGGACTTGGCCAGGCAGATAGCTGGATGCTCAATGGGGAAGTCCAGCTGCGTGGCTGAGGTTGGGGAGGGCTGGGCTGCCGGCCTTCCTCTGGGCCCTGGTCTGTCCCCTGGACAGGAAGGCCCGGGGTGGCTGGCACAGTCCTCTCCACCTCCACCCAATCCTCCTGCTCATCCTCCTCCAAGGAAGGTCTGCCTGCGGGACTTGGGCTGCTTCCTGCTTCACACTTCCCATGTGGGTTCCTTAGCTTTTCACTTCCACTGCTATTTCCAGCCCTTCTGGGCCAACCTGCCAGGGCCCAGTCCAGAATGCAGGCAAATCATCTATTTCTCCATGTCACCCCTCTGTCCCCTATTCCCTTGCTCCAGAGCCTCAGCCCTTATGTGGCATTGGGAGGTGCTATGGAAGCCCTGTCACGGACAGCATCCCTGGGCTGTCTGTGAGCCCTATGCCAGAGGAAGGCTTGATAACACTGCAGCATCACTGCAGTTTCCTAGGGTACAGAGCCCTGGACTCGGCCCCTCTCCCTTACCCGTAGATGGGCTGTGTTTGAGCAGGAGCTGAGCCCGTATTGGTCCCTTCCCCTGCCTAGGCCTTGCCAGCAGCCCGGAATGTGCGTGTGGTCGGAGTCATTTCACCTGCGCGGTGAGCGCGCTTGGCGAGTGCACCTGCATTCCTGCCCAGTGGCAGTGTGATGGCGACAATGACTGTGGGGACCACAGCGATGAAGACGGGTGTAGTAAGTACTGCCTCAGGGGTGAGGGTGGAAGAGGGCTTGGAGGAGGCCCAGGGAAGAGGCCTGTACAGCATGCTGTCCAGCCATGGAGTTGGGCTTAGAGTGGTGAACTCTGTTTTCTTTCCTTCTTTGGTTTTTGAGACAGGGTCTCGGATGTAGTTCAGGATGGCCTCGAACCCACTGTAGAACCTAGGCTGGCCTCAAACTCACAGTGATCCTCCTGCCTCAGGCTCCTGAGTACTGCAATTACATCTTTGCACCACCACACCCAGCTGAGAGTTAGACACTTGCCAAGATGACAGATAACATATATATCTCTGTCATACCTGGGTCTCCAATAAAACAAATGTTGAGGGCTGGGAATATGGTTTGGGGGCACAGCACCTGCCTGGCAAGCACAAAGTCCTGAGTTTGAGTCCCTGTACCCACCCAAAAAACCAAGTTGAAACATGTATAGAAGAAAATGCCCTCAAAACCAGAGGTGTCCTTTTTAAGTTGCTCTGCATTTATGTAAATACATGTAACGTTTAAAAATTATGGATTATGCACAGTGCAGATTTCTTATTTTGTATAATCACACCTTTTGTAAATAATGCAAACTTTGTAAGAAGTCTCATTCCATTTAAATGCCTCCTTTTTGTGTGTGTGTCAGGAATCAAACTCAGGACCTTCCACTTGCCAGGCAGGTACTGTACCACTAAGGTGTATCCCTACCCCTCCTCTCCCCCTGCCCCTTTTTGAGACAGGATCTCACTGTATAGTCCAGACTGGCTTTGAACACACCATGTAGCCTAGGCTGGCTCCCAAAATGTAGAGATTCTCCTGCCTCAGCTCCTGAGAGCTGGGATTCAAGGCCTAAGCTGTCACACCCAGCTCTCATTCCATTGAACCATTCTCTTCCCTTAGTTCAGTGACCAGGTCCTGTCTTGGGTAAATGTAGATACCACTGCCAAACCAGTTGTCTCAGTTTAGGGGCACAGTCCCTCACCTGCGGCATCTGTGTCTGAGGCTGGCCCATCAGTCTGATGGGAGCCAGGCTACAACCTGAACTTCATTAACTCTAACCAGTGCGGCCAACTGTGATGGGTGCTTCACTTTCATATCCGTTATCTCAAAAGACCTCTCCCAGCCGAGGATAATTATCCCCATCATACAGTCAAAGAAACTACTGCTCAGAGAGGGTAAATGATTGCTCAATGTGATAAGCAATGAGTTCTATAACTCAGTCAGTCATCATGCAAGAAGAGGAAGTGGGGGACAGCAGCTGGCTCTCTTGGCTGTGTTTTTCTTCCTGCTTTGGTAGTGGCTGCCAGCTGTCTGGGTAGTTTTTCTGCGCCCTGAGGATCACTAACATGATTCCCTTCTCCTTCTTAGTTCTTAGCTGGCAGACGATTCTGCTGAGCTCCCTGTCAGCTGGCAGTGGGTGAGGGGTCCCGGGGGGCCAGTGCTGCAGGCAGACACGGGACTGGACCTGGGCCTGCGAAGGGTCCTGTCTGAGCCTCTCCCTTCCTCCCTTGCCCTCTCCCCTTCTCAGTGCTGCCCACCTGCTCCCCTCTGGACTTCCACTGTGACAATGGCAAATGCATCCGCCGCTCCTGGGTATGTGATGGAGACAATGACTGCGAGGACGACTCAGACGAGCAGGACTGTCGTGAGTGTCGGCCGCTGGGCTCTGTCGGGAAAGGGTTTTCCAGGCTCACGGAGTCCCTGGGCTTTGGACTCCGCGCGGTCCTCTTCCCTCCTCCCTCAGTGCTGCCTGCTATTGGCCAGGTGGCTGGGGAGGTGGCACTGGAGCTGCTAGACTCCCCCAAAGCCTTTCTGTCAGGCCCCCAGGCACCGCACCCCTGCCTGACTGCTGCTCTGTGCCTGCAGCTCCCCGGGAGTGTGAGGAAGATGAGTTTCCCTGCCAGAATGGCTACTGCATCCGGAGCCTGTGGCACTGCGACGGTGACAATGACTGTGGAGACAACAGCGATGAACAGTGCGGTGAGTGGGAGAGGTGGACCCTGGCCGCGGGAGGAGCTAGTGCAGAGGCCCTGATGAGCCCCAGACATCTGGAGCAGCTGGAGGAAGGTGGGAGGGCCGAGCAGCCAGGTGCCCCGCCCAGAGTCTGCCCTGGTGCCCCCACCTTAGGCTGGGGAGACTGGCATCTGGGAGGGTGGGGAGGTTTGTTCTCAAGGCCCCTCAGCACATTGTCCTCTGGCACCCTCAGACATGCGGAAGTGCTCGGACAAGGAGTTCCGCTGCAGCGATGGTAGCTGTATCGCAGAGCACTGGTACTGCGACGGTGACACGGACTGCAAAGATGGCTCCGATGAGGAGAGCTGTCGTGAGTGGCCGCGATGTCGGGCTGTGGGGGCTGGGCAGGCACTGAGGACTCCACCACTGGGGTAAGGGCCGAGGAGCACAGGTTCTGGGCTGAGATCAGCAAGGAGCGGGCACACAAGTGGGCAGGGAAGGCTCCTGTTGGTTCCCCTCAATGTGGCCGTCCATCCGACAGGGCCACCCCAGTCACACGTCTCTCAGGGGCCCTGTGGAGCATCTCACTTCTCCTGGGTCCAACACCATCTCCACCTCTGTCCTCCACAGCCTCAGCGGTGCCCGCGCCGCCCTGCAACTTGGAGGAGTTCCAGTGCGCCTACGGCCGCTGCATCCTAGACATCTACCACTGTGATGGCGACGACGACTGCGGGGACTGGTCCGACGAGTCTGACTGCTGTGAGTGCTGGGAGGAGGGGAGGCCACCAGGTGCAAATGCCAGGTGGGGCAGGAGCCCAGGGGAGGAGCTGCCCGGCTGGCGCCTGCGTCCCTTGGGTGGAGGTGGAGGAGATAGGAGGTGTGGTGCTGGGTGTGCAGGAGCTGGGGCCCTGGGGTCCACCGCAGGACTCTGTGCACAGACAGGCTAGAAACGGAAGGTCTCTGTCCCCCCAGCCTCCCACCAGCCCTGCCGCTCCGGGGAGTTCATGTGTGACAGCGGGCTGTGTATTAACGCCGGCTGGCGCTGTGATGGGGATCCCGACTGTGACGACCAGTCTGATGAGCGTAACTGTAGTGAGTGGGGGACGCGGGAAGAGGGGCTGCAGGGCCAGCGAGGTCACTACCAGTACAGCTAGAAGGCGCGTTGGACTGGACCACTGTCTTACTCCCTCATCCCTGATCCCTGACACCCACAATTTAAAGGAGGAAAGGTTTATTTTGGCGTGAGATTTCAGTCTGTGCTCCAAGAAGAAATAGCATCATGGAAGGCCTTGAGAAAAAGGCACTCAACCCACAGCAGCCAGGAAGCAGAGCAGAAGGAGCCTGGGATAGAACACCCCCTTCCAGGCCATGCCCCTAGTGACCACCTCCAACCTGGCCCCATCTCCCAGCTGCACATTCTGCTCCTCTAACTCATCAAAAGATGAACCCATTGATGAGTACAAAGTGCAAACGCATGAGAAGTTCCGGGGACTGCTAGATCTAAACCATGACAACCACCATGTACAGTTCATAGGGTTGTGCACTGCACAGAGGCACTATTTCCAAAGGAATGCCAGCCACACAGCAGATTGCAGTTTCATAGACTCATCAGGGCAGTTTTCCAGCAGATGGCAGTAAAGTGTCTCTTGACACTGGCATCCTGAAGAGCAGTCTGGGAACTGATACAAAGGGCAGCTCTGGGCAGCAGGGCAAAGAGGGACCAGTCTCTCAAACCCCACTTGCTTTGCCAGCCACCTCCATGTGCACGGCTGAACAGTTCCGCTGCCGGTCAGGCCGCTGTGTCCGCCTGTCCTGGCGCTGTGACGGGGAGGATGACTGTGCGGACAACAGTGACGAGGAGAACTGTGAGAACACAGGTGGGGTCTTCTGGGGCTGTCCAAGGCCCCCTAACCTGCAGCTGGGGTGCAGAGATGGTGGCAAGAATGTGCACTGGGAGGCTTTACTGGGATATAAATCCACAGTGTCAGATCCATGCATGGCACAGCCGGGACACAGGCTCAGGGCTGTGGGCTCCCTGCCCAGTCACACTTAGCACGCGTGAAGCTCTGCTCTGCCTGGGCAAATGCAGACACTCAGCCAGCCTTGCCTCAGCTGTTTCCTGCCTGAGACTCCAGCCCTTGCTCCTGAGTCTCCTCTGACTCCTGCTAGACGAGGACAGGCTTCTGTCCTGAGCTGGCCCAAGCCCTGCCCTGTGGTGACCTGCCACCCCTCCCTCTTACTCCCTAGGAAGCCCCCAGTGTGCCTCCGACCAGTTCCTGTGCTGGAACGGGCGATGCATTGGGCAGAGGAAGCTATGTAATGGGGTCAACGACTGTGGGGACAACAGTGATGAAAGTCCACAGCAGAACTGCCGTGAGTGTCCCCGGAGCTTGGGGCTGGCCCATGGCTTGTGACCAAACCCCACCCCTAGGGTTTAAAGGGAATCCTCCCCGGAGCATCTCGCAGCTGTGGGAGCTGGTCGCTGTGGACCAGGTGGAACAGAGGTGGCTGTCTGGGGGAGGTTCTGGGCTCTGTCCCAACTCTGGCTTGGCTGGCACAGGGCCCCGGACAGGTGAAGAGAACTGCAATGTTAACAACGGTGGCTGCGCCCAGAAGTGCCAGACGGTGCGAGGGGCAGTGCAGTGTACCTGCCACACGGGCTACCGGCTCACAGAGGATGGGCACACATGCCAGGGTAAGTGGGGCCTGGGTGGCACCAAGGCGGGAGGCTGGGTAGGGGCAGCAGGTAGGTGACTGTTTCCTCTGGGTCATACAATTGATGGGTACGACCTCATTTGATTCATTGCAGTCAGAGCAAAAATGCGGTTATCCTTTCCTTTGCACAGATGGGGAAACTGAGGCCCAGAGAGATTCAGGAACTTAGCAAAGTTCCTGAACAGCTAGGGAGGAGCAGAGTTGAAATTCTAGCCCAGGTTGCACGACCTCAAAGCCCTTCATCACATGCTACACACCCTTTCCACCAAGCCAGGAAGTAGATGGGAATCAGGCCAGGAAAACAGCTGGTGAGATTGGGAGTCAGGGTTCAGGGACAGCAGGAGGGAGCCCTCCTGACCCTGCCTGGTGTTCACAGATGTGAATGAGTGTGCTGAGGAGGGATACTGCAGTCAAGGCTGCACCAACAGTGAAGGAGCTTTCCAGTGCTGGTGTGAAGCAGGCTATGAGCTCCGGCCAGACCGGCGCAGCTGCAAAGCTCTGGGTAAGGACACAGCTCCTCAGCTGGCAACAAGGACCAAAGGCCAGGCGTCCCGGAGCTCAGGGATTCACTTGAAGATAGATTTCTGGCTCCCTGCCATGGAGCTGCAAGTTGCCCTCCAGATCCCAAGAAAAGCTGCCGGGGCGGGTGGGGGAGGTCTCCCCTGTTCCGCTGGGGATGTGGGCAGGTTAGGGTTGTCCTGGGGACAGGCTTCCTCGCCTGCTGCAGAGCTGGGGCTGCAGCCCTGATGCCCACATTGGGCCCCATCTCTATGCTGTGTCCCAGGGCCCGAGCCGGTGCTACTGTTTGCCAACCGCATCGACATCCGGCAGGTGCTGCCGCACCGCTCCGAGTACACGCTGCTGCTCAACAACCTGGAGAACGCCATAGCCCTTGACTTCCACCACCGGCGCGAACTCGTCTTCTGGTCTGACGTCACTCTGGACCGGATCCTGCGCGCCAACCTCAACGGCAGCAACGTGGAGGAGGTGGTGTCTACTGGGCTGGAGAGCCCAGGTAGGGCAGAGGCTGCGTGCGTGTGTGCGTGCGTGCGTGCGTGCGTGCGTTGCATGCACGTGTTTGCAAACCTGCCTCAGAACATCTCTCTCTAACAGAAACCCTGGGTGGGACTCTGGTGGGGAAAGCATTTGTTAGTGTATATTGATTTTTGGTTTTTTTTAGGTTCAGACATGACCTTGGGTGATAATTGGAATCAGATAATTTATGGATGATATAGTCCTCTATTGCCCTCAGCATCCGGTTTTCTTGTGATTTTGATTGCTTAGTATTAAGAATATAGTCAAGCATGGTGGTGCATGCCTATAATTCCAGCACTCAGGAGGCTGAGACAGGAGAATTGCCATGAGTCTCAGGCCAGCCTGGGCTACATCATGAGTTCAAAGCCAGCCTGAAAGTGTTTTGAGTTCATACACCTGCAATCCTAGCACTCTGGGAGGCTGTCAGGAGGATTCCAAGTTTTAGCCCAGACCCTGTCTCAAAGAATTTTAAAAGGGCTGTAGCTGTAGCTCAGTATGGTGGGCCGGGGTTCAATCCCTAGTACTGCCAAGAAGTTATAATAAAACTTTGATTCACCTGAATAAATACATTGATGTTTTACAGATTTAAAAAATACCAGCTGCTACCTCGGCAGTGCAGGCCAGTTGAAACGCAGGTGAAGTGGATTAGAAATTGGTGTTGAGGGCTGCGGCTGATGCTTAGTGTAGATTGCCTAGCAGGCACCAGGCCCTAGATTCCACCCTCAGAGCTGCCCCCAGAGGAAAGAACCTGGTGTCAGTTGGCTCGGATGTCTCGGAACTTTTTTGAAATGCCTCTGCAGAACCTTAGGCAATAAGTTGCAAACCCTCAATTTGCAGTGGAGAGCGCCAGGTGTGTGGGTAGGTAGGGAGTCACAATTCAGGAAATGGGGTATGTTTGCTGTGAGGTGGGCCGCATGCCCTGAGGCAGCTGCTGGACTGCTTGCCCCGCCCTTCCTCATCGTCATGGGGAGGACACACCCTGCTTGTGGACTCCTAGGGGTTCAGTTCGGCAGAGATGGTGCCCTAGTTCAGCAGACTCTAGCCAAGCAGCGTTCCCTGCAGGGTTCTCAGCAACCACCAAGACACAGAGAGGCCCGGTCTGGGTCCCTGACACCATCTTCACCTCTGCATCTCCCCAGGGGGCCTGGCTGTGGATTGGGTCCATGACAAACTCTACTGGACTGACTCAGGGACATCACGGATCGAGGTGGCCAATCTGGATGGGGCCCACCGGAAGGTGTTGCTGTGGCAGAACCTGGAGAAGCCCCGTGCCATCGCCTTGCACCCCATGGAGGGGTGAGTGCACTGAGTCTTGGACTCCTGGGAGGGACTGTGTCCAGGCCACCTGGGCAGGGCGTTAGGGGGTTGACCTCACCAGCTGGCATTAACAGGGTAGACTCAGGATCCTGCAGCTGTAGCAACTACCCATGTGGCCTAGTGCTGGTTAGTTGGTAATTAAAAAAAGAAAAAGTCTCCCTAAAAGCAAGGCCTAAAAGCTTGAACTACAAAGTAAGACCCTGTCTCAAAAAATCGAAAGAAAAAAAAAGAAGAAAAAACAAAAAAAGCCTCTACCTCATCGTAGTGTGATAACTGAGGTGATACCCTTACATGGTATATAATACATGCATTAGGTGAGTCTGAAATGGTTAGTGATCTTATTAGCTCATAAGGTTGACCTAGTTAATAAAAATTATTAGTAATTTAAAATAATTTAAAAGTTAATAGCTAAGCTAATTGATAAAAATTATCTTTAATTTAAAATAATTAAAAATATAATAGGCAAGTCTACTGGTCTGAAATCTCTTGAAATGGAAGTTGTTAGCTCTTGGCTTTTAAAAATTCAGTGCTGGCAACACAGAGACATCTTGTAAGAGCTTGCAAGTGTGTATCAACTGTTGTAGAAACTGTGTGTGTGTGTAGGTGTGGGTGGGTATGCATATGAGAAGTTATGTGTAAATTATACAAGACAGCAAAACAAATCATGATGAAAAAGAAAGGACCCATCCCAAGCTAGGTATGATAACGCACACCTGTAATCTCAGCACTCGGAAGGCTGTGAGGCAGGAGGATCTCCACAAATTGAAAGCAGGCCTGAACTGCATAGTGAGACCCTATTTCAGAAAGCAAACAAAAAGCCTGGTGTGATGGTGCACATCTGTAATCTTAGCCCTCTGGAGGCTGAGGCAGGAGAATCACTGTGAGTTCAAGGCCAGGCTGGGCTACAAATTGAATTCAAGGCCAGTCTGAACTGCATAGTGAAACCCTGTTTTCAGGGCTGGAGATGTAGCTCACTGGTACAGGGTTTGCCTCTCATGGGCCAGACCTTGGATTTGATGCCCTGGGTTCAATCCCTAGCACTGCCAAAAAAACTTCTAAATAAATAAAATCATACACATATAAAGCATTCCCTAAGTAATTCCCTAGATTAAATGGCTCAAGGGCTCCACTCTGATGACTGCCCTCCTTACTCCCTGTCTATCCTTGGCCCCCCAAGTCTCAGGCCCCTGTTCTCTCCTCCCAGCACCATTTACTGGACAGACTGGGGCAACACGCCCCGCATCGAGGCATCCAGCATGGATGGCTCTGGACGTCGCATCATTGCCGACACCCATCTCTTCTGGCCCAATGGCCTCACCATTGACTATGCTGGGCGCCGGATGTACTGGGTGGACGCCAAGCACCACGTCATTGAGAGGGCCAACCTGGACGGGAGTCACCGCAAGGCTGTCATTAGTCAGGGTGAGCCCTTCCCTCGGCCTCCTTCACCTCCACGCTCTGCTTCCTGGCCATGCCCCCCCACCGGACGCCTTAGCAGAGGGTGAGATTGGGGCTATTGCCAGGCCTGGGTCCAGGGCCATGCAGGCCACATCTGGACTGATGTTTCCCTGGACGGTCCCAGGCCTCCCGCACCCCTTTGCTATCACCGTGTTTGAAGACAGCCTATACTGGACAGACTGGCACACCAAGAGCATCAACAGTGCCAACAAGTTCACTGGGAAGAACCAGGAGATCATTCGCAACAAGCTGCACTTCCCCATGGACATTCACACATTGCACCCCCAGCGCCAGCCTGCGGGTGAGAAGCCTTTACCTGAATAGTTTTACCTGCCTTAGTTGCCCTTTCTCGTGGTGGGAAAGTCTAGGGCTGGCATGTGGTGGGCTCATTGCTCCCTCTGTCGGGCATTTGGAGTACTACACCACCAGGACTGCACCGGGCCGGTGATTTAGTTCGGTGGCCCAATGCCTGCCTGGCAAGCATGAGGTCCTGAACTTGATTCCCCATACCCCCCACCTCAAAAAAAGACTGCTTCACTGTTACCATCTGATTTATGCAGGTATTTCCATGGCATCTCTTGTGTGGCAGGAACTCAACCGTACTAGTGGCTGGGGCAGATAGAAAAAGTAATGACACAGTTCCTCCCTCCTTTTGCGAACCTTTGGTCTTACCTGAGCCTCTTGCTCTGGGCTCTTTGAGCAGGGAAAAACCGCTGTGGGGACAACAACGGAGGCTGCACCCACCTGTGTCTGCCCAGTGGCCAAAATTACACCTGTGCCTGCCCCACGGGCTTCCGCAAGATCAGCAGCCATGCATGTGCTCAGAGTAAGTGGGTCTGGGACACCCACCTCACCAGGGGACCACGTGGGAGTGGGTAGAAGGAACAGGGAGAGGTTTGGAGGAAGCAGCTGCACTCTCGACTCTCTGTAGAGAAAGAACTTAAGAGACTAAGGGATCCTATGACAAAGCTGGACACTGTGGACCCAGCAGTTTATATGTGCAGAGTCTTAGCAGTACCACATGATTGAGGGTGAACAGATGCAACCAGGCCTGTGGTGCATTCCACCAAGCAGGGCAGCTCATCCCTAGGCTCCCAGCGGGGCAGAGGACCAGCTCTTTACCCATTGAGCACTTTCAACTTTTAGACCAGAGAGGCAGAATTAAGCTTTCTAGCACTGGGCATGATATTGCATGCCCAGAGACTGAGGCAGGAGGATTGTCACAAGTTCGAGGCCAGCCTGGGCTATATAGTGAGACCCTGTCTCACAAAAAAAAAAAAAAAAAAGAAGAAAATAAGAGACCTCTAGTGATGCTCTGTATGGAGGCCCTGGGTAAATATGTGTCTAAAAAGTGGGAAATGAGGGAATCCCTTGGTCACTCCTTGGACTACTTCAGTGACCCCCACAGGGTCATTGCCTTGCCAGGGTGACCCTGAAGAGCTCAGTGCCTGGGTGACTTTTGCTAAGAGTAGAGCATAGAACAGAGAAGAGTGATTAAGCATGTTGCCTGACTGGCCAGGGGTCTGGGATAATCTGTGCCCATTGCGTGTCTTATTTCCTGCCGTGGACCCTACTGGCTGTCTTCAATTTGGTTAGAATCAAATTCTCCCAGGTCCTGGGTACTTTCCAGAGAATGGGTTTAGGGAGAATATTTAGAGAGGTCATTTAAAGACACACGGAGGCAGGAGGATCACTGTGAGTTCAAGGTCAGCCTGGACTCCATAGTGAGTTCAAGGCTATCCTGAACTACATAATGAGATGCTGTCTCTTTAAAAAAATAAAAAATTATACTAGCTATGGTGGCACATAGCTATAACCTGGTTGTAATCTGGGAGGCTGAAGCATGCAGATCCCAAGTTCAAGGCCAATTGGGCCTATCTAGTGAGTTCTAGGCCAGCCTAGACTATATAGCGAGACCTGCCTGAGAAAAGGCTGGGGCTGTAACTCAATAGTAGAGCACACTGAATTCAATTCCCAGTATTGAAAAAAAAATTGCATTCATCTTGAACTTTTTTCCCAGTTTTGATTCCCTAAACAATGCAGTGTAGTAACTGAGTTCAAGGTCAGCCAAAAATTTAAGTACACTGAGGGATGTGGATAGGTTGTGTCCAAACACCATGCCATTTTAGAGGAGACTCAGGTATCTATGGATTTGGGTATTTGGGGGGATCTTGCAACCAGAGCCAAGGTATGCTGAGGAAGTACTCAGACCAGGACAGGACCAGGGGACAGAGAGGGGCACACTGGCCAGAGGCTGCCTACCTTTGTGGTCAGAGCTCCCTCTCTGGGGCTGGCTGAGTGCTAGCTCTGTAGCCCTGGGCTCTGGCCAGGCTGCAGCTGCTTTTCAAAACACTCAGCTAAGTGCCTTGCAGAGCAGGGCAGGGGGGAGGATTGTGGAGGAACCAGAAGCCTTGAAGTCGCAGAGATGTTAGAGAAGTAGGGTGAAGAATCCACATTGGTCCAGCCAGGGCACCAGAAGTGTTTATGAGATGTCAGAGGGCAGAAAAGTTCAGGTAAAACTGGCAGACTCTCAAACAGCATGTACTTCTGGGCCCTGGCAGAGTCCGTTTCTGCTCCCCAGGACTCAGAAGAGGCTTGTGTGAAAAGTAGGGGACAAAGGGCACCAGGACCCAGAAAGTGTGACTGAAGCAGGTGGCACCCAGGTGAGCGAGTGTGTCTGTCACTCTTCCTGGATGTAGAGCATTAAAAGAAGATCCCTCTCGGCCTTTGATCAGGTCTTGACAAGTTCCTGCTTTTTGCCCGAAGGATGGACATCCGTCGGATCAGCTTCGACACTGAGGACCTGTCCGACGATGTCATCCCACTGGCTGACGTGCGCAGTGCTGTGGCCCTTGACTGGGACTCCCGGGACGACCACGTGTACTGGACGGATGTCAGCACTGATACCATCAGCAGGGCCAAGTGGGATGGAACGGGACAGGAGGTAGGGTCCAGCATGACCCAGCCCTCGGAGGGCAAGGGGCTGAGGCAGGGACCCACCCTCTCCTTGGAAATGGCCAAGGTTTGGGCTGCAGAGCTGGAGCAGAAGTGCAGTGGGTGACACAGACTTACTTCCTGTCCAGGTAGTAGTGGATACCAGCCTGGAGAGCCCTGCTGGCCTGGCCATCGACTGGGTCACCAACAAGCTGTACTGGACAGATGCAGGTGTGTACCAGGGAGCTGTGGTCCAGCTGCCTGGGATTCCCCTTATTCCAAACCCTGGCCTCCCCTCCTGGACTGTGTCTGGGACTCAGGCACAGAGCTGAGGCAGAAGTGCACCTCTGAGGGTTTGGCACTTGTTAGACAAATGGCAGCTACTTCAGCACCATAGTCCTAGTTGGTGCTTGGAAACATCTTGAGGCATTTCAGATAGTGACCCTATGCCCTGTGGTTTTGCTTCTGTTGCCATCTAGGTAAGGCAGGTGTTTTCTATTAGCCATGTGAATGCAGGAAGGAAAGCAAGAGAAATTTCTTAAAAGTGTGGTCCTTAGACCAGCCTACCTGGAAAGTTGTTAGAAATGCACCAGCCTACCTGGAAAGTTGTTAGAAATGCAAATTCTCTGGCACTCGGGAGGCTGAGATAGGAGGAGAGAATTAAGTTCTATATTTTAACGATCTTCTGACTCTTACATTAAAATTTGAGGATCATTGCCTTATAGGACAGAGCTGGTTGCCCAGGTGAACTTGATCCCATCCTTGAATTTCTTCTCATGGTTCAGTTCACTATCCATTGTGTATCTGCCAAGACGTCCTTGCTGAGCGCTTTCTACATAGGAAGGCCCCACACTGGGCGCAGAGGACCTAAGTCGGGCGGGAACAGGACTGGCATTAATCTCTTTGCCTGACTTCCTGGCAGGTACAGACCGGATTGAAGTGGCCAACACTGACGGCAGCATGCGGACTGTCCTCATCTGGGAGAACCTGGACCGCCCTCGGGACATCGTGGTGGAACCCATGGGCGGGTGAGCGCTGCTCCTTTGGAGCTCCCGACTCCCACCCTGCATTCCCAAGGGCATCTGGGACTAATTAGTGTGAGCAGCCCCTGCAATAGACATGCCCAAGAAGCCAACCTGTGGAAACCAGAGGACAGTGGCCACCCTGCTTCATCTCTGGACAAGGAAACCTTGCCCGTTTGCTTACAAAAGTAACTCACTGCTTGGGCATGGTGATACACCCCTGTAATCTCACCACCCAGGAAGGCTGAGGCAGGAGGATTGCTGCCAAGCTCAAGGCCAGTGTGGGCTGCCTAGCAAGAACCTGTCTCAAACAAAAAAGTTTATGGGCTGGGGATTTAGCTCAGTGGCTTAAGCTTCTGCCTGGCAAGCACGAGGTCATGAGTTCGATCTCCTGTATCAAAAAAAAAAAAAACGTCTGTAGAAAGTGAAAATTCTCTATAATCTCACTCTGGCAATAACCATTGGTAACAGTTTGGTATATTTTTTACAGAGTTTCTTCTAAATGTATATAAATATTTCTTTTTGTTAGCTGTAGTGGTTTTGGTTTTACAAAAATAGCATACTGCTTTGACAGTATTTTCTGACTTGCATATCTTCCCATTATATGTTCTACTTTGTTCTTCATGGTTATGTAGAGTTCTATTAAATTTAAATACCATAGTTATTTAACCCACCCAGTCAAGAAAATATTCCTTAGTCCTCATTCTCTCCTCCTCTTCCTCTTCCTCCTCTTCCACTGTTGCTACTACTGCTGCTTCCTCCTCCTCCTCCTCTTCTTCATCTTCATCTTCATCTTTTTTAAGACAAGATCTTGCTTTAGTTCAGGCTGCCCTCAAACTCACTGTGTAGCCCAGGTTTCAACTTGTAGAGATCCTCCTTCCTCAGCCTCCCAAGTGCTGGGATGACAGGCATGTGTACCACCACTCTTAGCTTCCCTCTTTCTTTATTGCCAAGTAGGCCTCATTTACTCCATACTCTTTAGTCATGGGCTCTGGCTTTATCAAGACCCTGGGGTCCCATTTAGTAGCAATACAAGGCATTTAGGGACCGCTTTGAGCCCTGGGCTGGACTGGGCAGCGAGGCAGGGGTAGCTCCTATAGACAGAAACCCCAAAGGCCGAGGTAGCCTGGGTCCCACTGGGTATTAACTGTAAGGTTTGCAAGACTTCCCTCGCCTGTGCCCAGGTACATGTACTGGACTGACTGGGGTGCAAGTCCCAAGATTGAGCGAGCCGGCATGGATGCTTCCAGTCGGCAGGTCATCATCTCCTCTAATCTGACCTGGCCTAACGGATTAGCCATTGACTACAGCTCCCAGCGGCTATACTGGGCTGATGCTGGCATGAAGACCATCGAGTTTGCTGGACTGGACGGCAGCAACAGGAAGGTAGGGTGGCACTCGGGCACCTCCCCCAACCCGACAGCCTCCATAGTGCCAGTACTCACTGGCTGGTAGGTGACAGGAGCTGTCACCAGCAGTCCTGAGGCTAGCATGGGGCTTGTGCTGTTTCTGAGGCTGTGGGCTCTCTGGAGCTGGGTCAGGGTCGGAACCGTTGGTTGATGATGAAAGTGAACTCAGCATCTTAGTCCCTTTCTTGTCACTGAGACACAGTACACCAGGCACTCATAAAGGAGTAGATGTTCATTTTGGCTCACGTTTCAGTTCATAGTTGGCCGACTGCAAGGCAGAAAGGTACAGAGTGGAAGGGCCTAGTGGAGGAGAGCTGCTTGCCTGGACAGCTACTCATGGCCCGGCAGCACAGAGCCAGCCGAGGTGTGGGAGGGAGATGGACACTTCTAGGCCACGCCCATCGTGGCCACGCCCACCTCGACCAATGGGAGGGTCTCCTCTCCTAACCAGACCCTACTTCCTAGCAGCCAGTCAGTCAGCTCTCCCCAGTCATCTTTTTCTTTTTGGTACCAGGGTTCGAACTCAACACCTCACATTTGCCAAGCAGGCACTTACACCGCTGAGCTAAACCCCCAGCCCCTCCCATTCTCCTTCTTAAGGTCCCATCTGAAATTAAATTAGAGACAGCCTTAACTCCAAAATATTCCAATGCCTTTTTTGTGTGTGTGTGTGTGGTGTTTTTGAAACAAGGTCTGTCTATGCAGTTCAGGCTGGTCTTGAGCTCACTTTGTAGCCCAAGCTGGTCTTGAACTTATAACGATCTTCCTGCCTTAGCCCCTGCATGCTGGGATTATAGGCGTATGGGACCACATCCAACTCAATGCATATTTCTTAAGAACAAAAAGTTTCTTAAAACCATAATATAGTTATCAAAATTGGAAAATTAACATTGATACAGTATTACCATATAATCCACAAGCCCTATTCAGTTTCACTACTTTTCCTGATAGTGTCTTTTATGGTTTTTTATTTCTTTATTCATTTTGTCTTTTACTCCAGGATCCAACTAGGATCCCTGTTGTGTTTAGCATTCTCATCTCTTAATCGCTAATCTAGAACACTTCTTCAACTGTTTTTATGTCTTTCTTGACCTTTGCATTTAAGAAAGCAGTAAAGCCAATTATTTCCTAGCGTGCCCCTCAATTTGAGTTTGTCTGAGGTTTCCTTGAGATTGGATTCTGATTATGTATTTGAGGAAAGGGTGCTACAGTAAGTACAGTTGTGTCCTGAGTTTTCAATGTGTCTCCTCTGTAAGTATAGACATTTGCTTGTTTTGCTATCTTAGCTATTTGGGTTGCATGGAGATAGAGCTGTCCACTGTAAAGTTGCTACTTTTCCATTTGTGCTGAGATACTTCCAGGTGATGTGAGGAACAGGATCTTTTAAAATCATGAGAATCAGCTTAAGCACCATTATGGTCGTTTCACGGATCGGTAGAGCAAGACTCAAGAGACTGTAATTACTCTTTGGTCAAGGTCTCATGGGAGGCAGGCGTGGTGTGGCAGAGCTGCATCCTGATGCCCCACCGAGCTCGTGACCACCACCACCTGCTGTCACACATGCTAGAGGTGACTAGTGCTGGGTCCCTGGCAGGTGCTTATCGGAAGCCAGCTGCCCCATCCTTTTGGGCTGACCCTCTATGGAGAGCGCATCTACTGGACGGACTGGCAGACCAAGAGCATCCAGAGCGCTGACCGGTTGACCGGGCTGGGCCGGGAGACCCTGCAAGAGAACCTGGAGAATCTCATGGACATTCACGTCTTCCACCGCCGGCGGCCCCCAGGTGAGCTGCCTTTAGCCTTCCATGGCATCTCCTTTGTCCTCCTAGGCCCTAGCCTGTCCCACTGACCCTCCTCCTCCTCCTCCTCCTTACACAGTGACCACACCATGTGCTGCAGAGAATGGTGGCTGCAGCCACCTATGTCTTCGTTCCCCAAATCCAAGTGGCTTCAGCTGTACCTGTCCCACAGGCATCAACCTGCTGCCTGATGGCAAGACGTGCTCACCGGGTGAGTCAGAGAGGGGTGTCTCAGGTGGAGCCTGTCTGGGATGGGAAGTACCTGTCCTTCTCCTCAGCCAATGGGCTCCAGTGTGGTTGAGAAACTGAGTCCTGGTGCTTCCTTCTAGAGGTTTAGGGGAAAGACTGAGAGCTAAAAGAGAACATGGGACTGGGGTGGCTCAGGGGGGCACACAGATAGGCAGTGACCCCTGCTTTTTGGGAGGTCTTCATACATATGAGAAAAGGATGCTCTCATCTCAAGACAACTTCGTTTCATCTGGGAAACATGGATTTGATCACGATATAACTTCCATGATCGCTTTGTGGGATAGTTCCAGAAGCAGGACCCAGCTACCCAGGGCCAGAAATCAAGTTTTCTCCCCAGGTATTTTGCCCTTGAACTCTAACCTATGGGGCAATTTGAGCACCTCCGACATTGTGAGTAAAGCCATCTGGGGTCCTTTTAGTCCTTTTTTTGTTGTTTTTTAGACAGGATCTCGCTATGTCACCCAGGCTGGTCTCAAACTCATGACAATCCTGAGTGCTGGAATTACAGGCATGTGTCACCATACTCAACCTTTTATTATGCTTCATTGTAAAGGACTCTTTGAAGAGAGCTGCTTCCATAATAGTAATAAAGAGAGATCATTTGTGAACCAGTGTGGGAGCTAATGCTCAGTACTTTATGAACACAATCTCTTTGAACCCTGACAGCCTTCCTGCTGTTGCATGCACCTTATAGATCAGGAAGCAGGCTTACATCATTCCAATAACTTGCCTAGGATCTATCTCATGGCTAGAAGCTAGCAGTGTCCTGGTGTAAGCTTCCGTTTGCCTGACTCTGGGCCCTCAGAACGGCCCTGCTAGAGCGCTTGTCCTCCCTCCTCTTTCCGTCTGGACAGGCATGAACAGTTTCCTCATCTTCGCCAGGAGGATAGACGTGCGCATGGTCTCTCTGGACATCCCTTACTTTGCCGATGTGGTGGTGCCAATCAACATTACCATGAAGAACACCATTGCCATTGGCGTGGACCCCCAGGAAGGTCTGTGTGGCCCTCCCTTCCCACCTGGCCTCCTGTCCCTGCCTGACAGCAACTGCTGTCTTTCCTTTCCCGTCTCCTTCGCCACCTCTTGTGAGCCTAGGGACCACCCATTCCCTGTCCCTCTGTGTGTAAGACTTGCTGATTGCAGGGTTTGGGGTTCTGCCCAGGGCTGTGATATTTCTCCACCTCCCTTGCTTGCTTCTGTGAGGGGCTACAGGGCTCTCTGCCACACTCCTGTGTCACAGGTCTGAGTCAGCTGCATGTACCATGGTGGGAGGGGAGGCCCAGGTTGAGCCGGACCTTCCCTCTGCAGGAAAAGTATACTGGTCCGACAGCACCCTGCACAGAATCAGCCGGGCCAACCTGGACGGCTCACAGCACGAGGACATCATCACAACAGGTGGGGCTCGCTCCTGGCCCGGGGCCCACCTATCTGCCTGCAGAGCTGGGGCAACAGCCCATCTGCCCTATGGCAGGGGCCAGTGTGCTCTTCTGCCTCCCTGCAGGGCTGCAGACGACAGATGGCCTCACGGTGGACGCCATTGGCCGAAAAGTGTACTGGACAGACACGGGAACGAACCGGATTGAAGTGGGGAACCTAGATGGGTCCATGAGGAAGGTGCTGGTGTGGCAGAACCTGGACAGCCCTCGGGCCATCGTGCTGTATCACGAGATGGGGTGAGAGCCGGCTCTGTTGCTCTGGGTAGCAGGAGGGGGGTCAGCTAAGCTGGGCTACGGATGGGGTAAGGGAGGTGGCAGAAAATGGGCACGTGTCACAGGGATGTTCCCCTCCCTCATGACTTCTTCGAAAGTGTAGCAGGGTAGTGGAGAGGTTAAAAGTGTGAGTTTTGAAATGGGTGCAGTGGCTCATGCCTGTAATCCAGCACTCAGGAGGCTGAGTCAGGAGGATCACTGAGCTGGAGGCCAACCTGGGCTACTAAGTGAGTTCAAGGCCAGCCTGGATTACACACCCTGTCTCAAAACAAACAAACATACACACACAAAAAGCATGACTTTTGGAGCTGGCAAACAAGGATTTACATTTTCTCATCATGTATTAGCTGCACAATTTTGGGCCTTGTATTCACCTCTCTGGCTCTCGGTGCCCTTGTGAGGATCAAGTGAGGATGCACACAAGTACTCTGTCAAGAAATCCAAACCCTGTGAGTACGCAGGGCAGCTGGGGGCTGGGGAAGTCTCAGCGTCTCCCTCCCTCCTCAGACTCATGTACTGGACAGACTGGGGGGAGAACGCCAAGCTGGAGCGGGCCGCCATGGACGGCTCTGAGCGCACCGTGCTCATCAACAACAACCTCGGGTGGCCCAATGGGCTGACAGTGGACAAGGCCAGCTCCCAGCTGCTGTGGGCCGATGCCCACACCGAGGTGAGATCCCTGCCCTGCTATTTCCAGAAGCCTGGAAAGATGAGAGAGGCCCCTCCGGGGCTCCCCCGAGAGTCCCAGTGAACTGATCACCACCCCATCCCTACCCCTCACCCTGATCACCCTTGCCTTCTTCCCCTGCAGCGAATTGAGGCTGCTGACCTGAGTGGTGGCAGTCGACACACATTGGTGTCACCAGTGCAGCACCCATACGGCCTCACTCTGCTGGACTCCTACATCTACTGGACCGACTGGCAGACGCGTAGCATCCACCGTGCCGATAAGGGGACTGGCAGCAATGTCATCCTGGTGAGGTCCAACCTGCCAGGCCTCATGGACATCCAGGCTGTGGACCGGGCACAGCCATTGGGTGAGAAGACCCCTGGGTTGAGTCAGTGCCTCCAGATTTCTGGGGCTACCTCCATAGCAGAGATATAGCCAGAGCAAGGAACTCTGCACAGGCAGAGAGAAAGTGTCTTGCCTCAGCCTCCTTCCAGAATCAAGCTGGGCTCCCTTTAGGGATGGCTGGCTCGGCTGCATAATGCTGCCACCTCCAAAGGACTCTTAGAGACACTTCTGTCTCGGCCCTGCCACACACTGAATCTGGGGAACTCCCGGGACTCATCTCATCTCTCCAGGCTTCTGGAAGTAGCAGGGCTGGGATCTCACCTCAGTGTGGGCATCGGCCCATAGCAGCTGGGAGTCAGGCACTATTCCAGGCCGGGTGTGAAACCTCGTGCCTCCCTCTCACAACCAGGTCTTAACAAGTGCGGCTCAGGAAACGGTGGCTGCTCCCACCTCTGCCTGCCTCGGCCTTCTGGCTTCTCCTGCGCCTGCCCCACCGGCATCCAGCTGAAGGCGGACGGCAGGACCTGCGATCCCTTCCCTGAGACCTACCTGCTCTTCTCCAGCCGCGGCTCCATTCGGCGAATCTCGCTGGACACCAGCGACCACACTGACGTGCATGTCCCCGTCCCCGAGCTCAACAATGTCATCTCGCTGGACTATGACAGTGTGGATGGGAAGGTCTACTACACAGATGTCTTCCTGGATGTGATCAGGTACGAGGCTCCCGGGGCCTTCAGGGACACAGGTTGCTCCTCTTGGGGGTGGGGTCATGTCCAGTGCTGACCCGAAGTGAACCCAGAGACTCGGTAGTGTGGGTGGTGAGTTCTGATCCTGCTTTCTTCGCTGTATAATGTTATCTTTCAGAGCAGAGCTCTCAAGTTTTATTTATTCGTTTAAGGGTGATATGAACTCCTGCTACTTAGGAGGCTGGAACAAGAGAATCATGAGTTGTAAGCCAGCCTGGACACCATAACAAGATCTCATCTCAAAAACAAACAAACAAACAAAAGTAGAACCAGGTGTGGTGGCAATCACCTGTAATCCCAGCACTTGGGAAGCTGAGGCAGGAGGATCACTGAGTATGTAACTGGTTTGCATTCGAGGCAAGCATGTACCTGGTAGAGAGACCCTGTCTCAAAAAATAAAAAAATAAAAAAAATTGACTAAAGAGTATATGGAGGAAACAGATAATAAAATAAAACTTTTTTTTCTGTGAGCCAAGATAAACTAAATGTAAATGAAACAAATTAGTATATATATATATATATATATATATATATATATATATATATATGTATAAAGCTATTGTTATACTCTCATTTTGTTATAAAACTGTCTTGTCTTTTCACAAGATAAAAAAGAGTATATGGAAACTCTGTAGATAAAACAAATAAATTTTTAAAAACAGTAAAGTTAGGCCTAGGACAGAGCCTCCATGTCTAGCCTTGCACCCTGAGGGAACTCCAGGGATCCCCTGGGGCCCACTGATGGGCAGGCCGTGTTGCTAAGCAGCAGCCTTGGCCAAATGTCAAGGCTTATGGTGGTTTATAAAGTTACCATTTTTGGAGACAGTCTCGCTATGTAGCTGGACTTGAACTCACAGTGAGCTTCCTGCCTTAGTCTCCCAGTGCTGGGATGAGTGGCCTGCACCACCATGCCTGGCTGCTCTTTAAATCTGACTCCAGGGACTGGGGATTTAGTTCAGTGGTGTAAGCTCTGCCTGGCAAGCGCAAGGTCATGAGTTTGATCCCTGGTACCGAAAAAAAAAAAAAAAGGTTAAATCTGACTCCAGCACTGTTCAGTAACGTGACATTGTGCTACCTCTAAGGGCAGGTTAGCATAACAGAGATTCTAAAATAAGGATCAGAGCTATTTGCCATTTTTTCCCCGAGGTTGGAATATTAGAATCTCATTCTAAGCTCAGCATGGCAGCACATGCCTATAATCTCACCACTCTTGGAGACTGAGGCAGGGGGATCACAAGTTGAAGCTAGCCTGGGCAAATTAGGGGAAGAGATCATGTCCCCAAAAAAGGCTGAGATGTAGCTTGGTGTGAGAGTCCCAGGTTCAATCCTCAGTACTGGGGGAAAGGAAAAAAGAATGTCCTGCTGGGAGTAGGTGGGCATGTGCAGTTTGTAGTTTAGGAATTCTCTGGTGTGGGGCTCTGTAAACATGGACAGGTAGATTGCGACAAATCTACCATCCTGCAGTCACCTCCCAGCCATCGTTATCTCCTCCGAAAAATAGGTAGGGATGCTTAATCTGTTCTCCAGCATTGTCTTCCCAGGAAGACTTCCCAAGAGGTCACTCATTCTGCAGACATTTTATCTAGCACCTATTATGTATTAGGAGCTGAAGCAAGCTCTGGCAGGTAACCTGTCTCTGTCCCTGTGGAGTTTACCAAGGGTCCAGTGTGGATAGAAAGAGTTTCTGTGTGTTCCTGGTTTATCCGGTCACTCACCTAACCCTGGACTCTCCCAAAGGCGGGCCGACCTGAATGGCAGCAACATGGAGACAGTGATCGGGCGGGGGCTGAAGACCACCGATGGGCTGGCAGTGGACTGGGTGGCCAGGAACCTGTACTGGACTGACACGGGCCGAAATACCATCGAGGCCTCACGGCTGGACGGCTCGTGCCGCAAAGTACTGATCAACAACAGCCTGGATGAGCCCCGGGCCATCGCCGTGTTCCCCAGGAAGGGGTAAGTTTGTCACCAGGGAGAAGAGAGCCCCTTGGCAGGAATGCTTATCTATATGAATGGCATTGGCTCATCCCCTATATTCTATCCACCTCTGGGCGCCATCTGCCCATGCCCTGGGGGTGACGCCACTGCTATGTCCCAGATACCTCTTCTGGACAGACTGGGGCCACATTGCCAAGATCGAACGGGCAAACCTGGACGGTTCTGAGCGGAAAGTCCTCATCAACACAGACCTGGGTTGGCCCAATGGCCTCACCTTAGACTACGATACCCGCAGGTAGGCTTCCTGTCCCGCGCAGCCTCCTGGGGAGGGGGCAGGCCCATGAGAGGAGAAGGTGGCTGAGACCAGAGAAGGGCAGTGAATGAATGGAAAGCTTTTCCAGCAGCAAAGAACTGTGGCTTAGCTCTTCCAGCAGGAGTCAGAGGATGACCGGGTTGCTGAGGAGGAGTCTGGGGGTGACTTGGGAGGCCGCTAGGCTTCCTGTGCCTCCCCACTGATGACTCATCAACCTGCCTTTTCAGCCTGGGGGGCTTCTTACCTGCTCGCAGCCATACCAGCTAAGCTCCTTTCCCAGCAAAGGGTTGCTTTCAGGAAAAGATCGCCCCTGGTGGGAAGAGCTGGGCTCCCAGGTTGGCTTTGGGGCAGCCACAGGCCTCCCTCTCTCTTTGCAGGATCTACTGGGTAGATGCACACCTGGACCGGATCGAGAGCGCTGATCTCAATGGGAAGCTGCGGCAGGTCCTGGTCAGCCACGTGTCCCATCCCTTTGCCCTCACACAGGTACGGGCTCAAGAGAGATCACTGAACCTCCCCGACAGGGGCGTTTCCCCATGTTCTAGCATTCGCGGGGGTGGCTCTCAACAATGGTGCTTGTGTGTGGAATCCGCTTAGAGCCTGTCACAGTGCAGGAATATGCATTCTGATGAGTTCCCTGCTTGATCCTAAGGCCAGAGCCCAGGCAGCTGGCTCAGTTGACGTAGAGTCAAGTGGCTGAAGCCAGCGTTTTTAGGGATCCAGTTGGGCAGTGTTTGAGTGCCCTCAGGGAGCCAAGTACCTGGGTTTGAGTGTAATTTGTACTATTAAAAAAGTGTGTGACTTTGAATAAGAAATGAAACCTCTCTAAGCTTCGGGGACCTGTCAAACAAGTATAAGACAGAGTCTGTACAGAGCCTCAGCATAGTGACTGGCACATAGCAAGCACTAAACGCATGCTGTCTCTGGGCATCTTAATTACTTTTAGATGTCGCTTTTGACATCTTCACTGCCCCATTCATCCCCTGGTTGAGCATTTCACCATCACTGCATTAGAAAGAAGCTGCTTGGAGATCCTAAGTAGAGAATTCGGGCCACCACTCTGAGAAAAGGGCCCGTTCCCATGAACAGGGAGTTAGGAGACCCCCAAGTTCACTCCTGTTGGCTAGGGAGGGAGCTGCTCCCTCAGCTGACTGAGGACTGAGTGTAAGTGTTGTGAATTTGGAGAGAAAAGGCATTTTGTCTTTGAAGAACATCATCAGGAGGGACAGATAGACAGATGTGTACACAGATCACATGGTACATGAGAATTCCTATGCAGAAATGACTGCCAGGTTGGGAATGGCATAGAGCAGGGGATGGTGGAATGTGTGGGATTGGAGACATTTCCAGGGCACACACAGGGGTTGAGCCAGCAGAAGGCATAGACCATACTCAGGCACAGAAGCTTCCCAGCAGTCTGACAGCCAAGCCCTCCTGGTGTCCCCATGAGCAGCAGGACAGATGGATCTACTGGACAGACTGGCAGACCAAGTCCATCCAGCGTGTTGACAAGTACTCAGGCCGCAGCAAGGAGACGGTGCTGGCCAACGTGGAGGGGCTCATGGACATCATCGTGGTTTCACCTCAGCGCCAGACAGGTGGGCCCTGGGTTCCAAGGCTGCCTCCTCACCCTTGGCAGGATGGGTTGTGGTGGCCGAGGGACAGCTAGTGCCTCAGATACTTGGGGCCACCTGAGAGCCTGTTGGCTCATGTTTTTCCCCTTTGCCCTGCTGTCCCTGGAAATGGAGTCCTATTAAGTTGGGAGACCTGATTCTGTGCCGGCCCAGATGCTCATCTGCTTTGCCTCCAGGGACCAATGCCTGTGGGGTGAACAACGGTGGCTGCACCCACCTCTGCTTTGCCAGAGCCTCGGATTTTGTGTGCGCCTGTCCTGATGAGCCCGACAGCCGGCCCTGCTCCCTGGGTGAGTGGGACCATGTGGCCTCAGAACAGCGAGATCCTTGAAGGCCAGAGATCAGTGGCCTCAACTTCTTGGTGGGATGCTCCGTCAAAACCATCTAGCAGAGTGACTGGAAGGGCAATGTTTGGGGTTCAGGATCGCACAGATCTAGGTTTTCCAGGCCTCTGGTATTTACTTGAGCAGAATTTAAGTCTTGCTGGATATGGTGGCATGCACCTATAATGCCAGCACTTAGGAGACTGAGGCAGGAGGCTCACCATGAGTTTGAGGGTAGCCTGGACTACAGAGAGAGGCCTATCTCAAAAAACAAAATGAATATAAGTTTGCTGATTCCAGGGCCCTGCCATGGGATCCATCACTGCTTTATTCTCTCTTCTTGACCTTTGTAAGCCAGCTGGCCCACCCACAACTCTCCACAGTGAATCTACATCCTTTCTATTCACAGTACTAAATGAGGGTGCTTGAGATGAGGGTACCTCAAGCGTTCTGGCTACTACTCTTAAGCCAGATGAAAAGCTGTGGGGTTCCTGGCACCCACTCCAATCCTCTTTTCTCTCCAGTACCTGGCCTGGTGCCCCCTGCTCCCAGGGCTACCAGCATGAGTGAAAACAGCCCCATGCTGCCCAACACGCTGCTCCCCACCTTTCACTCTTCCACCAGCAGGACCCGCACAGCCCTGGAGGGGGTGGAAGGAAGGTAAGTGAGCCCAGTAAAGGACAAGGGCCCTTACAGTCCAGTCACCATTCCAGCTGCAGAGAACTCGTCCCTGCTTCTTAATCCCAGCAGATGGGAGGAGAGGACATCACTAACCACCAGTCCCCACCTTTCAGGCTGTCAGATTGTGACAAACAAGCTCCCACTTTATTTCAAAGCCCAAGAAGCTTTCAGAACAACTTCAAAAAGAAAGCCCTTGGGCAGGGTCTCCCACATGTGGTGTTCCTCCTTCCTCTGTCTCTACAACACTTGTTATCTCATTGCAGGCTTATATGGTCTTGTCCTGTGGTGGTCTCCAGGCTGTAGGGTTTTTTTTTTTTTTTTGGTACCAGGGATCAAACTCATGACCTCGTGCTTGCCAGGCAGGCGCTTATGCCGCTGAGCTAAATCCCCAGCCCCCAGTTTTATGAGTCAGGACAAGATTTCCTCACCAGTGTGATCACCTTAGCTTATAATGACCCAAGCACTCAAGCACACACATATACACTACTATTTTTTTTTTTTTTTTTGTACCGGGGATTGAACTCACAACTGCGTGCTTGCAAGGCAGGCGTATGCCGCTGAGCTAAATCCCCGGCTTACACTACTATTAAATAAGCAAGTAGAGAAGAGTTCTCAAATCCAGTGTAAAATATTGTATTTCACTAATTGAACAGAGTTTTGGTTTTGTTTTGAGGGGTTTTGAAATTTGTTCTGTTTCATTTTGTTTTGCGGTGCTGGAGGTCAAACCCCAGGTGTCACCTATGCCAGCCAAGTGCTAAATCTTTTTTTTTTTTTTTTTTGTCTTTTTGAGACAGGGTCTCACTATGCAGTTCAGGCTGACCCTGAACTCACTTTGTAGCACAGGCTGGTGTCAAACTTACACAGATCCTGTCTCATCCTTCCAGTGCTGGGATCGCAGGTGTGCACTACCACATCCAGCTTCATATACTCTTGCAAGTGGCTTTTCTCCAGGCTTTTAGGAGACGCATTTAATTGCCTGCTCATAACATGCCACAAACAATTTGCCTTCTGAGTGTTTTGAGCTAGTTACTCAAGCACTCTCTTCGGGTGTCTTGCATATTCCCTTGTGGAAGCACGAAGGAAGAAAAACAATTTTTTTTTTTTTTTTTAACCTCATGATATTTAGACCTTGTGATTATCCTTAGCCAATCAGATTTACTTGGCTACTGGCTGCTTCCTACTTTTCCTGGTTATCTAAGAAAGCCTGGTATTAAAGCTGGGCATGGTGGCACATGTCTGTAATCCCAGTACCCTGGAAGGCTGAGGCAGGAAGATCACAAGACCAGTCTGAGCAACTTAGTGATTTATTGAGATCATGTCTTTAAAAATTACAACGTAAGAAGAAAAGACAAGGGTTAGGGATTTAGTTCAGTGGTGTAAGTGCCTGCCTGGCAAGCACAAGGTCGTGAGTTCAATCCCTGGTACCAAAAAAAAGAAAAGAAGAAGAAAAGACAAAGCTAGTGATATAGCTCAGTGCACCCTGGATTTAATCCCTGGTATGAGAGAAAGAGAGAGAGAAGAAAGAAAGCATATTTTTGGTGTCCACAGTATTCTCTCTGCAGATTTCCAGCACATTCCCAAACTCCTCTTCATTTTTAAAAGGTGCATAAAGGGCCAGGCATGGTGGTGCATGCCTGTAATCCCAGCACTTGGGAGGCTGAGGCAGGACGATTGCCAACCTGGGCTACATAGTGAGTTCAAGGCCAGCTTGAACTATATGGCAAGACTGTTTCAAAAACAAAAAAATAAATAAATGGTACATAGTGGAAACACATTTAAAAGTGATGTAGCAGGTTAAACACAGTGACTTACACTGACTTCTCTATTTCCTGGTCCTACCCTCTCCCTGCTTCTGCTATCTCCCACCAGGTGTGTTCTCAGACTCCAAAGCCCCCCTCACAGCCTCCTCCCCTGCCCCAGAATGTAGCTCAGTGCACCCTGGGTTCGATCTGGAAGATGAGGGAAAGACGGACAGCATCATATTGATGTCCTTAGTATTCTCTGCAGATTCCAGCTCACTCCCAAGTGGCTGTTCTTGGAGTACAAGGAGGCTTCACATTCAGTTTCCTGTCCCCACAGGTGCTCTGAAAGGGATGCCCGGCTGGGCCGCTGTGCACACTCCAATGAAGCTGTACCTGCCACTCCAGGTAAGCCCTGGGGTCCTGCTGCTTTGGAAGAGAAGACAGAGGACTCTTAAGTCTCCACCAATGTCTCTCCTGGACTTTGTGGGGACTTGTATTGGGTTGATGAACTCTTCTTGGACTAAATCCATAGGAATAGTGATCATAATCATAATCACCATATTTGTACCATGTAAATCCAGTTGCTCCTCACCCATGGGAGATGTGTTCCAAGACTATCCCAAGATGCCTGAAGCCTCAGGTGGTACAGAATCTTACAGATACAGTGTTTTATCTTATACAGACAATAGCGATTTATAAAGTTTGATTGACAAATTAATGAGATTAACAATCGTAACAAATAATAACATAGAATGCTTACAACAGTAAACCTAAAGAAGCAGGTGAAGTGGTGTACACCTGTCATCCCAGC
Organism: Hydrochoerus hydrochaeris; assembly: GCA_004027455.1. NCBI lineage: Eukaryota > Metazoa > Chordata > Mammalia > Rodentia > Hydrochaeridae > Hydrochoerus > Hydrochoerus hydrochaeris. The sequence continues at coordinate 332,405 of PVLA01000488.1, forward strand.
ATTCAGGAGGCAGAGGCAGAAGGATCACCTCAAGTTTAAAGCCACCTGAGGCTCCATAGTGAACTCAAGGTCAACCTGAACTGCAGAGAGGCTGTGTCTCAGAAACATAAAAACACATAATCAAATCAAAAACATATACCGTAATTAAAGTTATGTTAATGTTTGCATGCATAGACATACTCATTTAATTTCTACAAGCCCTATAAGCTATTTATTAATTACATTTAACTAAAGAAAAAATGTAGATTTAGAACTTAAGTGTCTTGCTTTTTAAGTCATAGCTAATAAGTGGTAGATCTGGAATTTGAAATACTGGCAGAGTGACAAGTTCCTTCTCAGCCTCTTTGTCCCACCTCCTGTGACTTCTCCTCTGAGTGGGAGGTCCCTTGCTAGCCTTAGATGGTGTGGGACCCAACATCTACACCCTTGAGTTTGGTGTAGTACCGTGAGCCCATAATCCTGGCGATTGGAGAGGCTGTGGCAGAGGATCATTTGACCCCAGGTGTTGGGGCTGGGGATTTAGCTCAGCGGCAAAAGCGCCCGCCTTGCAAGTGCGTGGTTATGAGTTCGATCCCTGGTACCAATAAAAAAAAAAATCTAAAGTGACCCCAGGTGTTTGGGGTCAGGCTGGGCAACACAGCAAGGCCCCATATGTGATCCTGGCATGGTGGTGCACACATGTAATCTCAGCACTCAGGAAGCTGAGGCAGGAGGATCATAGCAAGTTCTAGGTCAGCCTGGGCTACATAGTGACTTCAAGACCAGCCTGAACTACATAGCGAGACAGAACAAAACCAAAGAAAGACCCCATGTGAAAAAAACGGAACTATTCTTCTTCCTGTGGCTTATGTCAGTGCCAGCTAGAAAGTGGTCAGCACTCCCTGCCTAGTGTCTCTCTTTCCTCTAGGCGAAGGACTTCATATCAGTTATGCCATCGGAGGGCTCCTTAGTGTTCTGCTGGTTTTGGTGGTGATTGCGGCTTTGATGCTCTACAGGTAACCTCAGCTCTGCTCTTTGATCCTTGTTAGTACATCTGGGATCCCCGAAGCCCCACAGTCCACTGAACTGACCTCTGAGCAGCCTTGTTTCAAGGTTGGCTCCCTGGTGGAGCAGCAGAAGGGACACAGGAAAGGTTCAACTCTTGCTCCTCTTCACAGGTCACAGCCCAAGCACTTCCTTCATTTAATGATCCTGGCAAAGCAGCCCCTGGGGTTTGTATTCCAGGCCAGGGTGCCGAGGGGACTGAGGACATTACCCAAGGTCACACAGTGGGAAGCAAAGCTGACTGGAGCATCTTTGCTTTTTCTGTATTCCACTCTCTGCCCAACCAGTGGAATTAGAAATAATTTCCCTTCACACAATCGCACACTTTACTGCTGTAATAGTTGACAGCGTGACTCAGTAGTGATCATCCTGAGGCGATAGAATGTGTCATTTTCATTTTAGGATCTTGTTGTGTGCCTCTTTCTTTATATTCTTCCTCAAATGCTTTAAATACAGCTTAGAGCAAAAATGCCTGAATGTTGCTGCTCATAATAATAATAATAATAATTTTCACTTACCATTTAATGGATATATGCATTGCTACAGCAACCTTGTAACACAGCTAATAACTGTTCCCTGCTTTACAAGTCAGAATCTGAGGCTCAGAAAGTTTGGATTATGTGTACCAAGATCTCAGCTCGTAAGTAGCAGAGGTGAAATAGAAATCCCTTTTGGTTATAAAGCTCAGTGTATTACTTATCCATATCAGCATAGCAAATAACTAAAATGTAGTCACAACAACAACTTATGATCTCACAGTATGTGGAGATGGGAAATATGGATGCAGCTTAGCTGGGTATCTCTGCCACGAGGTCTGTCCCGGACTCTGGGTACCAGCTTGGGTCGCCATCTCATCTGAACGCCTGAACAGGGGAAGGGCTTCCTTGCAAACGCAGCATATAATTGTTGGCAGGATCCAGTTCCTCCCTGGCTGTTAGCTGATAGCATAAATCCTTGCCTCCTGGGCCTTTATTTCCATAGGACAATTTACACCATGAGATCTTGCTGTGCCTTGAACAAAAGCAAGGGCAGAACTGAGGGAGGAAACATAATCTAAGATGGAAGCCAGTGTCTTTGTAACCAAATGTAGCATCCATCATTTTTGCAAAATTTTCGCAGTAGAAGTGGGTCACAGGTCTAGCCCACAGACTGAGGAATGGGATTCTGAAATGTGTGAACACCAGGAGGCAGGGATCCCTGGGATTTACACAGAAACTTCCCTCCACATTCAGCTTGTAAATTTCCCAGGTGTTACCCCATAAAGATCTGAATAACTTCTCATCTTTCCTCCCAAAGACACAAAAAATCCAAGTTCACTGATCCTGGAATGGGCAACCTGACCTACAGCAACCCTTCTTACCGAACTTCCACTCAAGAAGTGAAAATTGAAGCAGTCCCCAAACCAGCCATGTATAATCAACTGTGCTATAAGAAAGAGGTATAAATGGAAATTAAGGTTTTGGGGAGGGTAGGAGTAGGTGACTGAGTGGCTCAGTAAGGGACATTGAAGTCCCATCTACCATTCAGGGAGTTAAAGAAAACAGAAGAATTGAGTATAATTTGGGTTTCTGAAATCTACAATCTTTGAAGAACCCTAATGAGAACAAGGTTAGAAAACAGATCCCAGAAGTCTGAGCTCGGAAAGCAGCTCCTTGTCTGACATAATAGATTCTTTCCCTTCTAGAATTGCCATTCCCCTGCAGTGAAGCCATGGACGCTTCTAGATGACACCTGACAAACCCAGAGCTCTTGGACTCTCCCTTTTCTAACCTCTGGTCCACATTGGTGGCACCTGTGGCTGGAATGGCTGGTTTTCCATTACCCTTTCTTTTATTGCAGGGTCTTAAGAGACTTTTCTAGAGTTCTAAAGACTTATGTGCTCTTGTTTTTTTTTAACTGCTTTCTACTGTAGTGAAAAATTATTTGCTGAATGTTTAGGTATGAAAAATAATCCTGCTTCAGCATGGTAATCCCAGCTGCACATCTGCATTCCCAGCTACTTGGGAGGTTGAGGCAGGAGGATCACAATTTTGGGACTAGTTTGGGCAATTTGGCAAGGATCTGTCTCAAAAATAAAAAAGGCTTGGGATTCAGCTCAGTATGAGAGCACTTGTCTAGCACATAGGAAACCCTGGGTTCAGTCTCCACTACTGGAAAAAAATACAATGAAAGTCTCCTTTCCATAAGGGATCTATAATGTGGGATTTCAGATTTTCCTATGCCTCTGTGCTAAATTCCTAGATCAACCCATGTTTTCTTCCAAAACCCTGTGAGCATTGTCAGAGTTATTCCTTATGAAGATCCTAATAACCCTACTTTCTGGCATGTGTCACATAATAACACTATGGAGTAACAGTTGCTCACCCCTGCAGGGCTTTCTTGCATAATGAATGCAGTTTACCTAGCAGTCTTGTGCTTTCTGGACCTGAGAATTCCTGCTTTTTAAAAACTTCTGCTACATATTGTTATCTTAGAAGTAGTTGCTCAAGTCTTCTAAGATAACAATATATAATTTCTCAACTAGTGATTTCTTACCTTTTTTATTTTATTTTTTTTATCAGTACCAGGGATCAAACTCACAACCGTGCGCTTGCAAGACAGGCACTTATGCCACTGAGCTAAATCCCCAGCCCCACCCCGCTTTTTGAAATTGTACTATATATACCTTTTTTGTTTTGCTTTCTCTAAAACAAAACAAAACAAGACAAAAAAAACTGCTACATTTCAAAAGAGAGCCTGCAGGGGTAGTGTGTAGGTCTGGGAATGGCAGATCCTCATATAATGTGTTTGAAAGACTCATGAAGATTCTTAGGGTCCTGGAGTGTTGGGTACCCCAAAAAAGAACCACAATGAGGGTCATCAGTTAGAAATAAAAACAAAAAAAACCCAAAAATCAGCAGTACAGTACATGCTTATTATGTGCTAGGCCATGAGTTCCATCTCCAGCACCTCCAGGGACCGGAGCAGAGGAAATGAAAATGAGTGACCTCTTTCTTCTCTTGTCTGCTTCTTCCTCAGCAGCTCTTTCACCCCTCTGATAGCCTCTCACCCTTTCTCTTCTGATTTCCTCTTGATTTCAGGTACCTGCTGCTGTGTGTATGTCCAGAGAGTGTTGTCCCCAGTATTGCTAGTGCTGTGTGCTCCATCTGTCCCTGACTGACCCAGTGTGTCCCTGTGATGAGGGCTCTGAGTGGCACATCTTACCTTACACTAACAGAAGCTTGGAGGGCGAGCTGGGTGAATGGGTGCCTGTGTCTCTCTGTGTGCTTCCCTGTGTGCTAGACAGATGTCTTCCTCTGCATGCTGGGGACAACTGTCATTCCCAGAGGGCAGGGGCCAATGTCAAAGCACCTAGCTCAGTCTCCTTCTGAATGTAGGGCCCAACAACAGTCTGTGGAATTGAGTTGTTACTGACATAAATCAGCAATTGCAGGTCCCATACATAGAACCCAAAGCTGTGGCCCATTTGAACCCGGCTTGGCAATGTGTTGATTGATTTCCCCCAGAAACTAGGAGTGAGGCTTCCCTTTGAGGAAACCATAAAAGGGGAATACTGAGCAGAAATCCAGACTATTGGAAAGATCCAGGGTGCTTGGAAAAGGTCCCAGGGCAGATCCTGAGTAATCACCAAAAAAGACTGAAAGAACAGGGCCTCCTTGGATAGACATTTAGAACCCAAATAAAAGGATTTTCTAGAGACCCCTCCCATCTTTCCTCCCAAATTTTCTCCTTAATGAAATTAAAAGAGATCATGAAGGGGGAACTAGCATCAAGTAGTTCAAAGTCCTAAATAATGCTCACTGCATTGCTTTTGCCAGTTGATTTTAATTGTATCACTCAGCATGATGTCCCATTACTAAACCACAGTAACAGTGTAATGAAAGCTAGCATGTTTTACTGCAGCCTATGTCCAACACCCTAACAATTACCTGCCTCAGTGAAACTTCCCAGCAATTGCTTGTGAGGTGTGGACACTGTTACTGTCTCCACCTTGCAAATTTGGAGATTGAGTCTTCGAGACATTAAATAATTTGCCCAAGATGACATAGCCAGTGAGTGATGGTTCTCCTTCTCCCTGTATGCTAATGGCAGTGTCATTGTAGCTGTCCCCTCCTCAAGTGAGCAGTCTGATCTCATTTCCCCATTAGTTTGTGGGAGGTTTTGCCCACACTTACCCCAACCAGTGCATCATGAGATTCACTGAAGAGAACCAAGGAACTGACCGTCTGTCTCCTCTCTCCCCGCTAGGGTGGGCCTGACCATAACTACACCAAGGAGAAGATCAAGATTGTCGAGGGAATCTATCTCCTATCAGGGGATGATGCGGAGTGGGATGACCTGAAGCAGCTGCGCAGCTCCCGGGGGGGCCTTCTACGGGATCACGTATGCATGAAGACAGACACGGTGTCCATCCAGGCCAGCTCTGGCTCCCTGGATGACACAGAGACGGAGCAGCTGCTGCAGGAAGAGCAATCCGAGTGCAGCAGCGTCCACACTGCAGCCACTCCAGAGAGACGGGGCTCCCTTCCAGATACAGGCTGGAAACATGAACGCAAGCTCTCCTCAGAGAGCCAGGTCTAAATGCCCACAGCTCTTCCCTGCCTGCCTGTTCCTTCTTCTCTGGACTTCCGGTCCCTGTGCTCGCTTATACAGCAGGCGCCCTTCCCATGTGCTCATCCTCCTCTTCCCACCCCATTCCTGCTCCCAACTCCTCTGTGGGAGCTGTTTTCCTCCGAGTCCATAATTGCCTGGGCACAAGAAACAAGGGTGCCATCGCGAGAATTGAGACCAGGATTTTACCACAAACTTCACCTCTTACATCCGTCCTGCACCGCCTGAAACTGGACTCTGAAAATTCCTTGTCAGTGCAGAGCTCCACCTCCCCTTCCCCGGGCCACTCAGTGCGTTTCCCCTGGCACTGATGCAGCTTGCGATGCAAGACTGCTTCCCATCACAGCTAGCATGGCGGCCTCTCTGAGAACTTGCCCAGGGTTGGGCAGAGGATCATGGGTAGAGAATGGGGTGGTGGATAGAGGTTGAGAGAAAGAAGAGCATGCCCAGCGGGTCTGGGCATCCTGGGAAACCTCCAGTGTCACTTGTTGCTAATATGAAAAAGCTCTTGGGAGTACTCGGGTGGCCTGGGTATCCTGTCCATTGCTGGCAGTGGACAGTCTTCCAGCCCTAGGTGTCACTGCTTTGGCAGCTACAGATGCCAGTGAGAAGTGGGTGTGGCTCCCCCTTTCTCCCTCTTGTTGCAAAGTCAGAAGACTTTTCTCGCTCAGATGACTGGGGCCCCTCACAGGGCTGATAGCTATTTGAAGTTCCCTCCAGGTGCCACCACTGGCCAGTACCTTTCCTAAATCTCAGATGTCACCAAGTGGACAGCCAGTGGCTTCAGTGAAGGATTGAGCCCCAGGGGTTGAGTCTGACCTTCAGATTTCTGCCACACTCTTCCCTCAGGCTGTGGTATTCAAAGGGAAAAGATCTTGTCACACACATTTAAAGAATTAGAAGTTGCCATAAATGGTCAGGAAGAGCCAGTAGAGACATGGGCCACCCGGGGACTGAAGAGAAACTTCCTGTGCTCTTTCTTAGCCACTCAGGGACAGGGACAGAGAGCTTGTGGCTCACTAAGGTGGTGACATTCCTCTTCAGCTATCTTCTCAGCTGACTGACTTCCATACTGAGAGGCCACCCCTGGGTTCATGCTAATTCTCACCCAGGGCCTGTGTCTCAGGCTCAGAGCAGGGGAGTTGAGGCTTTCTGCTGCCCTAAAATTTCTCCCTAGCACTTCACTTTGGGGGTGGGGGGGACTTGATTTAACTTTTTCTGACATAGCCTTATGGTGCCAGCAGTCTCCAAAGTCCTGTGATGAAGAGGGCTAGATGAAGACACACAAGTGAGCAAGGGGTAGAAAGGTAAAAGGAGCCATAGCTGAAGCCCTCCCAGTCCAGGGCAGACCTGGCCCTCTTTCCTCCCTAGGGAATGGGAGCAGGAGAGGATGATAGGGGCTGAGAGGGGAGAGGAGGGTTTTTAGGGGAATTTTCCTGATTTGAAACATCACCCTTGGTTCTTAGAATGGAGAAATCAGCAGCTAAACTTGCAGGTGAAAACAAAGGCCAAGATGCAGTCTTTTCTGGTCAGTTTTGCATCTGCTAGAAACAGATGCCAAAACCCTTCCCTGCCTTCCTAGCCAGGCCCAGGAGGCCAAAAACAGCGCACCAAGTGGGAACAGTGGGTGCCATTTCCAGGGTGAAATGGGGACATTTCACACTTGATGAGGCAGTCAAAGAAGCAGCAGTTGAATCCTTAATTCACAGTTGGGAAGGAGAGGAAAGTAAAAAGTGGCATTTTCTTGATGGAAAGGGGGAAAGTTCTTATTGCACTTGGGCATTCAGAATGTGGAAAGGACATATTTGAGGAAATATCTATTTGAGCACTGATTTATTCTGTAAAAAAAAAAAAAAAAAAAAAAAACCTCTCTGTCCTAAACTAATGGAAGTGATTCTCCTGCGCTCATGTGTAATGGTTTTAACGTTACTCACTGGAGAGATTGGACTTTCTGGAGTTATTTAACCACTATGTTCAGTATTTTAGGACTTTATGATAATTTAATATAAATTTAGCTTTTCTTAATGACCTCATCTGGCTTGGAGTCATGACTAATCCTGAAAACCTTCCTTGACCAGCTGGGGGATCCATGCCATGCAAGACCACCTGTCTGCATCTTAGATGTCACCCCTGAAATCTTTGAGGACGGGGGAGCAGTGACTAGCAGTGAAGGCAGTGAGGTTCCCGATGAAGTTTCAGTTCCTCTGGCCAAGACCAGAGTTCACTGACTTTGGACACCTCTTGAAGAAGGATGACTGGTAGGCTTCATCGCCAGTGCCAACTGACTGGTTGGCAGTGACTGCCTGAGGTCCTACTGGACTCATGGGAAAAATACCCTGGTCATTAGTGACATCTCAAGACACTGGAAGGGAACGTTATGACATGTATCCCACGTGCCTTCTATTTCTTTTCTAGGTCTTTAAGGGCTTCAGTGTCACAGAACTTGGCTTTGCCATCCAATGATGGTCACTGGTAAGATGAGTATACAAAGAATAGGGGCAAGGAGGGCTAATTCTAGTCCCAGGTCTCCCACTATCCCTTTGATCTCGGCAACTTTCATAGGTGTTGCTGGGAGTGGATCATTAAGATTCCATTTTTTTCTTACAGGCTGCCTACTTACCAAGTGTAATGGGTGGGTGCACACCTGCAATCCCAGTACTCCAGGAGGCTGAGGCAGGAGAATCAAGTGCAAACCCAGTTTGAACAACTGAGTGACTCAGTGAAACCCTGTCTCATAATTAAATAGAAACAGGGCTGGAGATACAGCGAGTGCAAAGGCCCCAGGTCAGTCAATCCCAGAGAGGGAGATGACTTTTAACTCCTCCACTAGGCTGGAACTATGAGTTAGGGATCCCTTCTCAGGTTCTCTGGATGTGATAGTGCTCAGTGAAAATCAGAAATCAAGCAGGGTGTGGTGACTCATGCCTGTAATCCCAGCACTCGGGAGGCTGAGGCAGGAGGATCGTTGTGAGTTCGAGACCAGCCTGGGCTACAAAGTGAGTTCAAAGCAGCCTGAACTGCACAGTGAGACCCTGTCTCAAAAAGACAAAAAAAAAAAAAAAAAAATCAGAAATCATGCTGGTCTCAGGACACAGTGCAGAACATGATGTCAATGCTGAGAGGCTGATTTTCTAAATCATCATGATCCATAAACTGGTATAGTGGCACATTACCTGTAATACCAGCACTTTGAGAGGCTGAGGCAGGAGAATTGTAATTTCAAGCCTGGTCTGGGCAGTTTAGTAACTTATTGAGACCCTGTCTCAAAGGGCTGGGGATGTAGTTCAGTGCAAAGGCTCCAAGTTCAATCCCCAGAACCACTAAATGTGCGTATACACACACTGTCAACAGAATAATGCCCCCATTTATCTGCTATGGGCCACACACTGTCCGTGCTTGAACAAGAAATACAGTCTCACAGAGTTTCAAGTCTAGCACCACCATTCTCACCACCTCCCTCACCCCAAAAGAAGGAAGAGGAAGAGGAAGGAGGAAAAAAGGATGAAAAGCAGAAGAAAAAGAAGAGGGATGATGAGAGCAAGAAAGGTCAAAGCCTCTTGTATTTAAGTGACAAGAGAGATGAGCATAATCTATGGTGGATAATTCCCCCACTTTGGTGAGTGGTAGGCATGCCAGGATAAAAACAAGAAAGCATTTCTTCCTCTCCAGCTACTCTTTTCTTTCTTTCCTCCTTTCTTTCTTTTTCTTTTCTTTTTTTTAGGTCTTTGAAACGGGGTCTCATTATGCAGTTCAGGCAGTTCAGGCTGGTCTTGAACTCACTTTGTAGCCCAGACTGGCCTCCAAACTCACAATGATCCTCTTGCCTCAGCCTCAATTGCTGGGATTACAGGCATGAGCCACCTCTCCCACTACTCTTTAAAGCAACAAAATAAAAAGAGGAAAGGAGGAATCTCGAAGATAGGTTGATAATCCCTTGTCTGGTTCCCTGGATGTCAAACCTAAAACTGATAAGGCAAATTCTAACTGGATATATTTTACAAACTACATTCCAAATACAGTCTGTGCCTTTCTGTATTACATGAACTCGCTTGTACCCAAGGTGAAAAGATCTTTTGCCTCAAACTAAAATAACAAGGGCTGGGTTGTTGTGAAGCCCCTGGGTTCAATCCTCAGTACCAAAAAAAAAGTGTTGAGGGGACATACAGCTCTAAAGTGTTCCATTCTGCCATTCAAAAGAACCCAGCAAGCTTTCGTTTTCAGATTTCTATTTATGGACATAATGACAAAAGAAATGTGGTAGAGCTCTTGCATAGGATGTGCAAGGCCCTAGTTCAATCCCCAGAACCACATATAAAAAAGTGATTGAGCACGTTTTAGGTGGAGAAAGTCTGTGTCTTCTCTCCCACTCAATTGATTAGTAGGATGTATGTTTGGGGATGTTTGAGGCAGTCTTTGTTTTGAAACGTTTCCCTCACTTGCGCATTTATTTTCTCTACGGATCTTTCTCTTTTCAGAGGATTGGAGAGCTCAGCATAGGGAAGTTTTATTTCCAGCCAGAGCTCCAGGTTCTAATTTTGGACCGCTTGGTATGGTGTAAAAACAGAGCCAGACAATCTAATTAATTACGGGTCTGAGTTGAAACCCAGGGCTTGATTAGCCCCAAACTATATGATCTGCTGTTTCATTTTACTGAATTTAAGAGCCAAGAAAGTTAGGGTTACATATCCTGCCCTTCCCTAAGGCTTCCCTTCTATCCTTCAAATCCTGCTGATAGTCTCCTGTGAGTCCCTATCAATTCCCCATGCTCCTTCCTCTGGGGGAGGGGCTGATATTTCTGTGGTCAGAGTTCTTGGAAAGCCTGCATATTGGAGGCCGAGGAAAATAGGTTGGGGTGGTGGCTATGCATTCCTTCTTTCAATCAGCACCCATCAAATGCAACTACGTGGACCCTACAGGCCTGGAGACCCCTTAGGCACAAAACCTGCAGCCACTTGATTTTGCATTAATGTTACCACTGCCCCCTACAAGGCATAAGGCAGGGGCACTTGGACTGAAAGGTGAAAGGAAGTTATCATTGAAACTGCCCCTTTTGCCTGGTGTAGTGGTGGTCCACACCTGTAAGCCCAGTCCCTTGGGAGGCTGAGGCAGGAGGATGGCTGAGAGTTCAAGGATGGTTTGGGCTGCATAGTGAGTTCAAGACCAGTTGGACTACACAGTATGACCCTGTCAAAAAAAAAAAAAAAAAAAAAAGGAACGCCTGAGGTGGGTTTGTGAACAATAATATAGGAATCTAAACAACCAAATTGATAAATTTGGAATTTAATTAACTAAGCTCAGGGCCACTCGTACACACACACACACACACACCATTTCAGGTCCAAACAACTGGCACCAAGCTGGAAGGTTAAAGAGTTTTTTTTAGTACCAGGGACCGTGTGCTTGCAAGGCAGGCAATTATGCCACTGAGCTAAATCCCCAGCCCAGTTAAAGAGTTTTTAAAAGAGAGAATCATATAAAAGACATCCTGTTGGAAACAATTTAGCTCCAATCTTTTATTAATTTTCGGTTCACACCTGTATCCTGTTTCTTTTGTTGAGCAGATTAATTTTTCTCCTGGAGGTACAGCTCATTCTGCTTTTCTCATGGGACTACACCCTGAGTAATTTTCCATTTTCCTCAATACAGGGCACTTGTTAAATGCAGGGCTTAAGATGGCATCAGTTATGCCAAGCTACAACAATGCCTAGTACAGTTACTCAGCTGCCATGATGTTGGACATTAGTTTCCTGCTTCCAGTTGTAAGAATGCAAAGTTCACTTTGATCCCTAATGCTCACTCCCCAGTTAATTCACACTCCTTATCGAGGTAGCAGAATTACTGGGAAGGCGCTGGAATACACAACTCTAATAGATAAACAGATAAATGCTGTGCCATGATAAAAGATGCCTGGCAAGCATTTGTTGAACATCTGCTACATTCAGGTACTGTGTAGATTCCTAGGTGGCCCCACCAGACCTGCCACTCCCGTTGCTGCACTGTCAACTACTGCCAACTACTCTGCCCAGGGCTACCCTGCTCTCCCCGTCCCTCAAACTGGCCAGGCACGCTCCCAACATAGGCCTTTGTGGAGCTGTTCCCTTAGCCTGGCACTTTCTTCCGTTAGATCCGAAATGACGAATCTCACCTTCAAATCTTTGCTCAAATGTAATCCCAATGAAATCTACCTTGACCACATCTTGAAAAATTGGTCTTTCCAACCTATTCTTTTATCCTGTTATCATTTCTTTTTCCCCACTGCACATATTGTTTCCTAGCGTACTATATGATTGATTTATTTATTTAGCATACTATATATGATTTCTCTCTCTCTCTCTTTGTTTTTTTTTTGTTTTTTTTTTTTTTTTTTGGTACCAGGGATCAAACTCACAGCTTCATGCTTGTCAGGCAGGCGCTTAATGCTGCTGAGCTAAATTCCCAGCTTATGCAGTAATTTCTATGTCCCCTCACTAATAAGCACTCTCTGGGAAGCAATTTTTTTTGAGACAAGATCTCACTAAATTGCCCAGTTTGGGTTTAAATTTGTGATTCTGTTAGTGGGTCAGGGCACACACCTGTAACCCCAGCACTCAGGAGGCTGAGGCAGGAGGATTGCTGTTGTTACAGGCAGCTGAGCAAGTTAGATATATTACAAGCAGTCAGACAGGGGTAGGCCTTCGAAGGAGCTGGCACAGAAGACCAGATGTCTGATGACCTTGGAGGGGACACACACCTCTTGCTGTGGGCCAGATCTCAAGACAGAAGGCAAAACAAATGCAACCACACCCTAAGTATAATCCTTAGGGATTAAGTATGGATCACTTTGAGAAGCCCAGGAGTCACTATCCAACTCCCTATAGGAAGAGTCACTGATCCATAAAGAATGGTCACTTTTTTGTTACCTGACTCGTTTCCCATTTGTCCCTGATTTGGTCAATTTAACTTGTCCCTGATATGGTCAATTTGTTGACCCTAGCTCTGTCCCACCTCATGCCCATCTACCTTGCCAGTTCCTAGGTTTCGCCCCTTTAGACCCACCTCACCTCATGGTTTTATTCTATAAAAATCCCAAGAAAATACAGAATCTTTGGCAACTCACTTGGGACCCCTTTTGTCTCTCTCTCAGACAGAAGCTTTCTCTCAATAAATATTTCTGTTCTTAACCTCCATTGTTCCTAAAATTCATCTTTCAATTTTAGAGAACATGAACTCATTCCAGACATATAGTAGGTCAGGAGTTTCATTTCCCCTATATCACTGTGAGTTTGAGGCCAACCTGGGATACATAGTTCAAGGCCAGCCTGAACTGCATAGCAAGACCCTGTCTCAAAGAACCAAACCAAAGCAACCCCCCAAAGACAAAAACCAAAACCCTGTGATTCTCTTGTCTCTGCCTCTCTAAGTATGAGATTACAGACATCATGTGTGGCTGAGGAGATTTTTGTTTTGTTTATTCACTGATTATTTGGACAGTCCCTCTACACATTAGGTGCTTAGTTAAATAATTGTTGAATGAATAAATTAATGGATTCAGATATCTAATGCCTACTTCCTAGTAAGTCTACACCCCAAAATGGTCCAAAACCAAAAGAGATTTTATCATCTTGTTCTAAGATGTTCCAGGATCCAAATTACACACTGCTTTTGTTAGGAAAATTCCAAGTTATCATCACCTTCTCTTTAAATGTAATCTTTATTCCTACATTTTTTTTTTTTTTTTGAGACAGACTCTCACTAGGTAGCACAGGCTGGCCTTGAACTCGCAAAGATCATCCTTCCTCACCCTCCTGAGTGCTGGGATTATAAGCATGCACCATCACATCCTGCTATTGTGATTTTTTTTTTTATAGTCTATATATTCAAGGCTGGCCTTGAACTCACTATATAGCCCCACCTGGCCTCAAACTCAGAGTAATCTTCCTGCCTCAGCCTCTCAAGTGCTAGGATTACAGGCATGCCCCACCACACTGGGCTATTCCTAGCAAAATGTAAATAAAGTAAATATACCCATGACCAATGACCAATGACTGAGACTATTTCTATTTTTTTTTCTTTTTAACTTTTAAATTTTTGGTGCTGAGGATCAAACCCAGGGCCTCCCACTTGCTAGACATACATTCTACCACTGAGCTAAATCTCCCAGCTCCTCCATTTTTTAAAATTTATTGGTACAGTTTATATATATATATATATATATATATATATATATATGATCATATTCATCATAGCTAATATTCCTGTATATGATATATCTTGATTCCTCTTTTTTTCCCAATCCCCTGACTATTTCTATTCATTCTTCAACCATTCCTCAAGGGTTACTGCTTGCTTTCGTTGGTTCCTGTCTTTCCCCTACCTGTGGATCTGTCCTGTCTCCCAACTTTGCACTCTTTCCATTCTGTCTTCGGGGGCTGTATGCTTTCATCCACTCTAGAGAAGTGATTCCCAAATGAATAGCACTTGAGCCTTAATCTGTTCTCCCAGCTTCCATCCTGTATTTTCCAGACCTGCTTAGATTCCATTTGAATACTTCACTGGCACACACAAGTAAACAAGTCTAAAACCAGACTCCCTGACTTCCCCTTGTGACTGGTTCCTCCTCACTTTCTGTTTCCATTGGGGCAATCACTGCCCTCCCAGTCCCTGGCCTCCCATCTTAGCCCTGTCTCTGACTCATCCCCCTAAATGGGACTCAACCCCTCCTTTGCACCTAATCTAATTGCTTGCCAACTTCTTTTGTCTTTCCTAATGTGTTCTCATCTTTTTCATGCTATTATCTCATCAGACTCTGAACTGAGCTTCCAAGTTTTACCCATTTTAGATGATCAAGCTAATTAATTGCCCTAAAGTACAATTTGGGTTTTCTCATCTTATTTTATTTTAGTGCCGGGAATTGAACCCAAACCTTGTGCTTGCCAGGCAGGTATTTGTGCCACTGAGGTGTATCCCAGCCCTGCACAATTTAGATTTTTGTCACTTTCTTGCTCAGAAATCAACAGCTCCCAGGTAGCTACTTAATAGAGTATAAACTGCTTATCCTGGTATTTAAGACTGCAAGAATTACTCCTAACTTTGTCAATCTTGTATTCTATTACTTCCTAACATGAATCTTGCCCTAAATCAAATCTCTATGCCCAATCCTATGTATACAATGCACTTGCTCTTACATTTCCTTCTGCTAACAGGCTTTATGAAAAAAAAAAAAAGGCAAAATGTCAGTGGTAAAAAAAATTTATGTCTACCCTGTTAGGTCCACTCCTATTAACTGTCCCGTTAATGTTCTAATCATTTTCGAGCATGTACACACACACATACATTTATAGCCATATATAATAAAATCACTCAACATATACTTTTTTTTTCTGGACAGGGTCTCCATGCAGTTCAGGCTGGCCTTGAGCTCACTCTGTAGCTCAGGCTGGTCTCGAACTCACAACGATCCTCCTGCCTCAGCCTCCTGAGTGCTGGGATTACAGGCCTGAGCCACCATGCCCGGCTTCAACATATACTTTTATGCAATTTGCTTTTTTCATTAATAATAAAATATGCACTTTTTTACTTCTGCACATATAGATTACAGTTTTTTAAAAAAATATTTGCATAGTGTTTTACTGAGTGGATATTTCACAATTTATGCAAAAATTCCCTATTCTTGCGCACGTAATTTTCCGATTTTTTTCTATCTTAAGAGCTTCAGTAAACATCACTATATGTTTTCCTTTGCATGCTTGTATATATCTGTAGAATAATGTGTAACAGTGGTATTACTGGGCCAGGGGTCACATACATTTTAGTAACTGCCAAATTGTCTTTCTAAAAGTTTGTATCAATTAACTCTTATCAACAGTGAGTTTGAGCTTTGATTTCTTCAAATCTTACCACAGGTTGCTGAACATTTTCATCATTGCCAATTTGATAAATCAAAGTGAAAGAAAACACAAAAAAAGTAATTGTTTACTTATTTTCAATCATCTCCTCCCCATCTTTTAGACTGCTGAAATGCTACATGTCTTTAATCTCTCTGGTTAAAAGTCTCCCCCCCCCCCGCCGATTTACTCCATTAAATGTCTCTCTTTTCTAAGCATCTGGGTTTTCATTTAGATAGCTGTCATACTGCTTTGAATACTAGTGACCAGTTTATATCTTGTACTCCTCTGATCACTATATAGATGGTAAAATCCCTTGGAAGTAAAGTCCTAATCTGATTCACAGAAACATTGAATGTAGAGCTAAAGAAGAATTTTAGAGATCATATTAATGAACCCATTTCATTTTAGTAAAAGGAGTATTAACTATTAAGCATTTGCAGAATGTATTTACAGTTAATAATGATTTTTTCCATTCAATTTGTAAAATTCTCACATTGAGCTTGTGTGGAAAATATCTTTTTCTTTTTCTTTCTTCAGAGGAAGAAACAATTCCAGATTTACTGAGAAAAGAAATTTGTTCAAAGCAAGTCCAAGTCTAGAATCCGTGATCCTAGCTCCATTCATTGCTCCTTTTCCTCCACTACATTCCACCTGCCTCTCTCACTTCATTTAGCTGAACAGCAATATTTGATGAATACAAAGACTCAAAAAAAAAAGGTGCTGATAGCACCTTAAATATCTATAATTAAAACAAATATGCTGATGAATGGGGATGCACAGCTCTACACACACCTCTCTTCTTTCGGGGGTCTTTGGCGGCTTTTTCTCTAGCCACTCGGCTTCCCAGTTGAACCCCAAGCGCCAGGTCCCCAGGGAAACGCAGTTCCACGCTGCCCCTTTAAGGCTGCGGGCGGCGCGTGCCCACTGTCCTTTCAAATGGACCAATAAATGCGTGATGGGCGGTCCATAGAGGACCAATCATCAACGAGGACACTGCGGGGTGTGCGGCGGCCCAAGAGGTTTCAAACGGCTTAGAGCAGGCCTCTCGGTTCTGACTCGCCTGAGGTGAGTGGGTGGAGGGTCTGACCCGGCCGCGGGGGTCTTCCGAGCTAGGCTTCGCGCGCGCGGAGGGCCCCCGAACGCCCGGCAGAGTCTTCGCGGACGCGCGCCCGCTCTGACCCGCGGACCCGGCAGGTCTGAGGCGGCGACGCGGGGCGGAGGCCGGGAGACCAGCGGCAGGCAGGGCGGGGGGCGTGAGCGCTGGTGTGCGACGGAGCGCGGGGCTGGGGTTCTGGGGGCCTGAGGGTGCCGTAGCGGGGCTTGAGCAGCGGCGTGGAGGTCGCGGGCGGGTGGGCCGCGCTTGGCGGCCGAGCGGGAGCGGAGCCCGGCCCGGGCCAGGGCCGGGCCAGGGGCCTGCGGGTGGTGTCTCGGTAATTGTGAATGAATGAATTAGAGCTTGTGCGGCCGGGGCTGGTTGTGAAGGTCCTGGTTGCCTCGGAGCGTGACAAGGACTGCGGCCCTGGGTCTGCCCTCACACCTGTGTCCCTACGGCTTGCGATATGAATGATTCCTAGCAATCGGCGCTCCGCCCTTAACGCCCGGCTTTCTCCCAAAAGGTGTCAGTAGAATTGAGGTATCTTCCAACGCTGGCGGTTTCGGGGACGAGAGCTGTAGGCAGCAGCTGCAGGTTAGGCAGGCCTTAGTACTTTAACGTGGGGGCTCGCTGGGCTGGATTCCTACTTTGGAGCTCATAGCACTTGCCGGCTGTTGAGATAGCCACTACTGCAAACCTGCTAATTGCCAGGCAGAATTTAATGCATCCCATTTCGTTTCTTACATAGGAAATGATGAATGAGATGCTGCTGAGTGTTAGAAAATATATTCCTGTTGATGAATCCTAACCAAGTTTTTCATTCATCCTTAATAGAGAGTGAAGTTTTTGCAGAACTTGCCCCAAATTTATCTATGGCGCTAATTTAATTCTCATGGGAACCAAGGCATCTGGCCCAGATATGCCTTATACATAATTATAGTAACTGAAAACTCATTTTTAGAAAGGTGAGTTCTTCTTTCCTCCATTTTCATCACCCTGAAAAGTCCTTTTTTGACCTAAAGAGCAAATAAGTTCACAATATTAGAAACTTTTGGTAGGGGGCAGTTTTGGGAGTTGAGTTAGGACTTTTACACTGACACATTGAACTACACGTTCAAATTTCCCTTTTAATTTTTTTTTTTAAAGTTTTGAGCCAGGGTCTCCATAAGTTGCTAAATTGCCCAGGCTGAGCTTCAACTTGGAATCCTTTTTTCTCAGCCTCCCAGACTGCTAAGTTTACAGGCATGTACTACATGCTTGGCTTGAAACTTTTTTTTTTCTTTCTTTATTTATTTTGGGTATGGGGGCTCGAACTCATGACTTCACATTTGCCAAGCAGGCACTTAGACCACTAAGCTAAATCCCCAAGCCCTGAAACTTTTCTTGAGTAACTGGATAAACTGTACTGTTATGAAATTTAATGGTTTAGATGAAAGTGAAATCGGTTTAATGAAACTTAGTTGGCAAATTTGTGAGAAAAAATTTAAAAGCTGTTCACTTAAAGATAGTATGAACAAGGTATTCCATAAGCATTATGCCTTATACTTTTATTTATTTACTATTATTATTATTATTTGGTCTGGCAATGTATTTGTAGCCTGGCTATGAACACACTGTAGTACAGACTGGCTTCAAACTTGAGGTGATCCACCTACCTCAGCCTCCCGAGTTCTGGGATTACAGGCATGTTCCACCACACACAGCTTCTATTCACTATTGTTTTAAAGTTTTCACTATTGACTATAGTTTTAACATTTTGATCATCAACTTTGAATTATGACCAGTAGTGTGTGGTAATTTAGTTAGTGTTATGCAATTGACAGTTAAATTTTACCTGTAGAGTTTTGTTTTTTTTAAGCAGAGTTTTAATTGCAAAAAATAAAGTACCTTAATGTTATGAACACCTGTTCTAGGTTTTCAGGAGATAAAAATAGGTAACATCTTTAGTAATACTTTTGGTTAGTGTTTAAAATCTTAGTGGGTCTGGGTGTGGTGGCCTGTGCCTGTAATCTCAGTGGTTGGGAGGCTAAAGTAGGATTGCTGTGAGTTTGAGGGCCCTGACTACATAGTGAATTCAATAGCAGTTTGAACTGCATAGCAAGACTGTATTAAAGGAAAAAGAAAGAAAAAAAAAAAAGCTAAACTCTTAATGGAAATGAAAACTTTGTATTCAGATTTGACATAATGGCTTCCCATCCATTCATTCAGCAAAAAACTGATGATGTTTACTGGATGTCAAGCATTATTACAGATTTAGGGACTATGCTGGTGAGCCAGCAAAAGACAAAGCCCTTGACCTAAGGGAGTTTGGCAGTTTAATCTTTTAAACAATTAACTCTAGAAAATTATAGTTTCTTTACTCCTTGTGGCTCAGTCTTGCTCCTTGATCAGAATGAATTCTTAAGTAAACAGGCATTGATACTTACTGAATGCCAACTGGATGCCACATTTTGTTTTTTAATCCACTGTGTTTTGCTTACACTGAGATATGAAAAATGAGTGACAGTCATGTTTTTAGTGGGAAAGTTCAAAATACAATGTTTGTTGTATGTGATAGTGGACACCTGTCATAGTGGGGTGAGGTCAAAGACAAACACAAGATTGAGATCTTAATCTCATTGTGACTGATAGAGTCTGTGGTCTGTGGAGGGATGTTTGAGATTTTTAAGTGATTCTTGTATTCTGACATGTTTAGTTTAAAATATATTACTTTAGCTCATTTCTGTCAGACTACCTGCTTGATACACTTCCAACACATTAAGGTTTTGCTTTTTGGTCTGTGTCTTTGCTGTACTTTGCATGAAACAAGCCACCCCATTCACCCTGTACTGCAAGCCTATCTAATAGACCCTGCTCAGGTCTTAGCACAAATGTCATCTCCTTAGAGAGCCATTTTTCTAAGCTCTTGTTTATTCCTGTTGGTGGCTTTTTCTCACTTCCCTCGATTTACCTCAGAGCGTTGTTATGTGATAGGTAGTTTATTTTTTGTTCGTGTCAGGTTTCTTACAGAAATGAAAGCAGATCATACCTTTTTTGTGTTTGAGGGATTACTTCAGTACCTCAAACAATGACTGGAACAAAATAAATGATCAGTATTTGTTGAGCAAAAGTGGCCTAAACCTGCTTAATCTCTATGTGTAAAGCAATAAAGCTAATCTGTAACAACTGGCTGAGTCTTTGTATCTTTAGATGAGAGCAGTATCTCTGTAAACTAACTCGGAAATCTTCAGCTAAAAAAACTAGAAAAATTATAGATTTGTGTTTGTCACTAGAATGGAAAGTAAAACTGGCTCTCCCAACTTGTTTTAACTTTAAAAAAATTCAAATCTCCAGATTTTGAGGGGCAAAAATGAATGTATCTCTTTTGGAATTTGATATTTTTCTCATGTTTACATTCCTCCTATGGGTTTTTGGTAGGAAGACTACAGAAGTATCATTTCATTTCATCACATCATATCAAGGGTACATTCTAGCCACATGATTTATGTCTCTTAGCATTAACTTTGATTTCCTGAATGAAGTAGTGTTTGTAAAGTTTCTCTACTGTGAAGCCACTCTTTTTTTTTTTTTAAATCCCTTTTCACACTGTACTCTTTGAGATGAATTCACAGTGTGCAATCTACACTTGAGACATGTTGGAGAAGGGTGGTCCCTGACCACTAAGGTGGAATAGCTACATAATGTATGTAATTTGGAATTCTTTTGCATAGATTTGTCTGTCCTCCCCATTTATTAATTTAGTCAAGTATTTATGTCAGTATGGGCTCAAAAATATTTTGTTTTGGGTTATATTCCACTACTACCATGTTTTTTGCTCAGATTGTTCCAGTTTGATCCATGAAGAGATATTGTAGTTGGCTGTGCCCCTCTAATGTGTGTATGTTGATGGATTATTGAGTTGGTTCACTTTTTTTTTCTTTTGAGGACTTCCTTGCTTTCTGATGCTCCAAGCTTGTCTTGTATATTTCCTGTCCCAGAGCTAAAATCAGCCATTTTTTAAAATAAAACTTACCTTTAATTTACTATATGATAGCAGGACAGTATGGTTATGAAAAGCCATTTGTTCTAAATTTAACTTCAGAATGATTTATAAATTTCAGGGAGGCTTCTTGGAGATGACTACTTTTGTTACTAATTTCTTTTGGATTAAACAGTTCATTGGTCAGACTAAGAATTTCAGTCAAATAGAAAGCCCTAGAATTTTCTTATAAGAAGTGACTAGTTATTGAAAACATTGTAATTGTACACACATTTATTTTCCCATTTCTTGAAGGAATGAAGATGTGGCACTAAGTGTTCTCATTGCTACTGGCTTGTCATTTCTTTTGGGTCCTTTCAGGTAGTAGAGTAAGAAAATTACTATATTTTAGATTTTATATGTTACCCAAAGGTCCATGTGTTAAAGGCAAAGTTCCCAGCTTGTTGCTATTGAGAAGCAGTGGAAACCTAGTGAGAGGTCTTTGAGGAATTGCTAGTGTCCCTAGAAGGAGCTGTTGGGACCAACTTCTCCTTCTCTTTCTTTTTCTGGCCATAAAGTGAGCAGTTCTGCCTTCTAGCTACTTTCACCCTGGTGCACTGGCTTACCACAGCCCTATAACCAAAAACCTTGACTGGGCGTGGTGGTGCACTCCTGTAATCCCAGCACTCAGGAGGCTGAGGTAGGAGGATTGTTGCAAGTTCGACACCAGCCTGTGCTACAAAGTGAACCCAAGGCCAGCTTGAACCACATAGCAAGACCCTGTCTCAAAAAGACAAAAAAAAAAAACAAAACTCAAAAACCTCAAACTGTGAGCAAAAATTAACCTTTTTTCTTTAAAAAATTGATTTATCTCAGGTATTTGTTATAGTAATGGGAAGCTGACAACAGAAAAATTGTGTGTGTGTGTGTTAATCCCAGGAATATCTAAATATTTCTACATGTGGCCATGTGTATGCGTATTAATTTAGACATAATTTTTTACTGATAAGCACTGTGATCCATTATCATGTGATCTTTCTAGCCTCTTCCTCTTGCTAATCTGTAAATTTCTACTCCAGTAATGAAAAGCATGACTTCTACTCTTTATGTATTTAATTGTTCAGTTCTGGTATACATGAATAATCAAACTGGATATGGTAGCACACACTTGTAATCCCAGTACTTGGGAGGCTGAGGCAGGAGGATGGAGGATCACTGCAAGTTCAAAGCCACCCTGGGCTACATAGTGAGTTCAAGTCTGAACTACATACAACAAAACAAAAACAAAAAACAAACAATTGATGGATAGTAGTGTCAGAGTTGTTAACTTGGTTTCCTGTGGAAAACTTCTTTACCAACTATAATAAAGTGCTTTTGCCTTTAGTCTTGCAGACTCTGTAATTATTTTGAAGTTAGGCCCGGCACCTTTTCCCCTCCCCCCTTTGTGAGGTTATTTCACACATTTGTAATATTGTTAGTCACTTGTCATAGTGTTCATTCTTTTCTGGGATCCTTCAGCTTCTTCAAGGTTTTTTTTTAAAGTTTGCATACATTAAAGTTCACCTTGTTGCAAGATGGGTAGATTTTAACAGATACATAGTATCATTTATCTACCATTATAATGTCATAAAGCTGCATGTTACAGTGTACATATGGCTAAGTCCAAGAACCATACTCCATACAACCAGTTCAACAATGGTGTCTAGAAACTCTGGCCACAGGGAGTAGTCTGATCACAAGGTGTGACTTTTCTACAGGATTAGGCCTAGAGTTTCTGAGGAATGTATATTTTGTCAAGGAATATATGAAGGACTTGAAGAGAATGCAGACCAGCAATGCTAAGGCTGTGAGTACACTTGCTGAGGCTATGAAGGCCCTTGTAAACCCCAAGGAGGGGAAGGCCAGGATCCTATAGAACATCAGCTGCAAGCTTAGTTGACTTGTCTACATTGCGTACCCCACATCTGGGAACCATGCTGTGCCTGCATACTAAGGATCTTAGGCTCTGTCTACTACAGATTGACACTCAAACCAAGGTTCAGACACAGGCTGCAACTGTGGCCCTACCTTCAGCTTCATTTCCAGGAAGCTCTAGAGGTTCTCAGGTACCCAGGAAGGCTGCATATTAAAGATGTCTCTCTGTCAGTGTGATGACCCAAGATTGATATGACCCCTAGGTTGCTGTCTGCATGGGGTTGGTGCCTTTTTTTTTTTTTTTTTTTGGTCCTTTTGAGACAGGGTCTCGCTATGCAGTTCAGGCTGGTGTTGAGCTCACTTTGTAGCCCATGCTGGTCTGGAACTCACAATGATCCTCCTGCCTCAGCATCCCTAGTGTTGGGATTATAGGCGTGAGCTACCACACCCAGCTCTGGGGTTGGTGTCTTTTTGTTTTGGTTTTTCTATTTTTTTTTTTTTTTTGAAACAGGGTGTTACTATGTAATGCAGGCTGGTGAACAGAATTGCAGCTGTGCACGCCATGTCACAGTGACAACACTTGGTGTGAAGACAGATTCATTTTGTCATCCAGGCTGGTCTCAAACTTAATGGCACATATGATCTTCCTGCCTCAGCTTCCTGAATAGCTGGACCTATAGGCAGCTGTGGATGCTTTTTGAATACCTACTATGTGCCAACCCCTAGAGACTCAAAGACAGATGAGACACAGTCCCCACATGTGTAGTCCCAGCAGTGTGGGGGGCTGAGGCAGGAGGATCTTAAGACTGACCTTAAAGCAGGCGGTTTAGCAATTTAGCCAGACCCTGACTCACACTGAGAAAGGATGGGGTTATAGCTCATTGTACTGATCCTAGCTTCAGTCCCTAGTAGCAGAGCGCGAAAGAAGCATGAACACAAGGATGGTTTACACCAGCAGCTGTGAAAAGGTGCCGTGCAGGCTCTGGGGGGAGAAGGGCAGGAGAGTCCCTGGGGAGCAAGTGGAAGTGCCTCAGGAGAGTTCTGTGTGGGAGGTGTGGGGTTCGAGCCAGGCAGACAAGGCCAAGCCCTTGAGTCCCAGAGCTGTAAGGGACGTTCCGAGGCTGGGGACCCGCAGAAGGGACGCAGAAAGGAGTCTGTCAGACATAGACTTGGGGCAGGTTGGGGAACAGGCCTCTTTGTGACGCCAGGTGCCACCCGAGGAATCTGAGGACGCACCTTGGAAGGGAGGAGGAGGGCAGGCCTTTGAGGAGCAGCAGAGCCAGGCTGCACTTTGGGCAGAGACAGGAGTTGTGGGGACCTGGGTGCTGTCACGTAGCTCAGTGCTGCTGGCAGATCACATGTGATTCTCTTGCTTCATAAGGCCCAATAGGATTACATTCCAGGAGCTCCACTGTCCGCCACGTGACTTATTTCAGACAGGCGTGAGGCCTGGAAAAGCCATGCTATTTTCTGTGCCCAGTGGCACAGAAATTCTTTCTTCTTCTTTCCCTTCCCCCTTCCCTTTCCCTTTCCCTTCCTCTTCTCTCTTTTTATTTCATTCATTCATTCTTTCATTCACTCACTCACTCACTCATTCATTTATTTTGGTACTGGGAATCAAACAGAGGACCTCATGTTTGCCAGGCAGGCCTTTGTCTTTTATTTTTTGAGACAAGGTCTTGCTATGTAGTAGCCCGGCCTTGACCTCACTATGTGCTTTAGACTGGCCTCGAACCAGTGGCGATCCTCCTTCCTCAGTTTCTCTAGTGCTAGGATTACAGGCATGTGCTACCTCTACTAGCTCATCTTAGCCATTTTAAAGTTCAATAGTATTAAGTGTACAGTTCAGTAGTAAGAAGTGTACAGCAGTCCTCCTCATCTGGAAGTTACATTCTAAAAGCCCCAGTGGATGCCTGAAATTAGAGATATTGTTAGACCCTGTATATTCTATGTTTTGTAGTATATACATACACGTGACATATAAACGAATCTTAGTAAGAGATTAACAGCAATAACAAAGCAAAGCAATTATAACAATATACTACAATAAAAGCGATTTAAAATTTATGAATCGTTTATCTCTGGAATTTTCTATTTAATATTGTCAGACTGTAGTAGGCTATGGGTAATTGACAGTGTAAAAAGTGAAACTGCGTAAGGGGGGACTAGTGCATTCAGATTATTATCAAAAATCTCCAGAACTTTTTCATCTTGCAAATCTCAAACTTTGTGTCCATTAAACAATAATTGCCTTTTGCTCCATTCCACCAGTCTCTGGTTACACCTTTCCACTTTCTGTTTCTTTGAATTTGATCTACTTTTATATAAGTAGGATCATATAGTATTTATCTTTTTGTGACTTGCTTATTTCACGTAGTATATAGCTCTAGAAGTTCAACCATGTGTAGTATGTGACAGGATTTGTCTTTTAATAGTGAGTAAATATTCCATTGAATGGGTAGACTACTTTTTGCTTAACCTTTTACCTGTTAATGAATTTTTGAGTTGCTTTTATCACTTGACATTTATAAAATATTGCTGCTATGAATATAAGTATATAAATAACTCTCAGAATCTATTTTTAGTTCTTTTGAATACATACCCAGAAGTGGAATTGTTGGATATATGGTGATCCTATTTATTTATTTATTTATTTATTTATTTATTTATTTATTTTCTGGTACCAGGGATTGAACTCACGACCTTGCACTTGCCAGGCAAGCACTTAAGCCACTGAGCTAAGTCTCCAGCCCATATTTTGTTTTTTTAAAGACAGGGTAAGTAGTTCTGGTGTGGCCTTGAACTCACTATGTAGCCCAGGCTGGCCTTGAACTCACAGCAATCTTCCTGTCTCAGTCTCCCAAGTGATGGGATTATAGGCATGTGTCATTAGGCTTGACTCAGTTTTTACTTTTTTATTTTTTTTTTGGTACCGGGGATCCAGCTCATGACCTCGTGCTTGCCAGGCAGGCAATTAGACCGCTGAGCTAAATCCCTGGTCCAGTTTTTACTTTTTAAAGGAATCTCTATTCTCTTCATGATGGTTACATTTTATACTCTCATCAGGGTCCTCATGAGCATTATTTTCTGTTGTGGTTGTTGTGAAGATAAGTGTGTAGGTGAGGGCTGTGTAGATGAGTTTGTGGCTGACCTTGAACTCATGGTGATCTCCTGCCTCAGCCTCCCAAGTACTGGGATTATATGCATGTACCACCTCACTGTTTCTCATCCATTTTTATTTATTTATTTTTGGGGGTACTGGGAATGAAACTCAGGACCTTGCACTTACTAAGCAGGCACTTATGCTGCTGATCTGTATCCCCAACCCGTCCACTTTTATTTTGAGACAGGGTTTTTTTTTTTTTTTTAAGAGTTTCCAAAGTTTTATTTATTATTTTAAATTTTTATTTTAAAGAGAATAAAACAAAAGAAAACAAAACAAAATAGAACAAAGCAAATCAGAACAGAACAATGCAAGCAACATAGCACTTCACAACAAGACAACAAAGACATCAACAGTGGCTATCATAATGTCTCTTGTTTTCTTTGAAACAGTTGACCATACATTCACACACAATAATAGCAAGCATAAAAAAAATAGTATAAAACCATTCAAAAGAATGAAAGCATTACAAGACTTCAAAACCAGGTAACAAGAAACAATGGCTACTATAATATCTCATTTTCCTCAAAAAAGTTGTCCATACCATCACACATAATAATATCAAATAAAACACAATAGGATAGAACTAATCAAAACAGAAAAACAAAAGCATGATAGGACTTCAAAACAAGATGATAGAAAATCAGCAATGACTACTATAATATCTCATTTTCTTTAAAATAGCTCTTTATACCATTATATATAATAAAATCAAACAAATCAAACAAATTATAAGACTTTGAAGCAATATAATAGGAAACCAAGATTACCATAATATATCCCATTATATTCAAAATAGCTGCCCCTACCATCAGAGTAAAATCTAACAAAATACGACAGAAAAAGCCAAACCTTGCAAAATTGTGAAGACAATACAAGAGTTCAAGGCAATAAGAAATTAACAGTAGTTACCACCTTTCCCTCCCAGGTGTTTCCTCCCTTATCATTCTTACAATAACTATTCTGCTTTTGGATCCCATTAACTCCTGTTTCTTATGACATGGTTCACGTGTATGAGTTTGAACTGTTTTGGTGAGACAGGCTTTTATTGAGTTCTCCAGGTTGGTCTCAAACTTATGGTCCTCCTGCCTCAGCCTCCTGTAGTTTTGGAATTACAGGTGTGTATCACCATGCCTAGCTAAGGTTACTATATTCTGATTTGCATTTCTTTAATGTCTAATGATATTGAATATCTTCAAATGTTTGTCCACCATTTGTATGTCACCTTTAGAGAAATGCTTAATTTTCTAATTTTTAATTTCTAATTTTATTATTGAGTGTAAGGAACTGTTCTGATCTGTTTGATCATACTGGGGTTAAACCTAGGGCCTTCTCTTTGCTCTACATGGCAGCCCTTTTTCAATTTTTTATTTTGAAACAGGGCTCAGATTTTTAATCCCCCTGCTTCAGCCTTCCAAACTGCTGGGATTCCAGATGTGTACCACAGTACCCACTTTAAGGAATTCTTTATATTGTCCTAAATATTAGTCCCTATCAGATATGTGATTTGCAGATTCTCCTCCATTTTCTAGATTGCCTTTTCATGTTGTTGGTTGTGTCTTTTTTAAAAAGTTTTTAATCAAACTCACAACTGTGTGCTTGCAAGGCAGGTGCTTATGCCACTGAGCTAAATCCCCAGCCCCTGAAGAAAACAATTCTATGAGATTCGTGAGGACAGTTCTCAGTTTACAATATTTTTAATAAGATTTTACAGATCAGTAGGAAGATTTAGGAGTGTTTTAGTTGTGTCATTTGATGCACAAAAGTTAAAGTTTGATGTACTCTGTGCAGCAAAAAGTCATTGCCAATCTCATAAAACAGGCTGTAACTTTGTTCTTTTAAATGTGGATATCTAGTTTTCTGAGTACCATTTGAGTGGTCTTGGCACCATTGTCGATGATCATTTAACTATATACAAAAGAGTTTATTTTTGAACCCTATTCTGTTGGTCTGCTTGTCTGTTTTCATGGTTAACATCATGCTCATCATCATCACCCCTACCCTCCAAACCACTGTCCAAGGCTGTCAGTTATACTCAAGGTCTCATGACTGCTAGATGGGTGTTTTACAACTTAGCTACATCCCCAAGTCTCCTATGCTGTTTTAATTACTGTAGCATTGAAATATGTTTTGAAATCAGGATGGATAAATCCTGTAGGTTTGTTTGTTCTTTTTCAAAATTATTTTGGCTGTTTAAGGGTTAGGTTTATGTCTTAAGTATTTTATTCTTTCTGGTGCTGTCAAAATGATATTATAGGGCAGGGGTTTAGCTCAGTGGTGTAAGTGCCTGCTTGGCAGATGCGAGGTTGTGAGTTCAATCCCCAGCACCAAAAAAAAAAAAAAAAAAAAAAAAAGATATGTTGAGGGAGTTTCCTTCAGTGCCTAAGCTTATCGAGCAAAAGGATGTTAAATCTTGTTAAATGCTTTTTTCTGAATCAGTTGAGTTTCTCATACAGTTTTTGCCCTTCATTCTGTTAATGAGATATATAATTATGCATTGACTTTTTTCATATATTAAACCATCCTTGCAACCAGGATTAAAACCAACTTCATTATGATGTATAATTGTTTTAATATGCTGGTACTTTAGTTTGCTAATACATATTGAGAAATTTTATATTAATATTCATCAAGCATATTAGACTGGTTTTTTATAGTATCTTTGTCTGGCTTTAGTATCAGATTAATGTTGGACTTACAGAATGAGTTTGGAAATGTTAACCTCTCTATATTTTTGGAAAACCTTTCAGGTTCTTATTTGTGTCATAGAATTCTTCAGTGAAGTGGTGTGGTCCTGTTTTAGTGTATCATGGATTTCCCAGTGATGACTGATGGAATATTCAGCTGGGTGTGGCACCCTGTGTACAAGCCATAGGAAGGCCTGCTCTGAATCTGATACTGCTTAGAACCACAAATTGTGCTAGATGTAACTGGATGATCCAGAAACTCTTCTTTCTCAATAGTTTGCATATGGAAAAGGAAATACAACTTAGATTTCTGATGTGCTGATTCAGGTTTTTTGTGTGTATTTTTAACCTTTTACCACATTATTTTCTTTGCTAAGCTTAGACAATTAGTAACTAAATTTTGCTTTTTGAGCAGCCTGTGTGAATCCCTGCTTTTTTTTTTTTTCTTTGAACCCCTGTTTTTTGACTTTTTACCAGAATATAGTCTTCTAGTGATAGAGGGCCTGAAAAAGGAAAATGATGATAGAACCTACATTTTTTACAACTATTTGGATTGTTACAATATCTGTAATACTAGAATAAAGCAAACTACCATTCCTTTGTGGTGATTTAAATATGGGCCAGAGAATCAGTCTACAGCATGCTATTTGTTATATACAGTTACTATATATAACATTTGTTATGTATAGTATACTATTTCATAACATTGTAGAGGCAGAAGAGTTGTCAGCACAAACTCATTGCTCCCATAGTGATTTCTCTGGAGTTTCATTGCTAGTTAATTGCAGAACAGGGATTCTTGGATATAATTATGTATTTATGTATGTATGTATGTATGTATGTATGTATGTATGTGTTTATTTATTTGACTTTCCAACCCAGTGGTGTCTCAGGTTTTAAAAGAAAAAAAGCCAGGTGTGGTGGCACATGCTTATAATCCCAGCACCCAGGAGACTAAGACAGGAGGATCATACCAAGTTCCAGACCATCTTGGGCTACAAAGTGAGCCCAAGGCCAGCTTGAATTGCATAGTGAAACCCTGTCTCAAAAAGACAAAAAAAAAAAAAAAAATTGCCTTCTTACACTTGAACACTGTAGAGTGTTTTTATAGTATTCTGTTAGTGAAAGGTAGATCTTTTCATCCCCCTTTTTAAACTCATGCAATATTTAACATTAAAAATAATAATTATGCCATAAATTT
The DNA here is from genome assembly GCA_004027455.1 of Hydrochoerus hydrochaeris. Lineage (NCBI taxonomy): Eukaryota > Metazoa > Chordata > Mammalia > Rodentia > Hydrochaeridae > Hydrochoerus > Hydrochoerus hydrochaeris. Next base: position 361,942 of record PVLA01000488.1, read on the forward strand.
TAACAAACTAAACACCTATGTTCCTACCACCCAGCTGAAGAACTGTATCATTACCAATTCTATGTAACTTTCCCTGTATCCTTGATTATGATTTTTGCCTCTTTTTATGCTGAATTTTCAGAATATCCTCCCATTGTTTTTTTTGTTTTTTTTTTTTTTTTGCTTTTCTTTTTGACCTAACTACAAGTATGTGTATTTTAGTACTGTACTGTTTGAGTTTATATAATCATATGTTTGTACTAGGTTTATCTATGTCATAGTATGTTACTGCTCCATTCCTTTTTATGGCAGGATAATATTCCATTATATGGATATACCATTCATCATCCATTCATCAGTTGATGGATGTTTGGGTTGTTTCCACTTTGAAGCTATTATGAATAATACTTCTATGAATGAAGTTTTTATGTGGACCTATTTTCAGTTCTATTAAGAATGGGTTGTTAAACTGGGTGTGGTGGTGCATATCTGTAATCCCAGGGCTCAGGAAGCTGAGGCAGGAGGATCTCCATGTGTTTGAGACCAGTCTGGAGTAAATAATAAGTTCAAAGATAGCCTGAACTAGATAGATAACAAGAGCCTGTCTCAATGCCCACTCCCCACCCTCCCCAAAAAAGCCAGAAAGGATGGGTTGTTAACATGAAGTGTTTTCCAAAATGTGTGTACCAATTTATATTTCCACTGACAACATTCAAAAATTGATGCATGGGTGTGGGTGTATAAGATGAGGCATAATAGTTACGTTTAAATTTTCTAGTAAGCTGCTTTTTGCCTCCTAATCAAGAGAATTATACTTTTGAAAATAAAGATGGGAGCCAGGTGTGGTGGTACATTCCTGTAATACCAGCACTTCGGAGGCTGAGGCAGGAGGCTTGCCCCAAGTTGGAGGCTAGCTTGGGCTACATAAGCAAGTTCAATGCTAGCTTGCACTACATAGGGAGACCCCGTCTCAAAGTAAATAAATAAATAAATAAATAAATAAATAAAATTAATGTGACTCGCTATGTGAAGAGATTAGTATACAGTTTTACTTAGGCTATGGAAAAACTCATCTGGGCTGGGGGTTTAGCCTAGGGGCTAAAGTGCCTGCCTGGTAAACACAAGGTCATGCATTCCATCCCTCACACAAAAATTAAAAAAAAGAAGAAAAAAACTCCTGAATATTGAAAAACAAGACTCACTATATATAGCGTGCATGTTTTGGTTTATTCTATTTACTAAAAATATGTTTTGTCAGTTCACATAGATTGTTGATCTAGAAAAAAAAACCAGATTTGACTACTCATGGATGTTATTTGAAAGAATACATTTTTATTGATACTTTACTTTACTTTAAAAGTGTTGGATGAAACATTAATACTAAATGATGAATTGCTGACTTGCAAATAGAAGACCACATTATAAATCACAAATGCTAAACTGCATAATGAACTGGCTTTCAATAATGAAACCATAAATCCATATTGGAAACTATAATCTGCTTACATTTGAACTCATAATTGCTGGAAAGAGTGAAGGTTGTAAAATAGTTCATACTTACTTTGGAAACAGTTGATCATTTACTTGTAAAATTAAATATACACTTACAATACCACCCAGCATTCCCACTCCTGGATATTTGTCCAAAAAAATAAATAAAAGTTTATGTTCATACAGAAACCTGTGTCAGCTGGGCATGGTGTCACATAACTGTAATCCTAGCACACTGGAAGGCTGAGGCAGGAGGATCACAAGTTCAAGCCATGTTAGGACAGTTTAGCATAGCAACTTATGACTTGTCTAAAAAAGGGTAAAGGGCTAGGGATATAGCTCAGGGACACAGTGCTTGCCTGGCAAGTGCAAGCTCATGAGTTCCATCCCCGGTACCAAAAATAATAATAGTAATAATAATTTTTTAAAAAGCAAAGCAAAGAAAAAAGGGCTAGAAATGTAGCTTAGTGCAAAGGCCTTGTCTGTGTTCAATCTTCAGTACCGCTGGGTTGTGGAGTCTGCATGAGGATCAATTTTTTAATCATTGCTAAAAAATGGGAATAATTCATATATCAACTGGTAAATGAACAAAATGTATTTACATCATCATAAAGTGGAATAATACTACATATATAGCAATAAAAATAGATGTACCTGCATAGATCTCAGCTTTTTGGTTTTGGTTTTGGGATGTGTTTGGGATTGTATGCAAGGCCTTACATGTTAGTCAGGGCTCTACTGTGAACCCCACCTACAGCCCTGGAGTTCAGTTGTATTATGCTAAGTGAATGAAGCCATATTCAAAAGACTTGATACCATGTGATGCTGTTTATGTAGGCACAACTGTAGGGGAGCACACAACTGGTCAGCAGTTGCATAGGAGCAAGGAGAGGACTTGACTGTAAAGGGCACAATGAATAAAGCTGTTCCTTTTTATTTTATTAATTTTGAGACAGAGTCTTGCTGATTGGTGTAGATCGGTACAGAGGTTTAGGCAGGATGATCACTGAGAGTTCAAGGCCAACTTGAATTGCATAGCAAGACCCTGTCTCAAAACAAACAAAAAGTACCCCCCCAAAAAACCCACAAAATTGAGACAAGATCTTGCTAAATTGCCCAGGCTGACCTTGAACTCGGTTTTTGTTGTTTTGTGTTTGTCCGTCTTTTTGAGATGGAGTTTCATGAGAGTTTCATGTGCAGTTCAGACTGGCCTTGAACTTACTGTAGCTCAGGCGAGCCTCTAACTCACAGTGATCCTCCTGCCTCAGCCTCCAGAGTGCTAAGATTACAGATATGGGTTACCACACCCAGCTTCTGGTTTTGTTTTGATGCTGAGAATTAAACTGAGGATCTACCTGTCAGGCACATGCTCTCCACTGAGCTATATTCTCAGCCCTTGGCCTTGAACTTGGAATGCTCCTGCCTCAGCCTTCTGAGTCATTTGAGATTGCAGATATGCTTCACCATGCCCAGCTAAGGTTTTCTGCATTATGATGATGAATGTGGTATCACATGTAAGAATTTGGAACTGCCTACTAAATTGAGTGACTTTTACTACATGTGAGTCATAGCTCTGTAAACCTGACTTGAAATAAAAGCTCTTAGTTTAGGCAATATCTCCTCTCGCTTTCTAATCCTTAGTTAATGCCTCTCTGATAACTAGGAATAGTTGGAGGTAGAATCAGGTAGTGTGAAGAGGGCGCTTTCTCTCGTTCTCTCTCTCTCTCTCTCTCTCTCTCTCTATGTTTTGTTTGTTTTTTTAAGTTTAAAATGGATAAGGTAGGATCAGGTAGACAATATTTGTTGAACGCTATATGTGTGTATATGGCACTTTACTGTAGACACTGATTTAGGTACTTTACAAATATAATAATAAACATTTAATTATCCAGATAGCCCTGAGATAGGAACTATTGTTATTAAAGTCCTGGTTTGATGATGACCTAAGGCTTTAGTAAGGTGTGTTTATTCATCTAAATTAGATGGAGGAATGAATACAGACTTTAAAAGTAGCTAAAACCTGCTTTGTGGCATACTCCTATACTCTCCGGAGGCTGAGGCAAGAAGATTATTACAAATTCAAGATCAGCGTGGGCTACAAAGTGAGCTCAAGACCAGCCTGAATTGTATAGTGAGACCTTGTCTTAAAAAGACAAAATAAATCTCTTGCCTGTAATCCCAGCACTAGGGAGGCTAAGGCAGGAGGATCTTTGTGAGTTCAAGGGCAGCCTGAACTCATAGCAAAACCCTGTCTCAAAAAACAAGGTAAATAAATGTCTTTGTTCTTGGTATGGTAGACAAGATGAAGGAACTTCTGCCAAAATTGAAACTCATTGATAAAACCTTGAAGATCTGAAAGACCAAGACAGCATTCTGAGAGATTAATGAAGTTTTGCCAATAGTTTTCTCAGTTCTTTATATGAAGTTGGATGACGTGCATCACAGTTGTATTTCCGTGCTGCTTTTTTTGGTTTGTTTTGGTGGTGGTGGTGGTGATGGTAACTGAGGATTGAACTAGGCCTTTGCACTGACCTATATTCTCAGCCCTTTCTTATATCTTATTTTGAGATAGGATCTAGCTAAATCACTCAGTCACCAGGGCTGGGCTGTAATTTGCAGTAATCCTGCCTCAGCCTTCCAAAGGACTGGGATTACAAGCATGTGCAATATTTCTTTACTCTTTTAGACTTGTAGTGAATTTTTGGCCAGTTTCTCATTTTACTCACAAAAAAGGAAGGTTATTTTTCTATTTTATCGCCTATTATCTTCCTATCTGATATTGTCTAGGTTTCCTCCTGTTGCAAAGAAGAGAGTCAATGAGAAGAGAGTGAATTCATTGCAGGTTACTGGAATTCTTTTTTGGGCCTTTGAGTTGCCACTGGAAGACATGCTCAAGGCGTTAATTGAAAATACAGCTTTAATCGGCTCTGTATATTTACCCTGATGGTTTGGCTGATACCTGCAGTAATTTTTTTACCCTTGGAGTAGGGATTAAGATTGTGATATTGGGAGCTGGTCACATCTCCTTTGTCTGTGGCACACTACCTATGTTACCACGGAAAAAGAGGTCTAGTGGACCAAATCAGTAGTCTTTCTAGTTGGGCCTTCATCTGTCTCTTGCCTTCAGCCTGCGAAAGTGTCCTAATGCAGCGCCCTAAGGCCTGCAAACCTTTGGGCAAAGACATGCGCGGCCCCTTTAAGACTTCTGTGTGTACGGAGGGGTGTGAGGGTGGGGTGGGCACTCTGACCTTGGTGCTTTCGGCCCCGCCCCGGGTGGAGGCGTTTCCCGGCCGCCACCGCCCGCTCCAATGCCTCCCGCTCCAATGCCTCTGCAGCCCTTCGGCTAGCCAACTGGGTATCCTGCAGACCCTCCTTCGACCTTAGGGCCCCGACCTCTCCCTGCCTGGGGAGCGTAAGTGTCCGCCTTTGGGCCCGAGGCGAGCATCCCCGGGCCATGGAACCTGAGCCGGAAGTCCTAGCGGACAGTACGGGGACTTTCCTGGCCTATCAGAGGCTAAGGTGGCGAAAGAGCATAAACAATGCCGGCTGTAGTGAGCTAAAGCCTGGGCATCTCCTCTACTTCAGGGTGGTGACAGTGGCGTTAGGGTGCTTATTGGGATATGCAGTGGGGGAATGGTGCCCACGACGTGGTTTTGCCCCAGCCTGCTTCTTATTTAGAGTGAGGAGAGGATTGCTCTAGCCAGTTGAACTGGATGGGTGGCACTGAGTCCTAGTGCTCTGGGCCTTGGATACTTAGCCTGGGATTTGGAGACCAGGATAGCTTCAGGATGAGTAAGCATTAAGTTTTCAGCCACCGTGGTGCAGTTGAGCAGTAACTCTCAAAGTTGACCTAATTCACAGTCAGGTTTAGTTTTCCATTTGCCCAAATGCCTTTATTGGTATCCGGTCCCCCTTTGGAAACATTGACTGTGATCATCTATTAAGAGTTCAGTTAACCTTGTTTCCTGCCGATACAATAGCACAGTGAGAAGGACACAGCTCTTTACTGTCTTTGAGGGAATTTGTGGGAAGCCACTATCCCAGTATGAGAAGAGCAAAGCACATTGAACTTTGTTGAGATAACCTGCTATCTGAAACAGTTCAGATTTCTGGCTCCCTGATAATGCAGAAAATCAGCAAGAGTGTAGCAGTTGTCCCTGATAATGGGTAAAATTTGTTAAAGAAAAAGTCTTGGCATTTTTGCTACTTGCTATTTGGAGACTTTGTATGGCCTTGCCCCAAAAGTTAAAATTTTCAAGTTTTTTTTAACTATAGCTGCATAATTGTTACTCTTTAGTCCAGTTGTCCTTCCTTGACATGGTTTGAGTGAAGATTTCTGAGCATGTGCATACATTGTTTTGTTTTATAAGTATCTTTTTTAAATGGGCCTATCTTAATTCCTTATTAATTATTCAAAGAACTTTGTGTGTCTGTTTTTGATATGGGTATCTCTGTGTTGCTCAGAGTGGCCCCAAACTCCTAGACTGAATTCATCCTCTTGCCTCAGACTCCACATAGCTAGAACTATAGGTACACCATGATGGCTGGTTTAGGAATTTTTGGGGTTTTGTTTTGTTTTGTTTTTTACATAGGGTCTCAATGTGTATTTCAGGCTAGTTTTATAAACCTTTTTTTTTTTTTTTTTTTGGTATTGGGGATCAAACTCACAACCTTGCTCTGGCCAGGCAGGCACTTGCACCACTGAGCTAAATCTCCAGGCCCCTCACACTAGTTTTAAACTGCCTGTGTGACCCAAGCTGGCCTCAAACACATGGTGACACTTCTGCCCCACACCTTGAGTGCTAGGATCATAAATGTGCCACACCATGCTTAGCAGGAATTGCTTTTTGAGTGGGCAGAAATTTTGCTCAGAGTTCTCTTAGACTTATTCCATGCTTGGCAGTGTATCTCCTATGCCAGAAGTAAGAGTCCAGGAAAGGTAATCAAATCCAGATCTCTTGTATTGTGATAGCAAATAGCCTTTGTAGGTCAGGAACTTGGGAATTTGCCATAAAATAGTTGTGCTGCCAATGCCTCTTTCCAAGTAGAAGGCAAAAACAATCTGTTTAATAGCTCTATAATTATTCTTATAAATTGTCAGAACACAAAAAATTAAAATAAAACATTGCCACACTTGAGCCCTTAGATTATTAGGCAAGAGGGAATGGACCTGGTAGTCGAAGTCAAATTCTAGGTCCAACTCTAACATTACTCATGATACAGTCTTTCAGTGTCTCAGTCTCGGTTGATTGAAGAATGAGAAAATGCTAGATTGATGGGGAAGTTATATTTTATGATAGAACATTGTATATATTTAATAGGAATTTTGTTACTTATTTGAACAATAAACTGAAAAATTAGAAAATTCAAAATTTTAATTTGTGCCTATTTCTATAACCTTGGAGACATTTTTTAACCTCAACTCTAAAAATAAACAATTACATGTGAACTTTTTTCAGCAGCAGTGTGGATTATATGGTATTTGAGTTCTTTGAAGACATTAGGAACAGCAGTGTGTATGGTGATATTTCTGTAGAACAGACTTAACTGACCTCTTCACCTCCTGAATACTCTGAACAATTTAGAAATCAGAATATTTGCTTTAGTAGGGACTGGATTGCATGAACCATAGCAAGGATTAAATATAGTTTAATTTTACTGATGCTTCTCTTTGTTGGCAATTTTTCCTCAAGGCATTACACACTGCTATTTAATGAAAACTTTGGTTTCCTATGTTTATCAAATACAGATTCCTCTCTATAACTCTGGTGTCATATTTTCAACCACTTGAGGATCATATTTCTCAAAGTATAAGTATAAAACTAATCATATTCCTCTCAAAGACAAATAATTCAAAACAACTTTCTGATGTTTTTTTTCCCATTGCCATCACTGTTCTGTCTGAACTCTTAGGCTACAGCCTCTAGCCGTCTGGCCCCACATTGGCCTTGGACTTTGCTCACTCTCACATTAGTTGCAAAACCTTCCTGTTTCTCTTTTTTACAGTTTCTTTTTTTATAAGTACATGTTTATAATACATAATAATTGAAGAATATATATGTACTATCTATTTCTTAAAGAAATAGTACATATATATACCTCAATTGTTTTTACTCTTCCCCTCTTAACCCCTTCCCCAAAGCCTCTATGTATCTCCACAAAGTTTACCTTCCTGTTTCTGTTTTTCTTTTCCTTTTTTTTTTTTTTTAAATTCATGGTGTGATCTTCCTGCCTTAGCCTCCTGAGTGCTATAATTGCAGTAGTGTACCACTGTACCAGGTTGTCTCTTTCTTTCTTTTTTTTTTTTTTCTGGTTGTTTGTTATCACCTATCTTTTATTTTGGTCTTTGAATTATTTGTATTTGAGTTTCCCAGTATAAGAGAATGTGATATTTAGCTTTGTGATTTCATTTACTGTTATAGTCTAAGATGTAGCCATTTTCCCATAAATGACTCAGGTTTATCTCTTACAGCAGATTAATACTCCATTGTGTATATTGATGAGTATATTGGTTGCTTCTGATATATAGCTATTATGAGTTATGTTAAACATGGGTATGTTTATATCATAGTAATATGTTGTCTTTAACTCTAAAGAAGATACACAGGAGAGGTTGCTGAGTCAAATGGAATTTCTATTTTTAGGGATTTTTTTTGGGCAGGGGCAGTCTTGCTATGTAGTTCAGGCTGTCCTCAAACCCTCAGAAATTGTCTTCCTCAGCTTCCTGAGTGGTGGAACTATAGGCATGCACCACCATGCCTGGCTATATTTAAATTTTTTATTTGTAATCTCCATAATGATTTCCATAGTGGTTATAGTAGTTTATAGTCTCATCAGTAGTGTGGAAAGGTTCCTTCTTCACTATAACCTCACCAGCATTTTTTTTTTTTTTTGAGTTCTTCGTGATAGCTATTCTTGCTGGATTAAAATGGGATCTGTGTTGTTTTGCTTTGCCCTTCTCTAGTGGCCAAAGATGCTGAAATTTTTTTCATGTGCTTATTAACTATTTGTACTTCTTTTGAGATCTATTTGAATTGCCCATTTAAAAATTTTTTTTTCTTTTGAGTGTTCTAATTTTTTTCATTCTTTATATTCTAGATATTAGTCTTCTATGTGAGAAGTAGCTGGCAAATCTTTTTTCCCATTCTATAAATTGTTTCTTTACTTTGTGGGTGGTTTTCTTTTGTTTTTATATTTGATACACTCCAAGTCATTGAATCTTGGTCTTATTTCTAGTACAACTGGGATTCTGCTCAGAATGTCCTTGCAGTTGCCTCTGTCTTCAAGAGTTTTACCTATTTTATGTTTCAGCAGATTCATTGTTTCTGTTTTAAGATCTAGACCTTTGATCCATTGTGATGTGATTTTAGTACAAGGTGAGAGACATGAGTCTAAATTCATTTTCCCCAGCAGGTTTGTTGATTCTTCTGCATTAATAGAATTCCTTTTAGCCTCTTCTGCCCACCTGTTCCATTTCTGCTGTCAAGACCTCTTAGTTTTTGGCTCCTTTTCATCTTAGTTCTGTAGTAATTTTATACCAGGACTCACTACTTTCTATCCTTTCCAATTCATACTCCATAGATTACCTTTCTAAAGTAGATAGAATCTTTCCATTGTCCTACTTTGATTCACCAGAATTTCTTGTTTTTTAGATTAATTGTAGTATTTCTCAAGCTGGACATCTATAATCCTAACACTCTTAAATGCTGCGTCAGGAAGGTTGCATATTCAAGGCAAGCCTGGGCAACTTTACAACTTAGTGAGATTCTGTCTCACATCTCTGACTATTAGAGAAATGCAAAGTAAAATAACACTAATATTCTGTCTTACCCCAGAAAGAATATCTGTCATTAAGAAATTAAGCAATAACAAATGCTGGAGAGGCTTTGGTGAAAAAGGAACCTTCTTCATTCTTGATAGTGTAAACTAGGAAATCAGTATGGAGATTTATCAAAGAACTGAGATTAGAAAGTCCATGTGATGCAGTGATATCCCTGCTAGGTATCTTCCTCAAAAAATTTAAGACATCATACTCTATTGCTACATGCATACTAACGTTTATAGCAGCAAAACCTGTAATATCTAAATTCTGGAAACAGCCTGTATACCTATCAACACATTATTGTTTAAAAAAAATTGCAGTGTCTATATAGAAAGGAATACTATCCTGCTATAAAGAATGACATTTGTAGGAACATGAATGCACTTGGAAAGTAGAATTTTGGATGAAAAAACCATGCACACAAGCTTAAATGCCATATGGTAGCTCTCATTTCAGTGAGGCAGAGTATGAAAAGAATAATATAAGAGGGATAGAAGAGGACAAGGATATGGACCTTTTACCATAAGGAAATGGTACAAGGGAAAAGAGCAAGGAGTGAGGAGGAAGGAAAGAGAAAATAAGATATGCCATGTAAGGAAATATAATAATATCAATTTATGTAAACAGTATATGCCATAACATGAGCTAAGATTAATATCAATAATAATGAAAAATGGAATAAGAGAATTGGAAGAGGAGGGTAGGACCAGGAGATTAAAAAAAAAAAAGCAAGCTGTGATATGTAGAGGTAAGCACTCGCCAAAATGATTATAAACTGCATGAACTGCAAACATGTACTGATAAAATTAAAAAATAAAACAACAACAGAGAAAAGACTGGGATTATAGCTCAGCACTAAGGCCCTGGGCTCAATCCTCAACACTACCTACAAACAAAACAAAACAAAACAAAACAATACAATATAATACAGTGCAACACAACATATCTCTCTGATCTGACCTTAGTCTTCCTTTCTGATCTTATACTCCTGTCATAGAGCCATTCACATTCAATGTGCTAAACATAAATTAGTACTTTCCTATCTCCCTGACTTTGTTTTTCTTGTTTCCTCTGGCTAAAATACTTCCACATGTGCTTTTTGAAAAATCCCACCTGTTACTCATCACTGATTTCAAGTGCCTTTTTTTTTTTTTTTTTTTGTACTGGGAATCAAATTCAGGGTCTCAGGCTTGCCAGGCAGATGCTATGCCACTGAGCTACATCCATGAGCCCAAATACCTTCTTTTCTATGAGGTTTTCACTAACCATCCCACTGGTAATCTCATTTCTAAAACTCATATAACTCATATTTATTCCCTGCTTTAAGTATTTTCCACTTACAGTGTGGTATTATGATTATTTATTTTATTCTACTGTAAACTCTTTGAGGACATCATTGTTTATCAGGGAGTGAATGAATGAATATTTTGCATAAAGTTCTTGGAGTAACCCCATATTAAATGGGGTATTATTTAATTATTTAATACATATGTATTAGATATTAAATCTAATACAACCAACCCATGCACATGGGCTCCTATTCTTATCTCCTCAGGACTTAATTGTTGATGCAATGCTAGGAACTGATCCCAGGACTCCTGCATGCCAGACAAGTATTCTACCACGGAGCTGTAACTCTAGGCCTTGGACCATACTTTGAATAGTACTGATCTATAGTACTCTATATGGATGGATTTATAAGTAAAATAGTAAGCTAATAGACAAGTTATTAAAACCTGCACAGGGATATGCAGTATAATTAAGCCATGAAACTAAACACATCTCAGAAAAATGCTTCTGTCGGAGGACAGGGTGGGAAAGAATCATACAGGTATAGTACTAATACTGATAGTGTTCCAGTTTTTAGATTGGGTAGTTAGGGTGATATGTCCATTTTGCTGTAGTGTTTTACAACTCACAGATATATTGTATATGCTTTTGTATCAAAAACACTAAAAACCAATTTTAAAATAATTCTGAAAAAAATAAAATAACTATAAGGGAAAAATCTTGAAGTCCTTTTTTCTCTTGGTATATCAGTTCTGAAAGAAAACAAACACAGTGACCAAGAGTGCTTAGTGTCACATTTATGTACAAACACTGCATCCATTATTTTGGTGGCAGGGTAAGTTGTAGTGTGAAGCAAGTTTTTCCTTAGCATAAAAACGAAAAAAATCATAATCAATTTTTTAAAACCCAGATTATATAACGTAGCTGTCTTAATTTTTCTCATTGTTGAGGCAAAATATTCAACACTCAAAGTAAAAGGGGGAAAGATTTAGTTTATTTGTAAAGGTTTCTGTCCATAACTGGCTATCTCCAAAGCAGAATGGATGGCAGGCAGGCATTGGAAAGGAGAAAACAGTTCACAGCAGGGAGAAGACAGCAAAAGCAAACAAGCAAGAAATGATCACAGCTCTTTTTATTCCTTATATCTTATTCAGGGTACTTAGGGCAGATAGCACTCATACCCTTAGTCCTAGTGCCCTTGATCCTAGCATTGCACCATGAATCAATCCCAGTGTTACGAATGTTAGATCCAGCCACCTCTGAAAAAGCCCCAGGTAGAACCCACAGAAGGCCTTGAGGAGTACATCTAGATAGCCATAACAGTAGCATATGCCATTTCAGAGTACATATACAGTGATATTTACATTTTATATGAGGCAATTAGTTTGCAGAACCATTTTCTTCATGTTCCTAAAGGAAGAAGAGGCAGTAGAAAAAAGAAAAATATTGCATTGAACTCAAAATATGGCAGTTGAATATATTCATATTGTCTTGGTTGGAAAGCTTTTTTTTTGGTACAGGGATCCAACTCATGACCCCAAGCTTGCCAGGCAGGCGCTTATACCACCAAGCTAAATCCCTAGCCCAAAGCTATTTTATTTTGAAAAGCAGTTTGAAAGGTAAAGTTTACTTTTGTAGCTCAGGCTTTTGCCACTTTAAATGTTTTCAACTTGAGCTGCATTTTAGAATCATCTAGGGGACTTTTAAAAAATGAATTTGAAGTGAAATTCACATGAGAAAGTTAACCTTTTTGTACTGGAAATGAATTCAGGGCCTTGTGCTTGCTGGGTAGGCACTGTGCCATGAGCTACAGCCCTGGCCCAACCATTTTTAAATGACCCATTTTAGTAGCATTTAGTACATTCACAATATTGTGCAACAACCACCTCTGTTAGCTCCAAAACATTTTCATAACTCCAAGGTACTCCCTCACCCATTAAGCACATACTCTGCATTCTCCCCTCTTCTCACCCCTGGACAAGCAGCAGTTTGTATCATTTTTCTGTGGATTTCTTTATTCTGGATTGTACAAATAAATGGAGTGAAATAATATAAGACATTCTGTATTTGGCTTCTTTTTAATTTAGTTTTTGCAGTACTGAGAATTGATCCCAGAGGGCCTTCACACTAAGCTATACTCCCAGCCCTTTTTACTCATTTATTTTTTGTTTTGAGACAATCTTGCTAAATTTCTAGGCTGACCTTGAACTTTTGATCTTTTTCAACCTGAGTAGCTGGGATTAAAGGTGTATGTCACATGCCTAACTGATTTCTTTCATTTAGTATATTTCTGAGGTTCACTCATGTTGTATCATGTTTCAGTATTTTATTCCCTTTTATGGAACAGTAGTAATTCTATGTGCATATCACAGTTTACCCATTGGTGGACATTTGGGCTGTTTTTTTGGCTGTTGTGAGTAGTGCTGTTGTGAACGTGCATGTGTAAGTACTTATTTGAACATCTACTTTCAGTTCTTTTGAATATATACCTACCTTAGTTATAGCATTGTGTGATCAAACCATAATGCTATGAGCTTTTGAGGAGCCACCAAATTGTTTCCCATAGTTATGAATGTGCTGCTGTCAATGTGCCTAAGCATTTATTTGAACACCTATTTTAAAGTTTTTTGATACCTTTTCTATTTATAGCATTGTGCTATCAAATCATTTCTATGTTTAAGTTTTTGAGGAGCCACTAAATTGTTTTCCATAGCAGCTAAACCATACCTAGGTTTGTGTGTGTGTGTGGTTGAGTCTCATTATGCAGTTCAGGCTAGTGTTGAAATCACTGTGTAACCTAGTCTGGCCTTGAACTTGTAGCAGTCTTGCCACAGCCTCCCAAGTGTTGAGATTACAGGCTATGCTACCATTTCCAACATAGCTGGGGAACTTTACAAATATACAGATCTAATAATTTTGTATTTAATAAACATACCAATATACATTTGATTGGAAGGGCAGGAGAGACTGATCATTGTAGAGTTTGAAAAGTATACTGCATAATTCATTGGTTTTCATTATTTTTTAATGTTGCACTCTGTGAATATACCACTATTTACTCATTGACCTTTGTTGAACTTGTGGTGAATCCAACCTTTGTTAATAAACAACATTGCTATGAGCATCCTTTATAGGTCTTCTCATGCAATTGGTGTCCACTTGCAGGGTGTATAGCTGGATGATAGGACATGTGCATCTTCAACTTAGGTAATGCCATGCAGTACTTTTGCCCAAACTGTTGTGCAAGTTTATGTCCCACCATTGTGAAATTTGAGTTTCTGCAGATTATCTATTAAGGCGTGTTTCCTGTTCTCAAATACATTGTTGTTGGGGATGGGGTGATTAGGGATTTTTGGAGAAGAGTCTTAATTAAAGTTTTGCTTACACTAATAAGCTTTAATAGTTCAGTCTTTCTTTTTATATAATTTTCCTGGGATATTTTCTTCCTTTTGACTGGGAGGGAATAAAGGAAGAAGCACAGACTTTTAAGTGAAATCTCACTGCTTACCAGTTTTGCTGTTTTGGCAAGTCACTTAATCTTTGTGAACCTATGTACGAAGTGGGGAGGGTTATCTGTTTTTTCTCTTTTTCATGTAGTTGATATGAGTATAAGGTGCTTTAACATGTTTAAATAGGGCTTTACACAGTGCCGGATTCTTCTTTCTTTTTTTCTTTTTTTTCAGTTCCTGATTATTAAACAGACTGTCAAGGATTAAACAAATGTATATTGAAAACATATTTTATATTGGGCCAGGATTGGGAATTGAGAGATAAGCAGGACCTTTTGTACATTTTTTTTTTTTAAATCGGTACCAGGGATGGAACTCACGACCGCGTGCTTGCAAGGCAGGCGCTTATGCCACTGAGCTAAATCTCCAGCCCCTTGTACATTGTTTTTGATATTGAAAAATTGGAAGCAGTTTAGATGTCCAACAATAGGATTGGTAGTTATGGTATGTTCATAAAAGGGAGTGCTATGTAGGTGTTAAGTCACATTCTCAAGTACAGGGCAAATGTGATAAATAAAAAGTTACAGTAGGATTATCCCTGTCTTTTCATATAATTCATATCTTAGGTTCATTGCAGTACTTTGTTGGTGGTTAAATTGTGCTTCAGTATTTTTCTACTTAGGTATTTTCTATAGTTACTAAATTTACTGCAGTTAACATACCCAGCTAACTTACATTATGTACTTTTAAAATCAGAAAAAAAGAGTGCCATCAAAATGGGTACCATAAAGTTATTAGAAGAACATTGACCGTAAATCTTACTAAAAGGCTGGATGTGGTGGCGCACACCTATCTCAGCCTGTAATTAGTAGCAATACTCGGAGACTTGAGGTAGGAGGATTGCTGGGAGTTCCAGGCTAGCCTCCGATACAGTTTGAGGCAATCCTAGACTACAAAGTGGGACTCTGTGTTAAAAAAACCAAAATAAATTAAAAATAAAATACACCTCACTAAAAGTGGTTTAAATATAAAGAATATTTCTACAGAAAGTTCAAACCAGGCATGATAGTGCATTCCTGTAATGCCAGCTCTCAGGAGGGAAGCTAAAGCAGGATCACTAAAAGTTTGAGGCCAGCCTGGGCTACATGGTGAGTTCAAGGCCACCCTGAACTACACAGTGAGACTCTGTTGCAAAAAAAAAAAAAAAAAAAAAGTTCAGTCAGGGACTTAACTTTTTCAAATTCATATAAACATGGACTAGAGTTAAATTTACCAGGGTTGTGTAGAGAGCTAGTTAGCATCAACATTTTTCCCATATTGATTATTTTCTATAAAAAATGTTACATAAATAGTCAAAAGTATGACTTTCTATAAAACTCTTCTTTTGTCCTCTTATAGTGGAGAGAAAACTTTCTCTTGACCATTTGAAAAGTTTGATAATTGAGTCTAAAATATAAACTGACGGAAAATCTTTTTTACCTCTGTGCGTGCACACTGGAAGGGGAGGAATGCACAGCAAATAAAAACTTGGCATAGTGGTGCACTTCTGTAATCCCAGCACTTTGGGAAGCTGAGGCAAAGGGATTCCAAGTTTGAGCCCAGCCTGAGTAATAATTTAGAGATTTTTCAAGACCTTATCACAAAAAGTAAATTTAAAAAAGGACTGAGGATGTATCTCATTGCAAAGGCCCTTGATTCAATCCCCATTACTGCAGGGAAAAAAAAAGAAAGAAAAGAGAAAGAAAAAGTATGCAGATAGTCTCTTAGGTAAACTGCCCTCAGAAGCATTGGTGGTGCCTGTGATAAACTGTCTGCTCCAGGTATCTGCCTCTAGTCTTCTGCAGAATATGACACTTTGGCTTGATAGGGGAACATCAGAAAAAAAGACTTGTGCTGGTCTCGACTGTTGCACTAATGTAGATCTCCTCTATAGACTTCAGTTTCTTTTACAGCAGGATAACTTTTCAGAGCTGTTTGTGTTTCTGAACTTTCTTTGAACCAAATAGAAATATGTCAAAGTAGTACACTTGGGGATTGCATATTTTGGTCTCTGCACCCTTTAAAAAAACCTGGTAGTAGCTCAGCTCTTTGTTAGTTTGTATATAATAGTAGGGATTGAAACCAGGACCTTCAAATTTAACTATATTCCTTGCTCTTTTTTATTTTGATGTGGGATCTTACTAAATTAGTAAGATGCCAAGGTAGGGCTCAAATTTGTGATCCTCTTGTCTCCACCCCAGTGTGCTAGAATTATAGGCCTGCATCACCACACCTAGTTTTAGTTCTTCAGCTTTATTTCATCTTGGTACATACATCTAAAAAGTTTTCATTTGAGAAATATATGAGAATCATTTACTTTAAAAAAAGTCTGTTCCTTGATTTAGACTTAGATTGACTTTTTCTTTTTTAGAAAATGTTGTTAATGGCATTGAGCATCTGACCAAAGAATGGACTTTATACTCTTGGCATTACATGTGTGATAAATTAATAATTTGAGAAAAATTATTTTGCCGTTAGAGACTACTTGATTGCTAGAGTTAATAGACCCCTACTTTTATCTGACCAGGAACTACTTTTAATTCGAAGGAGAAACCGGAAGCACAATGGGTGATGACAGTGAATGGTTGAAATTGCCAGTCGATCAGAAGTGTGAACACAAGGTAAGACCCTTGGATTGTAAATTTCAGTGCCTCCTGGCTTATTTTCTCAGGGCTTCTACTTGTTGCCTTAGAAACATGTGAAATGGCAGTTTCATAAACTCCGATACCTTATAAGGTGGGTATTATTTAATGTCATTGAAAATAGGCATCCTCAGCTCCATTTAAGATTTTTGTTTTTCCAGGTTCTTGTCACATGGAGTATTATTTTTCCAAAATGTTTGTTTTTGAGTTGCCTGGATTGGTGGCATAATCCCAGCACTCAGAAGCACAGGCAGAAGGATCACAAGTTTGAGGTCAGCCTTGGGCTACATAGTAAGACCAAAACCAAAACAAAAACTGAGTATGAAAAGAATTCAAAGAAATAAGATACATTAGTAAAATGAAAAGTAAATTGTATCTTTAAAAAGTTTCTGCTGGATAGTTTTATCTTCAATTGTAGACAATGTAATATAGTTAGTTAAGTACATAGAAATATTATTTTATTGTATAGAAGTCTTATTTGGCCTTAGAAGTCCAGCATTTTTAGATTCTCAGATCTATATTCCAGCGTCTACATTTTGAAGCTAGCAGTCTTTTTATTTTAGTTTATTTTAAACTAACAGAACAATTTATGATGTCATGTTATTTATTGGATATCTTTTTTTTTTTTGTCTTTTTGAGACAGGGTCTCACCATGCAGTTCAGGCTGGACTTGAGCTCACTTTATATCCTAGGCTGGTCTAGAACTCACAACGATCCTTCTGTCTCCCATCCTTCTGTCTCCCGAGTGCTGGGATTACAGGCATGAGCCACCACGCCCAGCTTGGATATCTTTTTTCAAACTATCTTTTTTTCTCCAATTACACATCTAGTTGCTTGCTTTATTTATTTATTTGTTTATTTATTTATTTTTAGACAAAATCTTGCTATGTAGTGCAAGGCTGGCCTTGAGCTCACAGTGATCCTCCTGTTTCAGCCTCGCAGAGTACTGGGATTGCAAGTGTCCGCCCCCATGCTTGGCAATTTTTAATCATTTTAAGACAAACATCAACCAGTTAGTAGTTTTATTCTTTTAAAGCTGTCAGGTTTTCTCTTCCATGTTCTTGACAATTGTTTTGATTAAAGTTTGTTTTGAAGAGTAGAAATTTGTAGCCAGATATGGTGATACCCACCGGTAGTCCCAATACTCAGGAGGCTGAGGCAGGAGATCATGTGGGGTTTGAGGCCAGCTTGGGCTACATAGTGGGTTCAAGGCCGGTCTGAAATACATAGTGAGACCCTATCTCAAATGGAAAAGAAAAAAAAAAAATGGAGCTTTGGTGCCTGTACTCTACAGAGCCAGTACTTTATCCTGTATGATAATCAATATGATAGCTGGGTGAAGGACACACCTATAGTCCCAGCACTCTGGAGGCTGGGGCTGGAGGATTGCTAAGAATACATAGCATGACCCTGTTTCAAAAGAAAAAAAAATCAGTGTGTTACCCCAGGCCAGGGATATAGGTCAGCAGTATAGCTCTTGCCTGGCAAGCACAAGATCTTGAGTTAGATTCCAGATACTAAAAAGCAAAACAAACAAACAAACAAAAA
Source organism: Hydrochoerus hydrochaeris (assembly GCA_004027455.1). NCBI lineage: Eukaryota > Metazoa > Chordata > Mammalia > Rodentia > Hydrochaeridae > Hydrochoerus > Hydrochoerus hydrochaeris. The sequence continues at coordinate 380,202 of PVLA01000488.1, forward strand.
GTTATTTCTTCTCTAAGGCCAGATTAACAGTGAGCTAGTTCATTTCTATTCTATTCACATAAAAATTGTTGGTGTGCAGTACATTAAATTTGAGGGAGAACTTTTAGAACTTTTCTTTTTTCACTGAAAGAAGCAACCAAGCTCTGGAAGACTTCTGATTTTTGATTAGCAAGTATAACTTAAGGGTTTTTGTTAATCTAGTGTGATTTGCTGTTTGTTTTTGTTTTTCTATTCATGTCTCTGCTATTGATCATTTATTTTGTGTTTTTGAAATTTAAAAGAATTGAGATGTTAAACTTAGTTTAAATTGGTTAGTGAATGCACAATTCATGGTGTCGATTTACATCATACTTAAATCTAATGTTGCAGAATGTGGAGGGCCCTAAGTACTTAAAGCATCCTATATTTGATTAGGCATCTTTCTTTCCTTTAAAAGAAAAGTGTTTTTTCTCTGATCATAGCACCTGCTACAAAATACTTTCATGTGTGTGTCTTTTTGAGATAGGGTCCTGCTATGTTCAAACTGGCCTTGGGTTCACCTTGTAGCCCAGGCTGATCTCAAACTTGCAACAATCCTCCTGCCTCAGCCTTCCAAGTGCTGGAATTACAGGAGTGTGCCACCATGCCCAGCTCAAAATATATTTTATTTAAACAGATAACATAATTATTTCTTCTACTTTTCAACCATATGTTAATCCTTTCCTTTTCCTTTTGATCTAATACAGTGTTGAAGAAAACATCTAATTTTCTACTAACACAGCAATTATAAATGTGTGCCACAAACTAACTTCTCACTTACACTCCCTGAATCATTTCAGTGGTTTCCCATTCCTCTCAAAATAAGGAACACAACAACTTTACATTCAGCTTTCACAGTACTTCATGATCTTGTCTTTTCCAGTCCTGTGCAGTTCATTTTGCATACCATGTTTCCTTCTCTTTATATGTGTGGGAGCACCGTGTTACTTCCTTCCATGAAATATACTTGTCCTTCTCCTAGAATGTTTTTCCTTATTGCCTCCCTTTTCTGATTAATTCCTATTTATCTTTCAGTGTTCAGATCAAGTACCAATTTCTTATGAAAACTTAACCCTAAGACAAAATAGCTTTTTATTATATGTACTTTGCCTTTATAGCACTTAACACTGTTAATTTTACATTGATTTGTATTACTGTTTAATGTTTTTCTCTTCTGTTAGAATGTAAGCTCACAAGAGCTAAGACTAATATTGGTTTTTATTTATATATTAAATACCCATTGAATAAATTAATGAAAAATACCTCAGTAAATATATCAAAAATCTAAAATTAATGTTATTGATTAAAAATTGATAATGTAGTATAAAGCTACCTAATGGTTATATAAATAACAGCTAAAATAAATGGCATACTTTGGGGAATAGGCAGTTTCATTAGGTTATTTCTCATGTTTGAGTTGTCATATTTTTAATGCCATATTATAAAGATGTAAAATGAAAAACATTTATAGTGGCCTGTACGAATTTCAGATAGCCTTGGCAAAACATTTGTAAACCAAAACAAATTGTAAATACTATGCATTACAAACAAAAATATGTAATTTTTTTTAATTCATAAGAAATTCGTTGTCTGAAGTTTTTTGAAAATTAATCTGAATTCTTAAAATTGTTTCTTTTTTCTACTCATGGGTTCCTTTGTTCAAATTACCTGGCATAGGCTATTAATTTTTACCTCCTCTCTTCCAGATTACAGTAGGAAATACCATTAAATTTTGCTTCAAAATATTACTTTTCTCTTAGCTGTGGAAAGCAAGATTAAGTGGATATGAAGAGGCCCTGAAAATCTTCCAGAAAATAAAGGATGAAAAGAGCCCAGAATGGTCCAAATTTTTGGGATTGATCAAAAAATTTGTCACTGATTCTAATGCAGTGGTTCAGTTGAAAGGACTTGAAGCTGCACTTGTGTATGTTGAAAATGCCCATGTTGCAGGAAAGTAAGTAGTTTCTTTTTCCCCCCAGTAATTCTGATAAAAACCCCTTTCTTGTGCCACTTAGATTAATTTATATATATTTATAGGTCTTTAGTTATTGATAGTTTTAGAATATACTCATTTTCTTTTATAGCTCCTTTATACTTGTTTTGCATTGTCTTTACTCACAAATTATAAATGATAAGTGAAAAAGTCTTTAATAATTTTTGGAAGCAACTGAGGTTGTCAGCAAAGGAATGACCAGAATCTCACTGAAGACAGTTGGGTATCACAAAAACAGCCCCCTAAAAAGTAAGGTTTTCCAGATGGGTGATCTTAGAATCCTCTCTTTCTCCCTGTGGTCACTGGGCATCTCATCTCTTTGAAGAGGGAGTGCTAAGTAAACAATCTATGTTATTCCTGGTCTGTTTGATTTGAGCTATAGGTGGTAAAAGTTTCCAGACACCTACTTTCCCATACCTCATAAATCTGATTTTTCTGACTCCAGTATTTATGTCATACCTTGCGTACAAAAGGAGAGTTGAGACCCTTGACTTAATATTGCACAAGAAAGAGGTATTTACTTCAAAGATTATACCAATAAAGATATATTTTAATTTGACAGCTTGGTTAAACATCATCACCATTAATGAAACTACAGCTTTTTTAAATTTCATGGGTTTTTTTTCCTCTGATAATAAAAAGTGCTTTGAAAGCTGGCAGATCACTGTGAGTTCAAAGGTAGCCTGGACTACATAGTGAGTATAAGGCTAGCCTGAACCATATAATGAAACCCTGCTTTGAAAAAGACCAAAAACAAAACAAAAACAAAACAAAACACAACAGAAAGAAAAGAAAAGAAAAGAAAAGAAAAGAAAAGAAAAGAAAAATGCTTTGTGAACAAATGATGTGTGTAATTCTATCCCACCCAATTTCTGTAGTTCCCAGGAATATAGATTTTATTTAATATAGGAGATCAAAGCAATAAAGTTACAGTAAATTTTGCTAAGGAGTTGAGAACAGATGATACATAATCATTTATCTCCTTGTGTGTAGAAATTTGTTTGGTATTGACTTAAGATTTTTCCCAAAAGAATGAGCACTCTACAATCCATTTTTTTTTTTTTTTACAACATACTTGTGTATTCATTTGTATGAAACAGACACATGTTTTAGAGAAACATTTAGAAGGGTAGACATAACAAGGTTGAAGTTTTCTTTGGCAGGATTTCAAGGAAATTTTGCTTTCTTTGAATTTTCTACATTTATAAATATGGTATAATATGTCAAATTTATGATTGCATAAATTTTTTATTAATGTTCTCGAACATATATTTAAAATTAGATGCTCATTTACCTTTTTTTTGTCATTTACTTTTAAGAATTTGTAAAATACATGTACACCTCTTTTCTATCTCCTTTATCCAGTTCTTTCTATTAAAAGTGTGATGAGTGTGTGGTGATGGTTGTTTTTATTGCAGAACCACAGGTGAAGTTGTGTCAGGTGTTGTAAGTAAGGTTTTCAACCAACCAAAAGCCAAAGCCAAGGAGCTGGGCATAGAGATTTGCCTCATGTACATAGAGATTGAAAAAGGAGAGGCTGTGCAAGAAGAGCTCCTAAAAGGCCTGGACAATAAGAACCCCAAGATCATAGTGGCCTGTATAGAGACACTGAGGAAAGCCTTAAGGTATGACTTTTTCTTTTTGCTTTAGTTCTGTTAAGATCTTGGATTAAACAGAAATGGAGATGGTTAAACTTGACTTGGCCACAGTGGGAAAGTGAATAATATTATATTAGCCTTTGAGTGTGTAACTTTCTAAGTCCCTTCCTATTGAAGGTCAGTAGGGTCATTTCTGACTCATTCTCAGATTGAGAATTGGCCTTTTGTTAGAAAAGCATTCCCAAGATATATAATCAGTTTCCTTTTGCTGTCAAGTATAGATTTAAGTACTTTAAAATATTAGCCATTAAAAAAAAAGTCATAGAGGGACAGTCTGTTTGCTAACACACACACACACACACACACACACACACACACACACATTTTTGTGTGTGTGTGTGTGATAGGGAGTCACGATGTTTAGTCTGGCTGCTGGCCTTGAGTTCAATAGGTAGTCCAGGCTGGTTTTACACTCATTTGAATCCTCCTGCCTCTGCTTTCCAAGTGCTGGGACTACAGGTGTGCACCACCACATTGGCCACATGCCTTTCTTTAGGTACCTTTATGGTAATAAAATAGAAGCAAATGGCTATCTGCCTTTAAACAGAAACCCAGTAACAGCAAAAATAATAATAATAATAACAATAATAGCTTTTGTATAATAATAATAACTTGTATAATAATAATAGCTTTTGTATAATAATAATAATAACTTTTGTATAATAAATGATAATAACTTGTATAATAATAACTTTTGTCCAGGCCTTGCACAGCCTCTCCTTTCATCTGTAGAAGTTCTTGTTTGTTATTGAAGTGTTTCATGAATGGGATCTCTTTCAGGAACAATAAGCTATATTTTGCTATAGAACTCTAACTTAGACAAATCCGTAGTTTACTCTGATTTGGCAGTTCTAATCTGATGTTTCCAGTGATGTTCAGGTTAGCTACTTAAGAAAGCAGCTCTAGGGAAATCCTAATAGAGTGAAAATTGTCCTCATTCAACTCTTGTAATGTCATATATGATCTACATCTTAAGACACTCCCTTCAGTGTCCCTGTGAAAGCATCAACATTCTTGAATGTTGTTAAACTGTCTTTGATAATATATTGTAAAGTTTTATATTGTCTTTTGCTTGATTTATAGTGTTCTTTTTTAAAAACTGACTTTCATATAGATTCTTGTGAGATAAAGTTTTCCTTATTTTTAGTGTGTTATAGAAGACATGTTTTTATGAGTAGTAAGCAGTACGCTTATCATAATATTATCTTAGAAATTTAATGAATTAACTTAATTATTGGAGCTGTGTGTTTATAAGGATATATTATGAATATCTATCTTCATATTAGAAGTTTCTAGTCTAAGACTTTACACACAGCCTGTTTCAGGGTACATACCATAGGGTCATGCATGCTGTAGTTCACCACCACTGCTCTAAGTACTTCATCTTTAAGGTGGCTGGGAAAATAAGATTAGGAAAAAGACACATTACAACCATCTATGATACTAATTCCTATTATTCCAGCTACTCAGAAGACTGAGACAGAAGGGATTATAAGTTCAAGGCCAATCTGGCAATTTAGTAAGACCTTGCCTCAAAATAAAAAAAAGTTAGTGATGCAGTTCAATATAAAGGCCCTGGGTTCCTAATACTGCTCAATTAATTTTTTAAGTGCAAAACATTTTTAAAATTTTTTTTAAAGTTTTAGGAATGTAGCACAGTGGTAAATTGCTTACCTGGCATGTGTAGAAGTCCTAGGTTCTATCCCTACTACTAGGGGGAAAAAAGGTATATTTAATTGTTTGGAGGGATTGAACTTTGAGCCTTGTGCATGCTAGATAAGTGCTATACCACTGAGCTATACCTTCATCCCTTTTTATTTTGAGTCTTGCTAAGTTGCCCAGGCTGGCCTTGAACTTGTTATCCTCTGAACACTCCCAAGTAGCTGAGATTGCAGGTGTGCACTAGGCTTGGTATATCTTCTTGTCTTTGTATTAGTCACTTTCTTATCTCTGAAACGTGGTGTTGAATACTCACAGTGTAGAGAGAGAGGTCTGTTTTGACTCACATTTCAGTCCATAGTCAGCTGGCTCCAAGGCAGGATGACATAGAGAAGGAGCATGGTAGAGGAGAGCTGCTCACAGCATCGCATGACAGGAACCAGAGAGAAGTGAGGCACCAGAAGGGAGGTATGCTCTTCTGTGTCATGCTCCCCAGTGATCTGCTGCTTCTGCTCAGACTACAGTTCCTACCAGACCCCACCTCTTAACAGCAAGTCAACTGTAATGCCCACATGATCCACTTGCCTTTCCAAAGCTCTACCCATTAAACACATGAGGCTCTGAAAGATTTCCAGATATAAATTATAACTCTTCATTTTCCTCCTTTTCTTCTTTATTTTTCTCCTGTTGATGAGAATCTAACCCAAAGCTCCATAGATGTCAGGACAATGCAGCCACTCAGCTCCATCTCAGCCCTGTCTTCCTTACTGGTGTTATTTATATTTAGTCTGTCCTCATGTCATTATTTATATGTCCTAAAGAATCTACAGTTTGAATCACATCTTGAGGAACCTTGAGACAAATGTACTCAGTCATAGGTTCCAGAACCCCCTAAAGTTATCTTTGTCAGGGGTAGTTTCAGGAGACCAGAAGCATTATGTTGTCCCTAAAACAGGCTTCTAGAACTCTTATCACTTTTTCTATAGTAATATATTTAGTATCAAACTTAGGTTTTGCTATTTATCAGTTTTCCATGTGAACTTATTCCATCTGGTTTCTTTCGAAGTAGGCTAGAACAGAGAAACAAAGTAAAGGAGATGGCTGGGTATGTGCATGCCTATGATCCCAGCACTTGGGAGGCTGAGGCAAGAGGATTACTATGAGTCTGAGGCCAGCCTGAAGTACATAGTGAAACCCTACCTTAAAAAAAAAATCCAAAATAAATGAACAGCGTGCAAAGGAAATTGTTTTCTCAGTCAAAGGAAGATTTGACATTGAAATGTTAGGTTCTTCAAGCACCATTTCAAGAATTCCACCCTGGCATGGTGGCTCATGCCTATAATCCCAACATTTAGGAGGCCAAGGCAGGAGGATTACTGTCACTTTGAGGCCAGTGTGGGCCACATAGTGAGTTCAAGGTCAACCTGGACTACAGAGCAAGATCCTACCTGAAAAAGCCATAAAAAGAAAAACAAAAGCACCTCTATATAACATATGGCATTGGACTTTGATTATATGACCCAAGCATATCATGTGTTGACAGTGTTTTTTTTACTTCTAGTGAATTTGGTTCTAAAATCGTCTTGCTTAAGCCAATTATCAAAGTGTTGCCAAAACTCTTTGAATCTCGAGAGAAGGCTGTTCGAGATGAAGCCAAACTAATTGCTGTGGAGATTTACAGATGGATTCGGGATGCCCTGAGACCCCCATTACAAAATATAAACTCTGTACAGGTGAGGTACAGTGTTCTCTTATTGGCTTTGCTGAGGTTAATACAAAGGTACAGTATTTTCTCCCTGTTGTTAGTAGTCTATGCATATACATAGAATATATTTGGGGGGTGGGGGTCGGGATTGAACTCAGGGCCACACATATGCCAAGCAAGTGCTTTGTCACTGAGCTACATTCTCAGCCTTATTCTTTATTTTGAAATAAGTTTATTTTTCTAAGCATAGCTAACTTTGCTATTATTTTGTCTTCTCCAATTAAATACTATCATTAAATATTCAAATTTGCTAGTGCTAAATCTATAGGAATTTGAAAGACCCCTTAATAATTCTGTTGGGTAGCAGGACTTACCTATTTCAATGAAACTCACTCTATCGAGTTTTTTCTTAAAATGAGTTTTGAAGAATGATGCAAGTATACCTCAATTCATGAACTCATGAGTTGTCCTAAAAGTCGATTTTATTCTTCTTAGTGCATATATATGTATGCATATGTATATGTGTGTGCATATATATATATATTATATATTATATTATATATATGTTCATGTATCTTCAGTGTAGTAAATGTAAATCAGTGTTATTTTTACTACAACATAAATACTGTTTAAATTTATTTTTCTTGTTTGCCCTACTGCCATATACAAAATAAATTGTGTCCCAATATATGAGTAAGTATAAAGTATGTTTTTTAGTGGTAGAATGTAGGTAAGTTTTTAAAATATTGTACATTTGCAGTTGAAAGAACTAGAAGAAGAATGGGTGAAATTACCAATGGGTGCTCCTAAACCAACTCGGTTTCTGCGTTCCCAACAAGAACTAGAAGCTAAATTAGAGCAGCAACAATCTGCTGGTGGTGATGCTGAAGGGGGTAAGCCAATGTTTCACTTAGAGTTCTTAAAAACTAGCAAAGTGCTGCCCCAAGGATGTGTTCCAGTACGCATATTTTGGGAGGGAATATAAACTGGGTTTGACACTAATAATTGTGTCCCTCCTGTATTAGGATTTAATCAGGGATGTAGTAGGATTGGTAGCTGTTTAATAAATAGAACCTGTCTATACATTTTAAAGGTTTGTTTTGTTTTTCTCCTTCAAGGTGGCGACGATGGTGATGAGGTACCACAAATAGATGCATATGAGCTTTTGGAAGCAGTAGAGATCCTTTCCAAACTTCCCAAAGACTTTTATGACAAAATTGTAAGTAATGGCTAAACTTCTTTCATTTATTTGGTTTTAAATGATTACTTGCCTGGTATACCACCTCCCTCCATATCTTCTCTCTAACAGAGTATGTGAGTTGCTTTCTTTTCTTTGCTCCTGCTTTGTGTGTACAAATAATACCTTTTTTTCATATCTTGCCAAAAATCAGAACATTATTCTCATTTTTTCCTCAGTTATTCTCTGGTTTCACTTCAAAATGTCTCTCAAATTCATCTCTTCTTCACCATCCCAAATGTGACTCTTTCAGCCCAAGTTTCTTGACTTTGGTTCCTGACATTTTTTTTCCCCAGAAAATTGTTTTAGTGGGGCCATCCTGTATATTGTAGGATGTTGGGTAGCATCTATGGCTTTTCCCACTAGGTATCAGTAATACGTAATTATGACCAAACCATTACTATCAAAAATGTTTCCACACATTGTTAAATGACCTCAAGGAAACAGAACCATCCCATAGTCTTATTCTGATCACCACCATCAGCACTTGTCATCTTCTGATTATATTCCACAGTGTAATCAGAGGTATCGTTTTTTGAAAATGCAAATCTTTCCCTCTTAAACCTGATTAAAGCTCACCAGTGGCTTCCATGGATCTTTTTTTGTTTGTTTGTTTTGTTTTTTGAAACAGAGTCTCACTATGTAGTTTATGTTAGTCATGAACTCATTATGTAGCCCAGGCTGGCCTTGAACTCATGGCGATTATCCTGCCTCAGTCTCCCGAGTGGACTTCCATGGATCTTAAGATGTTGTCTTAGTCATCTTAAGGGCATTGAAAAACCACGTGTGGCATATTTGAAGCCTCTGCTTACCTTCTAGCCACATTTCTAATTGTCCTCACTCTCTTGTTTCAGCCATTCTGGACTTCTCTCTGTCACAAGTAGGCTATTCTATTTTTTTAAACTGTGGACCTTAATGAGTACTGTTCTTTCTGTCTATAACATTCCTACCAACATTCTCCTAATAGTACTTTTCATCATAAGCATAAGTTTTTTGGGGGAGATTCCACTTGACTGCCTAAATAGGGTAAATCCTCCCTCTCTATACCAAGGCAGTCTCACACTTCTCTATCATAGGCATCATAATGTGGGAGTTATTTACTGGAAATCTTTTAAGCTCTGCTATCAACTCCTTGAGTAACTAGTTAATTTCTTTATAATAAATAAATATTTGATGAGTTGAATTGTAGTGTTAGCCAGTGTGGCAAGTTTGTCATCTTCCTTGTATCTAATTCTTTCAAATAGTGAGTGTTCAAATTGTTGAATGATTATTTAATCTCTGAAGCACATTCTACTTCATAACCACGAAACAAAATGATTAGTATTATGCTCTGAATCAGAAAATAAAAAATAAAAACCAAAAAAAAATTGTGTCTTTGGATTAGTAGAGTGCAAGGAATAGATTTTTAATTCTGCTCTTTTATTCTCTGTTGTATAAGTGACTCATATTGTGTCTTCCAGGAGGCAAAAAAATGGCAAGAAAGAAAAGAAGCCCTGGAGGCTGTAGAAGTACTAGTGAAAAACCCAAAACTGGAAGCAGGAGATTATGCAGATTTAGTAAAAGCTTTAAAGAAGGTTTGTAGAAGCAATAAAATAGCATGTAAAAGTTAAAGTGTTAATAAAGAATGAAAAGTAATCCCTCCAAACAAAACAAAACAGTAATTTTTAAATTCTAAAAAATAATGTATCAAGGATTCTGTGTGAAGACATTTTATTTAATATATATTGTTGATTAACACTGCACTCATGGGCAACAGTACTGTAACTCAGGCCTGAATATGTGTTTCCTTTGTGAGGTACTAGTGACCTTCTGCACTTAAGAAGACTGCAGCACTGCAGCAGTACATGTAGGTCATTGCATCAACAGCACAGAAATTCAAAAAAATGTGGTACTAAAGAGACCCTAAAAATGTCACTTGTTTATAGTGTGAGAACTCAAAGAGGAAGGCAGAGAATTGCCTTTCTTGTTCTGGCCCAGCTGAGACCTGTACACTGGACAACATAGATTTTCACAGCTCTGTATTTGTCTGTAAATGACCAGGAAGGTGCCCCTAGCACTGATTTGGGGTTATAAATAAATGTTAGCACCAGTATGGATCTGTGACTAATGAGGGTCACCACTGTTTCCTAACACTGTAGTAGTTGGCTTTCTTGTGCTTTCCTCCAGTGGGGCTTGAGGGAAGAGATCTTTGCTCAGTCAGTGTTTTTCTATCTTGAAGGGATGGACTCGTGAAGATTCACTAAAAGGCAGTTTCCCTCAGGGAAAAAGGGTTAGCCATCTGAAATCTGGAGGAAAAAAAGAGAGGAAGAGGGCACTAAGAAATAGCTTTTTATTCTTGTCATTAATAGTAATAGATGTTCTCTACACACATTTTTTTTAGGTTGCTAGCTTTTCAAATAAACACAGTTATGTTTTTTTTGTCCACATTGTAACTATAAATGTAGTCTCACTATATTATATACAGAGAGAACTATTTTCTTTTTCTTGCTTTTTTTTTCTTTCCTTGTTTGTGGTACTGAGGCCCAAACCCAAGGTTTTGAGTATGCTAAGCACATGGCCTACCACTGAGCCCAGCTCCAGCCCATGACACTCTGAGTAATCCTGGTCAATAGATATCTGGCAAATCTAGGCAGCCAAAGAAACTTGTTTCCCTATTTATATGGTGAGGTGGGGAAAATCAATCAAAAGCTGCAATAAAAAGAATGTTTAAAAAAAAAGTTGCTTTTGTGGCTCAAATATTTAAAACAATACTTCAGTTGCATGAATTCATCTGAAACATGACATTTCATTATTTATATTTAATTTTATTTTTGTGTACACACTAACATGCCAACTTCATATTATATTGACTTCACAGCATATGGAAAGCAAGAAGAAAACCATGATATTAAGGAATAGGATACAGACCAATTCATCTTTCTACAATTAATGCTGTTTTTCTCTGTGGTATAAATCAAGTACTCTTACTGATTTCTCATTTTTTCTTTTGTTGTAAACAGTAAAAAAATTATTATGTTTTGAATTTTCTGGATTTCTTTTGTTTGTTTTTTTTAACTGGGAATTACTCTGAGGACCTTGCACTTGCCAGGCAGATGCTGTGCCATTGAGCTATATTCCCGGCCTAGGATTATTTCTTAATTGTCTTCTTTCAATACTGTGTGGGTTTTCCTTTTCTGTGAATATTATAGTTCTTTCATTTGTAACATGCCCTTCTCCCCATAATTTCTTTGACATTTCTCTGTGGGTAATAGTTGAGCAACACTGAAGGAGTCATGATGTGACTACAATCGCAAAGCCAGGCCATCCCTCAGAAACATTTGTAATTTTGAGTTCTGGATTTCAAAGTTTCTATCGGTGCTTCTTGGATGTAAATATTAGACATTGTGGTACTTAGGTTGTGCTCTGTGATGTTGAGTACACTTTTTTTATTTTCTTGTTCCAAAAGAAAATCAGTAGACCTCTAGGTTCTATACCTCTGTGTGATGGTGATAGCCCAGATTGCCACTACTAAAGCATTACCTATTTGAAATTAATGTTTTATTTGTGCTTTATGGTAGAACTTAAAGATAGAATGAACATAATAAATGCTTCTAGATTCATTATTATCAAAGAGGGATAGGTTTTCCTCTTTTATAGGAAATAAAATGGGTCAGTCATTAGCATAGTAGCTTTCAGTTGTTTTGAGAATGTTTTTCAGTACTCTTCTACAGGGTTGTGACTATCTTGTTTTTCTTTATCTGCCATTCTAGGTTGTTGGGAAGGACACCAATGTCATGTTGGTAGCTCTGGCAGCAAAATGTCTTACTGGCCTCGCTGTTGGGCTAAGGAAGAAATTTGGACAATACGCAGGACATGTAAGTAATGCTTCTTTTTTGGTAACGGGGATTGAGCGCATGACTTTGTGCTTGCCAGGCAGGAGCTTACACCACTGAGCTAAATCCTCAGCCAGTAATGCTTCTTTCTGATGCAAGACAGAAGGAGAGAAAATGAAGAAAGAAAGGAGACCTTTGTTGTCATGGAAGGGCTACCAAAGAGATGCAAGCACCCCCTGAGGGGAAAAGAAAACAAAAACAAAAATGCCAACTTTTATTTGGAATTGACAGGGATGTAGTTTAAGGGGTGGGCAGAATGACATATTGACAACTGATTGGGGGAGGTTTGGCACACACCTGAAAAGCAGGAGGTTCAACTTTCATATTTGTGAGAAGAATGTGGAAGTCAGTGCTAAAGGGAGGTGATACAGAGCACCATGTTGACTCAGGCATGGGAAAAACCCAGCAGTAAGTTTTTTGCCAAGTTTTATAATGCTCAACATAGTTCCTCACAAATTTCAATAAAAATGTCAGTTACAACTAAATTCATAAGGTGTATGTATAAATTAGGCATTTGGCCTAAAGTATGTACTTGATTTGATTTATTCACTTACTACCAATTTACTTAATAATATTTTTTTCTTTGTTCTTACAACTGTATACAATATAACAAGATGGATTAAAAATTTTCTTCCTTTTTTATTAGTATATGTTTGAGATAATAAGAGAACAAGAAGTCATCGAGAAGGAAGCCCTCCCCATAGATGCTACAGTGTGGTTTTTTGGTTTGTTTTTTTTTCGCACCAGGGATTGAACTCGACCTCACGCTTGCCAAGCAGACGCTTATGCCACTGAACTAAATCCCTAGCCTGCTACATTGTTATCCTCTGAATAGATGATCAGACCACCAGTTTTAGATCTGCAAAGTCAATAAACAATAAACAGTACAAGCATTAAATTATATTTTACCTCAATAGCTATCATCGCAGCCTGTGTCTCTCCAAATCAGCCAGTTGCTTACAGGGGTGGGGTGATTTGGTTCTTATTTCCCAGCCCTCACACAAGAAGGGATTGGCATCTGGCTTTTCCCACAGTGGCCTGCACATGGTGCTGGTTCGCGGGGAGGGCTTGCTTCTTGGTGACTTCTTATTCTCTTTCCCTGCAGTCTGTGAATGGTGCTGTCTTACAGGAAAAGGCTAGCATCTGGCTTTCCCCTCAGCAGCCTGTGCATGGCACTGATTGGCAGGGAGGGCTTGCTTCTTGGTGATTTCTTGTTCTCTTCCCCCGCAGTCCACAAATGGTGCTCCTATTCTTTTTATGTGTGCATTCACAGCTTTAAATTTCTCCTGTTAGGATAGTTTTGATTGTGTCCAATAGATTTTGGAATGTTGTACTTCCATTATTTAATGCTAGGAACATTTTTATTTCTTTCTTGATTTCTTCTGTGATCCATTGATTAATCAATAGTATACTGTAGTAGCAAGGGACCAGGGGGCATGGTAGACATTTGAATATACAATTTCCTTTGGACTATATAAGTTTAGTGGCCATCAGCTGAGTGAGGTGGCACACACATGTAGTACCAGCTCTTGAGAGGCTGAGGCAGGAGAATTGCCACAAGTTTGAGCCCATCCTGTGCTACATAGTGAGTTCAGGGGCAGCCTGAACTGTACAGTGAGACCCTGTCTCAAAAAAAAAAAAAAAAAGTTTAATGGCTGTCAAGTTTGTAATAATGTGTGTAAGTTGAGGTGTTTTCTTTAACCATGGCAGCTGGCCTCTAAATCTTGTCAGAATTACTTAGAATTGTTTAGCATCTTGAAGATTGGTCATACTGTACTTCGGAGTTTAACTTTCTAGACACTTGAAAATTTGATTTCCTTGATTGATTCAAGAGTCTTCTAATAGTCCCTCATTATGTGTTTTATTGAAGCCTAGGCAATGTCTAGCCTCACTTGAGCTATCATATTTGGAGCTGGCTTACTCATAATATTAAATAATTTCAGAGAATTTAAATGAACAAAAGATACTACCAAATAAAAATAAATCATGACTGACTCATTACCAGGGAAGTAAAAATAAAAGTCCGATGTGTGGCATGGTTGGGCATGCCTGTATTCCTAGCTTCTTAAGTGGCAAGGCAGGAGGCTTGTTTGAGCCTAGCAATTAAAAAATAAAAATAGAGCTCTATAAGCCCCTTAGACATGTAAATGATGTATTGGATCAAAACTGTAATCTTTTTGGGGGGTGGGGTGGTTTGGTTTGGTTTGGTTTGATTTGATTTTGAGGCAGGGTCTCAAAGCATAGCTCATGCTGGCCTTATATAATCAGTATATTAACTTTTGGTCAGCTTTATGTTGTTGATACTTTTGTACTGGGTTAACTTTTTAAGGTAGAAAACATTTTTTTTTTTTTTTTGTACCAGGGATCAAACTCACAACCTCACGCTTGCCAGGCAGGTGCTTAAGCTACTGAGCTAATTCCCTGGCTAGAAAACAATTTTTAACATGAATTCTGATTTACTAAGAAATGATTAGATGATTACTTGGGCCTTAGTTTGAAATCTAATTCTGAATTCATTCCATAGTTTTTTATGAAACTATAAAATGCTCTGTAATTGCTTTTTTTTTTTAAACTATTATATACACGTACTTAGTATCAAACATCTTAGTGTTTAGCTATTTATTAGTTGTCTTTGTGGTAATATTTGTAAGAGTGACCTTTAGCTTTATAGCTAATATAGTACCTTAATTTTTCAAGCTTATAATTAACTCTTGGCATTAAAAATTCCTTTATGCTTCTTATGTTAACCATATTCTTTCTGGCCTGTACCACTTCTTGAAATATTAAGAATAAACCTGGGGGGTGTATTAGCTTTGCTGTATTTTTTGAACCTCTAAAATAACTTTGAGGGGCTCAGTGGCATAAGCGCTGCCTTGCAAGCGCACCAACATGAGTTCGATCCCTGGTACTGGAAAAAAAAAATAAAATAAAATAACTTTGAAAGCCAGGCATGGTGGCATGCTTGTAGTCCCAGCAGTCTGGGAAGTTGAAGTAGTAGAATCACAAGTTTGAGCGCAGCCTGGGCAACTTGGTGACAGCTGAGGCTCTGTCAGAAATATAAAAAAGGCTAGAGGCTAGGTATGGTGGAACATACCTACAGTTCTAGCACTCAGGAGGCTGAGGCAGGAAGATCACCATAAGTTCAAGTTCTGCCAAGGCTGTATAATGAGTTCAAGGCCAGTTTGAACTACATAGTAAGATTCTGTTTCAAAATAATGAAAGGAGGCAGGGATGAGGGATATAGCTCAGTGCAAAGGTCCTGGATTGGATCCCTAGTACTATATAAATAAACAGACTTTGGGCTGGGCATCAGCACACAACTGTAATCCCAGTCACTTGGGAGGCTGAGGCAGGATTGCGAGTTCGAGGCTACCCAGGGCAACTTTATCAAGACCCTGTCTTAAAGTAACTAAAATGCATTTAAAAATAAAAACTGCTAGTGGTGTAGCCCAGTGGTAGAATACATGCTTAGCACACACCAGGTTCCAGGTTCAGTCTCTACTCCCCAGATTTTTATTTTTTTAAAGATAAGATCTTGATAACCCAGGTTAGCCTTAAACTCAGAATCCTCCTGCCTAGCCTTCTAAATAATGGGATTACAGGCCTGTGCCACAATACCCTTTAATATGCTTCCTAACACAGTGCCTGACACCGTTATATACCTTAGATATTAATATTTAATGAGTTTGTAATACTTTAGAAGATAAAACTAAAATTATAAAAATTCCAACTTTACCTTTTAAAGCTAATACTTGAAGCCTGGCATGGTGGCATATACCTATAACCCAGTACTTGGAAGGCTGTGGCAGTAGGATTGCTGTGAGTTTGAGGCCAGCCTTGGATACACAGTGAGATGCTGTCTCAAAACAACTAGAAGACTTTAAGACAAAGACAAAAAAAAAAAAGATAGCTCTTGATATGAAGATACAGTTCTGGCTACAAATTGTTACATTTTTGGTACTCTTATTTTTTTCTTTGGTGTAGTGAAGAGATAGGAGACATCTCATTGCAATGAGATATATCAGCATCTTGGTGGGGAGAAGGAGTTATATATTAAACCTTATACCCTAACTCTAAATCCTCCTGTAACTCATTAATAAAATGAGAGATGGCACTGATGAAAATGGTTATTATATGACCCTATACAATGTGTAGAGGCAGAAAATAAGTTGATAAACATTGGCTTAGTGGGACAGAATGAGAACTCTATTCTCACGTAAGATTCTTTTGCCTTTCAAGAAAGGAAAGCCTTTCAAGAGAAGAAATGAGAGCCAGGCATGGTAGTGCATGCCTGTAATCTTAGTGGTTGGCAGGCTGAGGCAGGAGGATCGTTGGCAAATTCAAGACCAGCCTGGGCTATAAAGTGAGCTCAAGGCCAGCCTGAATTGCATAGCAAGACCCTGTCTAAAAAAGAAAGGAAGGAAAAAGAAAAGGAATTTTCACAAATATTCTCTTAGTTACTTTTCTTGTTGCTGACACAAAATATGTGATACCCAAAATTCAAGGAGCAAAGATTGATTTTGTCTTATAGTTTGTAGAAGTTTCAGTTCATAGTGGGCTGGCTCCAAGGTAGGGTGGCTCATGGCAGAGGAGAAATAGTTCACGGCAGGCAAAAGACAATAAAGCTAGGAAGAACCAGCAAGCAACAGTAGCAGCCTTCTTTCTGTTCCTTTTATTCTATGCAGTCTATACACCTTTTGGGTAGGTAGCAGTCACACCCGAGGAGGGCCATCTCATTATCCAGAATTTTGCCAAACCAATCAGCGGACTAATTTAGTGATCACACACCCCCAGCCACCTCTGCAAAAGCCCCTACTGTGATCCTGTGAGGCTTTGGGGGGTTATCTAGACATAAGCCATACTTTTAACTGTTTAGATTTTTTGTTTGTTTTAATAAAACCAAAGCCATTTTTAATAGTTTGATTTAGAGATAACTTAAACATTATAGAATTCATGCTCTTAAAGAATATGTTGGCTGGGGGTATAGCTCAATGACACAGTGCCTGCCTAGCAAGCTCAAGGTCCTGAGTTCAATTCCCAGTACCAAAAAATAATAACATGTTTCAGTGTAATAGCAAGAGTTAACTACAACCACTGTCCAATGCCAGAACATTTTAAACACCTTCCAAAAAATCCTGTTAGCACTGTTTGCTGTTACTCCCATTTTCCTCACACAGTCTCATCTAAACTGTGGCAGTTTTTAAAATATTATCATAAAAAAATTGTTAAAAGGAAATATTGCTACATATGTATATAAAGTATATCATACAACTTATAAGGGCCCAAGATAATTCCTTTAAACTCAACAAAAAGGGATTAGAAAAAAAAAAGTGGGATGTGGGCTAAACACAACTGCTAGACCCTAACAACCATTAATTTACCTCCTCACCATAGATTTGACAGTTCATGTAAGTAGACACATGTAGTATGTAGTCATGTATCATAATTTTGAAAATGTTGGCCCAGCTATGCTATAGCTAGTGCAGGTATGTTATAGCATGTATCTATAGCCATATTATAGCATGTACTGGGTTCCTTTTTGTTGGTAAATATTATTCAAGCTGTTTACTTTTATAGGTTGTGCCAACCATTTTAGAGAAATTCAAAGAGAAGAAGCCTCAAGTGGTACAAGCCCTGCAGGAGGCAATTGATGCAATCTTCCTCACTGTAAGTTGACAGCATGAATTTTTGGTTTTATCTAAAGTAAATTTTTCAAATATGGTATTTTGATTATTCTTTACAATTGAGAGAAGCTCACACTGACCTCATTTTCTTTCTAAAGACCACATTACAGAACATTAGTGAGGATGTGTTAGCAGTGATGGATAATAAAAACCCAACTATCAAGCAGCAGACCTCTCTGTTTATTGCAAGAAGTTTCCGTCACTGCACTGCTTCTACCCTGCCAAAGAGCTTGTTAAAGCCCTTTTGTGCTGCTCTACTCAAGGTATATACTGTCTTTGTAATTGGGGGAATATCTAAAACTTAGGCAAGATTTTTTTCATACTAATTATATATAGTGACCACCTGACTCTCATGAGATAGAGTATGTCTTTTTAGGCACAGGCCCTCTGCTACTTTGAAGATTGGATCCAAAGTCTTGTAACTACTTTATGCTTCTTCCCCACCCACTCCCTTGCACATGCTAGGCAAGTGCTCTACAACTCAATTATATCCCCAGAACTTTTTTGAATTTTGTTTTGAAACAAGGTCTTGATAAATTGCCCTGGTTGTCCTCAAACTTAAGGTCCTCTTGCTTCAGTCACCCAAGTAGCTCGGCTTACAGGTTTGCAGCACTACACCTAACCCTTTTTTTTCTTTTCCAAAGGAAAAACACATGTTAGCTTTGTGATTCCACTTACTGGTATTCAGGTAGATCTTGCCTGTCATAGGCATCAAATCTAGAGCTTTTAGAAGTGAAGCATTTTAGATACAAGGTGAAGGGGTGGGGAGTACATGCTTGTTGAATAAATAACCATAGACTTCCTTAACCCAAAAAGAATTTGTGAAAGAATGACTGTTAACTGGCAAAAAGACACCTACAGTTAGCTTTAGTAAATTATAAAAGTAAATTCTTTGTCCCAACAATTATCAGTCTGAATTGAAACTAGTAATACCTAAAGTACACTTTGTATTAAAGATCATTTTGAATGTTTCCGGGTATAGCACATCAATGATTCTGCTCCTGAAGTCAGAGATGCTGCATTTGAAGCATTGGGTACTGCTTTGAAGGTGGTTGGTGAGAAAGCAGTCAACCCATTTTTAGCTGATGTAGATAAACTCAAGCTTGATAAGGTAAGTTAGTAATGCATTGTAAAGAAATGGAACAATAGTTCCTTGCATTGTGGTTTTTGTATGTTGGAAATTAGATTATTGGTGTCCTTTTGGTCAGGATTTCTCAGTTTTTTAATTATTGCTCACACTTGGAGGGAAATTTTACATTGCATACAGGTACACAGAATTGAAACAAGTTTTAAAAGGTACTGTGGGGTATTGTGTTAAGTGAAAAAAGCTAATAACTTACAAAATTTATTTAATTCTCCAC
This sequence comes from Hydrochoerus hydrochaeris, assembly GCA_004027455.1. Taxonomy (NCBI): domain Eukaryota; kingdom Metazoa; phylum Chordata; class Mammalia; order Rodentia; family Hydrochaeridae; genus Hydrochoerus; species Hydrochoerus hydrochaeris. Next base: position 399,389 of record PVLA01000488.1, read on the forward strand.
TCGCAATTCAAACCTAGGATTTGAAAACGTACCTTTTAAGGTTTTAAATTTTATACTAGGCTACAATGGTGATAGAGTAGAAAAAACTTTCAAATTATAACCAAATAAAAGCTGAGTGATCAATCTATAGATAAGGTAAAAACATGAAATAAATTTGTTTCTAATAATCTGGGATATTACTTCTGAATGTCTTTCATCTAAATGGTGGCCATTGTAAGTTTATTATAATTCTAACCTATGAGGAAAAGTAATGTAAGACATATGGTACCTAGTATCAAGAAAATATAGATAACTTGCCTTTCTTGAAAAGAAAACTTTTCTCTAAATTCTTATGTATAGTTGTGGTTTAGAAATGACATACTGAAAAAAAGAAAAAATTACATATCAAGGAGAGTCATTATGTTTCAAAGTTGGACTTATTGGTCACTTCCTCTCATTTTCATTTGCCAGATCAAAGAATGTTCAGAAAAAGTAGAATTGGTACATGGTAAGAAAGCTGGACTAGCAGCTGACAAGAAGGAACTCAAACCTGTGCCAGGAAGAACTGCTGCTTCAGGAGCCGCAGGGGATAAGGACACAAAGGATGTTTCAGCACCCAAACCAGGACCCTTAAAAAAGGCACCTACTGCTAAGGTTAATACTGGATTAAAAATTAGAATTTAGTAGAGTCTGAGCCTTGGGTTGATGGTGATTCATTTAATGTAATTTCCTTTGAAAAATAGGTTCATTAACCACATTGAAAATAAAGCAGAATATCTGTTAATGAAGACACATTATTCCAACAACACACTTGACTGTTTAAAACCACTAGAGATAACCATGAATGGTGGTGCACAAGTTTAGTCCCAGTATTTGGGAGGCTGAGACAAGAGGAGCACCATGAGCACCATGAGCTACATAGTGCATTCAAGGCTAGTCCAAATTGCATAGTAAGACTCTGTCTCAAAAAAAGAAGAAAGAAAAAAATAAAAAGAAAAGTTAATCAAAGTACCAGAGTACATTTTTTCCATTATAGTGAAATAAACCTAATGAATTTTACTATCTTAACTGTTTTTAAATGTATAGTTCACTGGTATTAAATACATTCATAGTGTTGTACAGCTGTCACTATTCACCCCTATAGTGGAAACTTTATACCCATTAAATAGTAACTCTCCAAACCCCCATTTTGCCAGCCCTTGGTACCATCATTCATTCTTTCCGTTTTTTGTTGTTTTTGTGGTAATGGGAATTGAATCCAAGGTCTTGTCTTTGGTAGACAAAATGCTATACCACTGAGCTACACTTTCAGCCATGATTGGTTGTTTGATTTGGTACTGTGGATTGAACCCAGTTTTTTTTCACTGTGCTACATCTCTAGCCCTTTATTTTTTATTTATTAATTTTTAAAGATAGGGTCTTGCGGGCTGGGAATTTAGCTCAGCGGCATAAGCGCCTGCCTTGCAAGTGTTAGGTTGTGAGTTCGATCCCTAGCACCAAAAAAAAAAAAAAAAAGGGTCTTGTTAAATTGTCTAGTCTGGGCTTAAACTTTAGTCTTCCTACCTCACTCTTCCACAGTGCTGGATTACAAGTATGTGTATCACGCCCAGCTATTTGTCTTTTTTGTGACCAGTTTATTTTACTTAACATAATGTTAGATTAAGGTTTATCTGTGTTGTAGCATGTATTAAAATTTTCTTCCTTTTTTTTTTTTTTCTGGTGGGGAGTGTTGGTATTGAAGACTAAGCTCATTAGTGCTCACCATTAAGTTGTATCACTAGTTCTTTTTATTTTAAGACAGAGTCTTGCAGAGTTGCCCAAATGTGGCCTCAAACTTGTCCTCCTTCCTCTGCCTCCTAAGTAACTAGGTTATAGGCATGTGTCACTACACCTAGTAGGTTTCCTTCTTTTTTAAGGCTGAATAGTATTCTGGTATGTAACTAATACCACAATTTGCTTATCCACTTAACTTTTAGTTTTGATTAGCATTTTTCTAATGATTAGTGATGATAAATATCTTTTCATGAGATTATTGTTTGTTCGCCCTCTTTGGAGGAAATGTGTTGGAATTTTGGGTTCTCCCTATATAGTCCATATAGAGTCTCCCTATGTAGTCCATGCCTTCTTTTAACTTGCTGGGATTATGGGTGTGAGCCACCCTACCCAACTCTTTTTTTTTTTTTTTGGTTTGTATGGGGAATCAAACTCAGGACCTTGTACTTGCCAGGAGGTACTTGTGCCACTGAGCTATATCCCTGAAAACTTTTTTTTTCTTTTGAGTCAAGGTCTCCATATGCAGTTCAGGCTGACCTTGAGCTCACTTTGTAGCCCAGGCTGGCCTCAAACTTGCAATAATCCTCTTGCCTCAGCCTCCCGAGTATTAGGATTACAAGCGAATATTGTGATTACAAGTGTGAGCCACCATGCCTGGCTAAACTCTGTTATTTTTAATTTGGTTTTTTTGTTGAAGAATTTTCGGTATTCTGTTACAGGATATGAATTTTACCCACAAATTTTTTAGATTTTAGTATAGTTTGTTTTTGTGTCACTGCTTTTGTTGCCTATAACATTGTTTCTCCAAGAAACCATTGCCAAAACTAATATCATGAAGTTTTACTCTCTGAATTGTCCTATAATTTTGTAATTTTAGGTCTTAGATTTAGGTCTTTAATCTATTTTGAGTTAATTCTTTTTCACATTATACGAGATAAAGCTCCAATTTTATTCTTTTGCTTGTAGACATACAATCTTCCCAGGACCACTATTGGAAATACAATCTTTAGTGTTGAATGGTCTTGTCCCCCTTGTTAGAAATCACTTAAATGAAGGATAGAGTAACTCAGTGGTAAAGCTTGCCTAGTATGCAAAGATCCTAGGTTTAAATCCTAGATCCCTAACAATCAATGTTTAGTGAATGAATGAGAGAAGGAAGAAAAGAAAGTGAGGAAGGGAAAGCTGGGTGGCATAGTGCCAACAGCCTGTAATCCTAGTACTCAGAAGGCTGAAGCAAGAGAATCACAAGTTTGAGGCCAGCCTGGACTACAAAGCAAGACCCTGTCTCAAAACACAAAAGGAAGAAGAAGCAGAAAAGTGACCAGTATCTGTAAGGAAGGAGTGCTGCTTTTCCCCCCTCTCCCACTGAGGTGCTGGGATTGAACCCAGGGCCTATTACATGCTAGTCATGTACTCTACCACTGAATCATATTCCTAATTCTCTTTTTTTTCTTTAATTTTATTTTGAGATGAGAATCTCTTACACTTGTGGTTCCAACCTCTTGAGTAACAAAGAGTATTAGATGTCTACCACCACCTGGCTAATGGAAGGAGTACATTTTAAGGGATCAGAAAATACCATTAATAAAATTAAATATAGCAAGCCATTTAGCATTAATAACATCACCTTGATTATTGTACTAATGTTCCACCACTTGACCAAGGGAAGGAGTGCATTTTAAATGATTGGAAAAGACATTAAATAATGAAATAAAATATAGTGAGACATTTAGCATTAATAACATCACCTTGTCATTTTGCTAATGCTCCAGTATCACATCTCCATTCCATTGTAGATCTTCTCACCTTTGTACCATGTTGATTTGGGACAAATGCCTACTGACAGCTTTCAGTGAATATGTTTCCTTAAGAATGAAAGTTTTCTGTGGGTACAGAAAGTTCGATTCTCTTTCCCTGCTCCTGTCTACACCCTGAATTTTAGTGTGGAGTTAGAAGAAAACCAGTTATTTAGCAAGCATGATTTAGAGCAATTTACCTTTATAATTGCGTTTAATCACCATAACAACTCTTGAAGTAGGTGTTTCACTCCTGTTTTCCAGAAAGAGGAAACAAGATTTAGTGAGATTAAATGTTCTATACATGCTTTTATAATTCACTTTGGTATTTTTACTGTTGTTCATTTGTTAACTTTGTTTTTCCACAATGTTATAAACTTTCAAGGATAGAGATCTTGTCACCACTTGATTGTGTGTGTATAGAGTACTTTCTGGCAAGTAGTATGAACTGGAGATGTATTTTGGAATGAACAGTTACAAAGCTGGCACTTGAACCAAGGTATCTCTAATTACAAAATCTGTATCCTTAATGGTTTATTTTATTTTATTTTATTTTTTAAATTGCTTTTAGGCTGGTGGACCACCTAAAAAGGGAAAACCAACTGCTCCAGGAGGTACAGGGAGCACCGGAACCAAGAACAAAAAAGGATTGGAGACCAAAGAGATAGTGGAGCCTGAGCTCTCGGTCGGTATTATCCACCATGCCTCAAAGTTGTAACGCATGGGCAGTTGAGACCTATGAAAAGATCTGGTTCTTTCTTCCCTTGGTTCTACAACACATTGTGAATTGATATATTTTAGCATACTGAATTTGCCTTGGACTAAGTTAACCTTTATGGTAGACGACTTAGTAACTATAGCATACCTATGAGAGTATGTTTTTAGTTTTAACTGGGGTATTTTTAAAAATGCTCGCCATCTGTTTCCTTAAGCAATACCTAATTTTAGCTTTTTTTTATATCTTATAGATAGAAGTATGTGAAGAAAAAGCTTCAGCTGTCCTTCCTGCTACCTGTATACAACTGCTGGACAGCAGTAACTGGAAGGAAAGGCTAGCCTGTATGGAAGAGTTCCAGAAGGTGGGTGTACAGAGATGAGCAGATAACCAGTGACCATATTTCACAGCATTAACTGAAGATGACAAAGGGCTTTCAGTTTTTTGTAGCTGTTTAGTGTTTTATCTTTCAACATGTGCATTCTATGGCTTCTGTAAGCTTGGAACTTAATAATTTTAATAATTTTCAATGTTATGTTCTTATTTTGAATTATATGGCTTAGGTGAATTTTTAAATTAATAGTGCTTGCTGATACATTTACTAAGCAAACAGATATCTCCACGTAAACATTCTCATCATTTTGTATTTCCTCTGTGTTGGAAAGGTGCATGCTGGGTCCTTTGGGTAGATACTATGTGATTCTAGTGAAAAGAAGGAGCTAAAGAATTTGAAAGAGTGCTGAGACTTTAGTCAGGAACCTTCCAGTCCCATACATGCTACTGCAGTGCATTGAAACTTAGTTGGTACTTTGAGATTTAGTACTTAACTGCTTCTATCCTACATGTTTTCAGGAAAATCAAGACAAAATATATGTGAGTACTTTCTGCCACATGCTGTGCAAATGAAAACTATTACTGTTACTTTCCTTGGAGCAAATTATATGTGAATTTCTAAAATGTGATGATAATTAAGTTTCAGTGGCACCATATACTGAGCACCTAATTTAAGAAATGAAGCATTATGTCAGGTACTGTGGAATGTACATATTATCCCAGCACTTGGGAGGCTGAGACAGGATGTAAGAGGATCATGAGTTTGAGGCCAGCAGGGTTACATAGGAAAACCTTGTTTAAAAAAACAAAAATAGCTGGGCCTGGTAGCACCTGCCTGTAATCTCAGTACTTGAGAGGCTGAGGCAGGAGGATCTCAGTGAGTTAAAAGCCAGCTTGGGCTACCTGAGTGAGTTCCAGGCCGGACTGAACTGCAGAGTGAAACCCTGTCTCAAAGTAAGTAAAGAAACAAAAAATCTTTTAACAGAAACTAAACTTGCTGTACAACCCTCCTTAATTCTATTCCCCTTCCTCCTGCCCAAGTAACCACTTCCTTGATTTTAGTATTTACTCTGCCTTCAAAACTAATCTTTACTTCCTTTAACTTTCTTACCATCTTATTTTACTTCAAGGCTGTTGAACTGATGGACCGGAGTGAGATGCCATGCCAGGCATTAGTGAGGATGCTGGCCAAAAAACCTGGATGGAAAGAAACCAACTTTCAGGTATTTTTTTTTTTTTTTAGTTACAGACTTAATGTTTTTTTATTGTTGTTTTTTGAGGTAATTTCAGTTACACCATCCTATGGAGATACTTATGTAAATGAATAAAATGCAAAACATATAATTTGTGTGATCTATTTATGTGCTTTTTTCCCTACCTAAAAAGGAAAATTCTTGTTTTTTGAGTCAGGGTCTCAGTACTTTGCCCCAGGTGGTCTAGAACTCCTAGGCTCAAGCAATCCTCTTGCTTCATTCTCTGAAGTAGCTGGCACCACAAGTGTGAACCCCTGTGCCCCGCTTCCTCCTCCTTGTTTTTTAGGCCTCAAAGTCTGAGTCTAATCTCTACATTTTTAAAGGGTAGAGAAATAGTGAAATAGCTTTCCTGTTTGTTTGGATATATTGTAAGTATAGTCTTTAAATTGCCAGTGAAAATTTACTGCCCCATCTTTTTATAACCTTATTAACTAATAATAGAGTGAGACTTAGAAGTACTAAGTTATTAGTTTAAAAAGTGGTTGTTAGGGCTGGGAATGTAACTCAGCAGCACACACCTGCCTGGCAAGTACAAGGCTCTGAGTTTGATTCCCAGTACCAAAAATAAATAAAAGAAAAAGTGGTTGTTGAACCACTATGGAAAGCAGTATAAAGATTCCTCAAAAAACTAAAACTTAGAGGGTCCATTTGACTCATCTGTTGCCCTTCTAGCTATCTTCCTGAAAGAGTTAAGGTCTTCAACACCACAGTGATATATGCATACCCATATTATGGCAATACAATCTATAATAGTTAAATCTTGGAAACAGCACATATGCCCATCAACAGATGAGTTGATAAAGAAAATATAGTATTTATACACAATGGTTATAAAGGACAAGCGAGACATTTTTAGGTAAATGGATGTACCTCGAGACCATAATCCTAAGTAAATCAGACACACAAGTTTAAATATTGTATTCTTTCTCTTGTATGAGAAATCCAAAGTATAAGTAAAGAGCAAAATGAAAGATAAAATAAAAAGAACTGTTTCAAATGAGAAGAGCAAAATATGGGGGAGAAAAAGAAGGGAAAACAGATTTAAAGAAAAAAAATTGAAGAGGGAAAAATAGAAGTAGAGTGGGATGTTGTGATACATGCCTGTAATCCCAGCACCAGGAGGCTGAGGCAGGAAGATTGCCATGGGTGCAAGGCCAGCCTGAACTACACAGTAAGACCTTGTCTCAAAAAACCAAAAAAATAGAGTTTTTTTGTTTGTTTGTTTGTTTGTTTGTTTGTTTTAATGGAGATGGGATGAAGAATAGAGGCAGGGGAGAAAAGGAAAAAAAAAGAATTAAGGTATGTTACATACATGTAAAAATTCCCCATGATGAATTATTTACTACAAACATGTATAGTACTAACAAAAATAAAAAATTTTTAATAAGTGGTTGTTGAGGGAGGCTTATGAAAAAGACATAGGATTTTTTTCACTTAGATGTACATAGAAGAGAGTTTGTACTAAACCTGAAATGTGCCAGGTTTGTTTTCAACATCCTTTTAGTCCCTTTTTCACTTCTCTTCTGCACCTCCTATTTTCTCTCTTGGCTCCTGCTCGTACATACACTGTATTCCCCTGGCATCCCTGTGTTACAGCTCCTCAGCAGGATCACCTGGCCCCATGCTGGCTGAGTATTAGAGACTCACCCTGCCCTCCCCCTTGCCACTTGAGAACTCCTCAGTGTGCAGCTTCTAGATGGTTAGAGGAAGACAGCTGACCAGTGGAACCCTTCTTTGTTAGATCCATAACAAAGGATAATTTTATGTGTGTATATTGGAATAAGGGCATAAAACTCACTGTTTTCCAATGCAATGGTTATTTAGTATGCTCATAGAGCTCTGCAGCTCTATTAGAATGTTCTTATCACTCCCAAAAGAAATTCTGTACTCAGTAGCAGTCACTCTTCCTCCCAGCCTCTAGTCCCTGTTAATTGTTCATTTATTTTTCTGTCTCTTATGGATTTACCTCTGTCAGAAAAGAATCATTTAGTAGGTGGCTTTTGTGCCTGGCTTTTACTTAGCATAGTAATTTCAAAGTTTATATTATAGCATGCAGCTGTTTTTATTGTCAAATAACATTCCACTATATAGTTACACCACATTTTATTTCCCTGTTCATTAGTCAGTATGCGTGTGAGTTGTTTCAGCTTCTTAACTGTTGTCACTAATGCTGCTATAAACATTCATGTACAAATTTTTATGTTAACAGGGTTTCAGTTCTCTTGGGTAGAGTTTCTGTAGTCACACATTTCTGTGTTTAACTTTTAGAGTAATTGACAAAAGTACTTTCCAGAGTGATAACATTTTAAATTCATGCCAGAAATAAATGAAAGTTACATTTTCTCCACACAGTGATGAATTTTGTTATTTTTCATTTTAAAAATTCCAGTCATCCTTGGGATTGTGAGGTGTAATTGCATTGTTTCAATTTATAGCCACTGAAGTCTGTGCTCACTTGGCTAGTGGTCAGCTAGTGACACAATGGTGAACCATTTAGAACTTTCAGTGATACAAACAGCCACTGCAGCATGCATGGCATAGGTTCATCATCATTGGCTAGGGCGATGTTTCCTGACCTTTCTGAACTAGTATATCTTTAACCTCAGCCAAGAGTGTCTGTATGTGTGCTGGACACTCCTTCATAATCTGAGTTTAACGATTTACCTTAAGCTTTGCTTCTTTTTACACAGGGTCTGGAGGGTTGGTCAGAGCTAAGAGATCAAGCTCTTTTGTGTCTTTTCTTGGCCTACACGCAACTTTGAATATGGCCATGGCTCCTAGATTCTTGGGAGTATATAGAAGTCTCTTGTGGACATTTTATTCCTCAAATCTTCCTTTCAATTTAAACAGGTTCCTTTGCATCTGACCGCTGCAATGTTAGATGTGGAACAGTTATCACTGCCTGATTTTGGCAAATTTCCTGGGAATAGGTCGTTTCCCAGTGAGGTAATTTGAGACAGGTCAAATAATGGGTCCCTCAAATGACACTTTTCCAGGAAACTGTCAGATACTCAGATATTGACAGTTCTTTGAGTTGGCACTTTTTGAGCAGAGCTCCAAACCTGATCTTTTGGCCTTAATGACCTTACAGTTCTAGGTTTCATGGTAGCCATAGTTATGAGACTGCTGGGTTGTCTTTGTTGGGGTTTTCTAGGGTTTTGTTCATTTTGTAATACTAGGGATTGAACCAAGGATCTTGACACTCAGCTATATCCCCAATCCCTTTTTTAAAATTTTGAGATAGACAGGGATTTAGCTCAGCAGCAAGTGTGAGGTCGCAAGTTCAATCCCCAGTACCAAAAAAAAAATTTTTTTTTTAGATAGGGTCTTGCAAAGTTGCCTTGGCTGTTGCAGATCTGCAGCAGACTGGGGGGTAGCACTTCCCTAGCAAGTGTGCAGCAGTAAAAACTGTGAGCAATACAAAAGGCCCAGAGACCTCCACCACCCACCCGTCTGAAGGGGGCCAGAAACATGACAAGACAGAGAAACAGCAAAAGGTCTCCAACTGCAGAACCAGGGAAAGTGAGTCCAGCAGAGGTAAAGGCAGAGGAGGTTGAGAGCAGCAAACCTGTAATGTCAGAGACAGCCTCATCAGAAATAAAGAAATACCTCCATGACCTCATCGACAAATTTAAATCTGAAAGTCTAACTCAGGTGAAGTAAGATACAAGAAGATTAATGAAAGAAGTCCTGGGTAATCCTCAAGTAGACATCAATGAAAGAATAGAGGAACCCAGAGCAAGGAGAGAATCCTTTGATGAAGAATATAAACAAAACCTAGAATATATGAAACAGATCCAAAGAGAATATCAGGAAATTAAAAACTCCATTGAAAGCTGGCAAAACCTTTTAACAGAAACTAAAGACAAAGTTTCAAAACTTGAAGGTAGATTTGCAACATATGATCGCAAAGGAAAGATCTCTTAAAAATAACAAGGAACCAGGAAGCAACGATACAAAAGCTAGAAGACAAGAGGATTTATAACCTAAGAATAAAATATGTGAATGAAGATGCAGCAACAAATACAAATGAAATAAAAAGTCTATTCACAGAAATAATTAAGGAAAACTTCCCAAACATAGGTAATGGAAGTGAAGTTCAGATAAATGAGGCATACAGAACTCCAGCCAGCTACAACCAAAACAGATCTACACCCAGACCTATAATAATCAGGATCCCAGAAATCCATCACAAGAACAGAATATTAAAAGCGGTCAGAGAAAAAAAACGGATTACCTATAAAGGAAAACTCATCAAAATCACAGCAGACTTCTCAACGCAAACCATCAAATCAAAAAGAGCTTGGAGCAAAATATTCCAAACCCTGAAAGAAAATAACCTCCAACCCAGAATGATGTACCCTGCAAAACTGTCTCTCAAAATTAATGGAGAGACAAGATATTTCCATGACAAAGAGGAACTGGGGGAGTTGTGACCACCAATCGAACCCTGCAAAGAAAACTGAAGGACATTCTAGAGAGAGAGAAGAAAATCACCAGGGTTCCAGGAACAATGGCAGAAAGGCCTCAAAGAAAGGGGCAAACAGTGGAATGAAGGAGAAAAGTAAACAAACAACGACAGAAGAATAGCATGGCAGAGATAAAACAGAAGATTGGTTATATCACTGTTTTATCTTGACTGATTTTATTTGAATCTGATATGCTTGAGAGTTATCAAGTCTGAGAGTCGAGGCAACTACTCTAAAGATGACAGGATTCAATAGGATACCCATTCTGGTTTGATTGTTAATTGCCTTTGAAGTCCTATAATGTCTCCAATGTTTAGATTTTATTAATAGTGTAATGCAATGCTGGGTTTATACTATGTTTGACGATATAGACAATTTTATTGAAAATAACAAGAGACATCATAGTAACTACCATAGATCACCTAGTATTGTGGTTTTATATGTCCTTTTCATTTTGTGTTTCTCTAGGAATTTGTATTGTTGACTTGATTTGTTTCTCTCTAATACAGAAAAGCTAGGTATATGTGTAGAGACTTATACATGTATAGAACTTCTAAGTAGTTTACAAGAATGGATTATAGTTATTGTAAAGAAAAAAAAGACGAAAAGAAAGTATTCTAAAGGATATAACTGCATGTATGTTTGAGTGTGTGGGATTAGTAACCATGTTGCTAAAGTTTTAGTTGGATAGATGAACAAAACTGATTGCAGTCTCACTGTTTGGATGTCCGCTTTGTAGGCTTTACTTTTATAACTTGAACAACTACTTCTAAGAGGAAAATATGTAATTATCAACTAGTGATTTCTTACTGGTTACTATTTTTGGTTTTTGGTTTTGTTTTATTTTTGAGATTTTGTATTATTTCTACCCTCTTTCTGTTTCAAAATTTTTTTATTTAAATTAAAAAAAAAAAGTTGCCTAGGCTGGAATTGAACTTGGTATCTTCCTAGCTCAGCCTTTTAGAATGCTTAGGATTACAGGTGTGCACACTACACTCAGCTACACTGCCAATTTTGGAGGCTTCTTGAAGATGAGAAGAGGAGGATAGAAATAAGGTTAATTTAATCACCAGAAGGAAGACTCTTCTTACTGAGATTTGGTGGCTCTTCTTTAAATTTCCCTTGCATTATTTCAAGGCTTTGGTTAATTTTGAGGGTTCTGAAAGAACTGACTATGACAGTTCTTGCCAGTGTTTTCATTGCTGTTATGAGGATGAGCTACTTAATCTGCATCCCAGAAATCCAGCCCAAGAAAATTAAATCTTTTTTTTTTTTTTTTGGAGTTTTTAAAAAAATTTTTATTTAAAGGGGAGGGAGCAAAACAAAAAAAAAAGCGGGGGTAGAAACAGAATTTCAAAAAAAAATGGACAGTAAGAAATCACTAGTTGATACATTACATACTATCTTTCTGGATGTAGTTGTTTATGTTACAAAATCAAAGCATACAAAGTGGACATTCAAACAATGCAAACAGCTCAGTTCTCTGATCTAACAAAAACTTAGCAACATAATTATCAATCCTACACCCTTAAATATACATGCAGTTACATCTTTTAGAGCACTTGCTTTTCCTCCTTTTGCTTTTTAAATCCATTATCTGTTTAGTTATATCATGTTTCAGGTTGCTCAGTACTTTACTGATCTGTTTTGTTGTTATTTACTTTTTTAAATTTTTTCTTATTATTTTTTATTTTATTTATTTATTTTATTTTGAAAGTAGTAAAATATAGCAGAAAAAGACAGGACATAGCCAACTGAGGCAGTACAGTGAAATTGGCACAAAATCTCACAGCAGGCCACTGGGACAACAGCAATAGGCATAATAGTATATCTGGTTTTCTTCACAATAGTTGTTCCTTCAATCAGGCAGAGCCATATCGAAGGAAATACCAAAGTTACAAGAACAGAATATTGAATAGAGCAATACCACTGATCAAAACAGAGCAAAACAGAGATAAAAATATTTGCCCTCAAAGAGATGGCAGAAGAAAATCCCCCTTATTTGCTATATTACATATTACTCAAACTTGCAAGACATGCTCAGATCTCTGGCTCTCACTTGCTGGGGGCGTGGGAAGAGATGGATGGATGTTGATTCTTAGCCCGCGCCCCGGTAGGCTCACAGCCGCCCACCAGAGGGGTGAACTGGTTGCCCATTTTCCCAGCACCCCAAGGTCCAACATGGAGCGTCGCTGGTCTCAGGAAATGCTGATATGGTTCTCGCCCTGTCGTGGCCACAGCTTGCCAGGCCACAGCCACTTACCAGAGCAGCATGCTGGCGGCTGCCTGTTTTCCCAGTGCCCCAAGGTCCAACGTGGCGCTTTGCTGGTCTCAGGAAACGCTGATATGGTTCTCGCTCTGGGGTGGCTGCGGCTTGCCAGGCCACAGCCACTTACCAGAGTGGCATGCTGGCAGCTGCCTGCTTTCCCAGCGTCCCAAGGTCCAACATGGCATGTCGATGGTCTCAGGAAACACTGATATGGTTCTCGCCCTGGGGCGACCGTGGCTTGCCAGGCCACAGCCACTTAGCAGAGCGGCATGCTAGAAAATTAAATCTTGAAAGAGGTGCTTATTACTTAAATGCATCTGTAGTTGTTGGAATTTCTAGTAACTGAACAAAGTAAAGTAAAATACTCAGACACTACAAAGGGAAATATTTATAGAACAATTGCTCATAAATCCCATGTATCTGTCATTACATTAATATCTTTAAGCTGTTTTCCACAGTTCTTTCCATTCTACCACTTAAAAACCCTCTAAGTTCTCTAAAATCTCCCAAGTTCTGTGCTGTTTGTGGGTATGCAAGAGTTGTAGGTTTTGTGTTGGCATCTCCAGAATAACTGAGTTATGTAGTCAATAAGGTGATTTGTTGTGTATTTTAAACTATGTATTCAAATTATTGCAAAATCATCAGAGAGTAGTAATTTATAAATCATGCTTTTCAGTTCATAAAACTTTCCTGTTTTGAAACATGAAGCATTTAGGGTTTTTATCTCTCTTCATTGTCAATTAGCTGTTCTGATATCAATTAAAGGATAAAAATTGTTGTGCTTCTTTATCTGTCTGCTTTCAGTTCAGTTGTTTCTCAGTGACCCTTACCTATGTGACAGCTTCAGGCTGCTGTGTAAGTGAATGACTGTAATGTCTGACTTACAGCTCCATGATCCTCACTCTCTCTCAGGTGATGCAGATGAAGTTACACATCGTCGCTCTGATTGCCCAGAAGGGAAATTTTTCCAAAACTTCAGCTCAGATTGTGTTAGATGGCCTTGTGGACAAGATTGGAGACGTGAAGTGTGGAAATCATGCTAAAGAAGCCATGACAGCAATGGCTGAGGCTTGTATGTTGCCATGGACAGCTGAGCAGGTTGGTGACACAGCTCTCTTTGTCCAACTTGTCTTAGTTTCCCCCTAAAGTTTAGTGTAAGCGTACTAGTTAATATCTTAAGTAAAACTTTTTGATATTATATTTTTATTTCTACCTTGATAATACACTGTTGTACAATAATGGAAATTTATTGAAGAATATTCCATAGAAGATGACAGTAATTTTCTGTTAAGACACTGTGGTCACTAGTGCAGAGTTGTATACAGTTTAGAACACTTTTAACTTTACTACTTTTATCTCTTATACACCATTTTCTTTTGTAGGTATATCTTTTGTTTGTAAATCCTTCTTGTAGTTGTCAAAAAGCCATGCTTAACCCACATTCGCCTTAAAGGCATGTTACATTTCTGTAAGAAACATGAGAGAAAACTGAGATCCACTGTTGTTTTTCCCCTGCTTCAGGTTATGTCAATGGCTTTCTCACAGAAGAATCCTAAGAACCAGTCAGAAACTCTGAATTGGCTATCAAATGCAATCAAAGAATTTGGTTTTTCTGGGTAAGTCAGAAAAAAATCAAGTAGAAAATTATTAAGTCTTTAATTGGTGATCATATCCTGTTTGTAATAGCTACCTGTGCTGTAGTGGGTTCAATTGTTTGTTTGGGGGTTTTTGGTTTGTTTTGAGACAGGGCCTTACTATGTTCTTTAGCCTACCATTAAATCACTATGGTAGCACAGGCTGGCCTCCAACTCATGGCACTCCTTCTGCCTCAGCCTCCCAAATGCAAGAAATATAGGCAGCTGCCACCACACCTGGCTATCTGTGCTTATTTTTTAAAAAGGTAGATCTGGATTTTCTAAATAAAAGGAAGACACATTTGTATTCAAGTTCTGTAGCACGTGTCTTTCATTTGATATCTACTAAAAAAAGTTCTCTAAGTTATTTTTCCTCAAATGTTGCTATCCCTCAAATGTTGCTATCCCACAGAAATCCCAAATTCAAGGTCAAATCATTTGGACATTAATACATACTAACAGTCAAATTTGTTGAGAGACTTGCAAGGTCTCTTGATGAATGAAATGCCCTCAGTTGAACTTGTTTAACTTTGTTTAACTCACTGTTTCTCAGACTTTATATGTCCCAGGTTCTTTATGTGTGTGTGTGTGTGTGTGTGTGTGTGACATGGTCTTGCTGTGTAGTTCAGGCAGGCCTTAGACTCATGGTGATCCTCCTGCTTCAGCCTCCCAAGTGCTGGAATTGTAGGTGTGTATGCCACCATGCCCAGGCCAGGCACTTACTTTTTAAAGCATCTTTCCAATAATTCATTTGTTATAGTCCTCAGAAAACTACCTGTGGCATCTTGTTGCCCTCAGTTTATATAAGGGAACTGTCTTGATTACTTTTCTCTCATTGCTGAAATACCCAACACCCAAAATTAAGGAAGGAAAGGTTTATTTGGCTCACAGTTTGTGGAGGTTTCAGTCCATAATCGTCTGGCTCCAAGGCAGAGTGGCATAGTGCAGAGAGCAACAAACAGTTCATGGAGGCAGAAGACAGCAAAGCAACAAGAGCAAAAAGGGAGGAGCATAGAGAGAAGACTCTTTCTGTCCTTTGTATTGTATGTAGGCCACATCTGCTTGGGGTATGGCTCTTACACCTATAATCCTGGTGTTGGACTCTGAGTTATTCACAAACTCTAGAAGCCTGCCTCCCTGACTGCGTGAGGCTCTGGGGGGACATCCAGACTCAAACCATAACAGGAATTAAAGCACAGAAAGCTTCCATTATCTGTGTATGTCATGGCTAGTGAAATTGCAAAGCCAAGATTTGAATCTAGGCATTTTGATTTCAGGAGACCCTGTAATTGCTGTACTGTGTTTACCTTCCTCTGTGCCTTTTTAACTTTTTTGGGAGGGGGGTTCTAACTCATGACCTTGCACTTCTCAGGCAGGTGCTATGCCCCTGAGCTAAATCCCCAACCCCTTTACTTTTATTAATACTATTATTATCTTAGAAGACAGGATTTTAATTCTGCTGATTGGAGAAACACTACTCTAGAAGTTGTGATTCAGTTACCATTCAAGTAAAAACTTGCTTGTCATGTCAGTATCTGTGTTCTCCCATAGTTGATGATATTATTATGATTCCTTTTGTTATTTCATTTTTAGAGAGGCTCTTGCTATGTAGTCCACAATGGCCTTGAGCTCACTGTGTAGCCCAGGCTGACCTCTAACCTTCATCCTCCTGCTTCAGCTTCCCAAGTGCTAGGATTATGGGTATTCACCACCACACCTAGGTGTTGTTGTAATTCCTTCATAACTGTACAGGTGTCTTCTTTCATTTCCCTTTCTTCTCTCTTTCCTCTTGTTTTGTTTTTTTGGTACCAGGGATCAAATTCATAACCTCGCCCTAAGGCAGGTGCTTATGCCACTGAGTTAATTAAATCCCTGGCTCTCTCTCTCTTTCTCTCATTTTCTCATTCTCCCTCTCACTCTTTCTCTCTCTCTCTCTCTCTCTCTCTCTCTCTCTCTCTCTCTAAGACAGGGTTCACTGTGTAGTTCAGGCTGAACTTACTGTGTAACCTAGGCTGGCCTCAAACTTACAGTGATCCTCCTGCCTCAGCCTCCTGAGTATGTATATCACCATGCCTGGGTTCTTTCTTTTTTCTTACATAATGCTGGATTAAGCTGAGATCCTCATGTATTCAAGGCAACCACTTTACCAATGAGCTACATCCCTGACCCAACTGTACAATCTCTGATGGAAAAGTAATCTGTTGTCATGTCATGTGTTCATCCATGGTCTTTCATTTATTCAGTTACATATTGGCCACACTGTTTCATTTGTTCCAGGCCCTTGGAATGCCACATAGACAAAATGAAATTCCTGCTTGCATAAAATACATATTTGAGGAAGGGGAGATATCTATACCTATTCATACGTTTTTTTTTAATAAATTGGGCAGGATGTATACACCTATAATCACATCATTCTGAGAGGCTGAGACAGGAGGATTGAAATTTTTAGTCCAACCTGGGCAACTTAGTAAGACCCTGTCTCAAAATAAATGGGTCGATGGTGTAGCTGAGTGGTAGAGCATCTCCAGATTCCATCCCCAGTATTGCCAAAAAAAAGAGTGGGGGGAGGTTGGAGGGAGAGTTTGAGCAGGAGAGTCACAGAATCATTGTGACTATAGTCATAGATAAGATTAGGCTGTTCTGATAATCCTGGCAACAAGTTACAATGGTTTAAAAATTGTAGAGAGAAAATATTATAACTTGGGATATCTTTTGAAAAAAGAACTGAGGGGCTGGGGATTTAGCCCAGTGGCATAAGCACCTGCCTTGCAAGTGTGCGGTTGTGAGTTCGATCCCCAGTACCAGAAGAAAATAGAATTGAATGAGACAGAAGAGAAAAGTGAGTTAGGGATAATCTGATGATTCTAAGAGTGGCCTGAGCACCTGAGAGAAAACAGAGGAAACAGTGGGAAAACAAGTTTAGGGATTGTAGAGTGGAGTCCTTTTGATTTTGACATACTGGATATAGGCATCTGCTTGCCAAAGAAATAGAAATGTCCCATCAGACAGCATGACTCATGCCTATAATCCCAGCTAAGACTGGCAGAGGCTGAGACAGGAGGTCAGGTTCAAGACCAGCCTGGGCAATTTAGTGAGATCCTGTCCCAAAACTTTAACAAGCAGATAAGAGATTAGGGATACAGTTTAATGCTGGACCTTTTGGCTGTTCAAAGCCCTGAGTTCAGTCCCCAGCATCATAAAAAGGTGTGTGTGGCTGGGGGTCACAAAGTCAGATGAGTGTATGAACCTGGAATTATGATGTAATACTATTATATCTTAATTACACATAAGAGTTTTAATCAATGTTTGGGTTGTGTCAAAAGATTACTTTAGAGTGAGTGTGGAAAGAAACTATACTTCTCCAAAGGATCCCCAGCCCCACACACCTTTTTATGATGCTGGGGACTGAACTCAGGGCCTTGAACAGCCAAGAGGTCCAGCATTAAACTGTATCCTTAATCTCCTATCTGCTTGTTAATGTTTTGGGACAGGATCTTAGAGTCTGCCTTACATACACTGTTAAATATTTTGAATTTTATGTATGTGTTTATGTTCTCTTGTAAATGTTGTTTCTTCTAGGTTAAACGTCAAAGCTTTCATTAGTAATGTGAAAACCGCTCTTGCTGCCACAAACCCAGTGAGTACATTGCAGCATATGTAATATGGGGGAGTTACCACTGTCTCTGTCTTCTGATTTGGAATATTCTTTTTTTTCCTTTGGCAGGCTGTAAGGACTTCTGCTATCACATTACTTGGTGTGATGTATCTGTATGTTGGCCCCTCTTTGCGAATGTTCTTTGAGGATGAGAAGCCTGCCCTCCTGTCACAGATAGATGCAGAATTTGAGAAGGTAAAAAGTCCACAAATGTGTTCCAACCAATAACACATCATTCTAAAGACTAACCCGTTAAACCTTTGGAATAAAGAATATATGCAAATTTCCAGGTATGGTGGCACATGCCTTTAATCCTATCACTTGGGAGGCTGAGACAGGAGAATCGCCATGAGTTGGAGGCCAGGCTAGGCTCCCTAGTGAGATCAAGGCTAGCCTGAACTACATGAGATCCTGTCTTGGTGGAGGGGGTATATGTACACATTTACTTTTATATGTAAAAAATGTCCCTGGAAGACTATGTAAGAAACTGATGACTTTGTGAGGAAGTCTAACTGATAACTGGTGTAGGAGGAGAGGTTTTCCTCTTTATATCTTTTTTAAAAATGTATTAAATATAACTTTTTTAAAAAAAAGGAATAGGTAATGAACCTTCTTAAATAACTTCTGAGATTCCTCAGTGTTAGTAGATTTTCTCTGAGTTGTATTGGGCATATATAAGCCAAAAGACAGCATCATGATTGAGAAGTCAGAGCCTGTAAAGTTTGTATGAAAATAATTTTTGCCATGTAGCCTCAAATTAAAATCAGGGAATTAAAAACTGTTGCATAAATAAGTATTGTGAAGGAATGAAAACATGTGACACAGGCACTCTCTGGTATCCATTTGCTGTCATGTGCATCATTTTCATTAGCTTCCTCATTTGTGTTTAGATGCAGGGACAGACCCCACCTACTCCAACCAGAGGGATCTCCAAGCACAGCACAGGTGGTACAGATGAAGGAGAAGATGGAGACGAACCAGATGATGGGGGCAATGATGTTGTTGACCTTTTGCCAAGGACAGAGATCAGGTAGGTTTCACTTCGAGGAACAGTTTGATCAAACTCATGACCTAGTGCTTGCTAGGCAGGTGCTCGTGCCACTGAGCTAAATCCCCAGCCCTCTCAGGCTAAATTCTTAGTGGTATCTTCTTATTTTAATTCAGTGGAGAAAACTTCTGTGACATTATATCCTTTGGAAATCTAGAATTAAAGATTATGTCTTGTTTTTCAGTGATAAAATTACCTCAGAATTGGTGTCTAAGATTGGTGACAAGAATTGGAAAATTAGGAAAGAAGGACTAGATGAAGTGGCAAGTATTATCAATGAGGCAAAATTTATTCAACCAAATATAGGGGAACTTCCAACTGCCTTGAAGGGTCGACTCAATGATTCAAATAAAATTCTGGTACGTAGAATCTTGTGCCTTTTCTATTTCTCCCTGTTCTCTTGCTATATAGGAGGTTCCTTTTCAGTGCAGCCTTTACTAGCACAAAATTAAAGATCACTTTGTTTATTTTGAACTAGAAATTATTTCTTTTTATTTGTGAAGTGTGTCTCAGGATAATGCAGGCTTATTAATCAAGGTTTCATAAGTTTCAGAATTTGCTTTTTTTTTTTTTTTTTGGTAGCAGGGATTGAACTTACGCTTACCAGGCAGATGCTTTGCTGCTGAGCTAAATCCCTAGCCCAGAATTTGCTTTTTATAAGAATCTGATATTAAATAACTTTGTACGAAACAAATTTTAATGTACAGAAACATGCTTAATTTCTAATTTTTAATTTGGGTTTTTGTGTCCATTTTCTTAGACTTAAGGCTTTACTTTAAAACTGTAAAGTAGTATGACATGTGGTCTGAAATTCTAATAATACAGTTTCATGAACTGATGATAAAAAGAGAGGTGTAGCCAGGTACAGTGGTTCATGCCTTCAGTCCTAGCTACTTGACAGGCTGAGTCAAGTGGAGTGAAAGTTAGAGGTCAGCTGGGCTACGTAGCAAGACCCTGTCTTAAAATAAGACAAAACCAAACAAAGGGTTGGGGGTTGTAGCTAGTGTTAGAGTATCCCTGGATTCAATCCTTAGTACAGAAAAAAATAAAGGAAAAAAGACTTGAAAATTATTCATAAGCTAATTAGAGCAAAATTCCAACAAGGTGAGTTCTGTATCTCATAGAAATCTGATGTAATGTCTGTATAATAGCAGTCTTGCAAAACTTTGAGCATAGCTTGCTTATGGTTTGAATATAAAGTGTTGGCTTTTCCACTCAGGTGCAGCAGACACTAAATATCCTCCAGCAGTTGGCAGTAGCCATGGGCCCAAACATCAAGCAACATGTGAAGAACTTGGGCATTCCTATTATCACAGTCCTCGGGGACAGCAAGGTAAACCAACTCTTTTCATCATAGCTATGTTCAGGAATAGGCCAGTCACATTCTTGAGTTAAGGATAGTTTTCTAGAGTACATACAAACCTTTGCAAAGGTTATAAAGGTGAGAATATTAGAAAACAATGTGCTTCTATTCCAGGTAGCATTAAGGTGACTAGATACACCAGTTACTAGCTTTGTGACCCTTTCATGATTATCCTGAGGTTCAGATTTTTTATTTATATGTGAAATTTCTTTCTTAAAGAATTAAGTGAATCTAAAAAAAAAAAAGTGAGTCTGTCTGTAAGGTACATTGTTTTGTTCTTCTTTCATATATTATGCGAGACCCTGTCTCAAAAAGACAAAGAAAAAAAGTGTCATTGAGGGTTGCAGCACACCTTTTATACTTAGCCCCACCATGAGTATTTTAATTTCTCTATTTTTGTGTAATTCATTTAACTTTAGAAATTGAGCTGTTATATCAATGTCTCGTTCTGTAAATACAAATTAATATAAAAACAATTTAAATATTTGCAAGGTTAGTGATTTTAGTCTTAACCATTTTGAGGTCTCTAATATGAAGAATTCCCATTCTTTAGCAGATAGTCATAGATTATTGGGAAGTTCAGAAAATAAAAATTTGAAAGTTTACTTCTCTTACTTGATATTTATGGGTAGATCACTGGTTTAGTATAGGAGTTTTTTGTTTTATATTTCTACTTTCCCTTGGAGTTTTTTGTATACTGTGATAGAAATAGTTTCTGTTTCAGAGAAGATAGCTCCAAGCATGACTGTATAGATTTTTGAGAAACCTCTTATTCACATTCATAAAATAAAGTTTTCACCTTCAAACTCCACACTATAGTTGATAATTATTTTCGTCGATTCTCTTCTCTATTCAGAACAATGTTCGTGCTGCTGCCCTAGCAACTGTGAATGCCTGGGCAGAACAGACTGGCATGAAAGAATGGCTAGAGGGAGAAGATCTTTCTGAGGAGCTCAAAAAGGAGAATCCTTTCCTGAGGCAAGAGGTTAGTACTATGAATTAATCATATGCGTTACTCATTTCTTTAGCTCTTTAGGGGCTAGGGCACATTTAAATATATATCTATGGTTAAAATAAATTGTATTATAAAATTGAATAAAAATGAAACCAAATTCCTGGAGCTTTTGTATTTACATGCTTCTTCATTCATATGTTTCTGTAACAATCAAACTTTTTAGAAGACTAGCTTTTTGTAGAATTTTCTCTCTTCTAGAACTCTTAAATGGTACAAGAAGTTTTAATCAGAACATAGAAATAGTTTAACATTTTTTAAAAATCCATCAGTATAGTCCATAATGCCAACAGAAGAAAACTATGATCATGTCAGTTAATGTAGAAAGGGTATTTGACAAAGCACAATACTCATTCATGAGAAAACTCTTACCAAATTATATAAGCAAATAATCTCAACTTCATGCAGCACATCTGCAAAAAAGCTTTCTACAGATTATATCACAGTGATAGAAGACTAAATACCACTAGGAATGTTGCAGAGATGTCAGTTACTTAATAACATTCAGTGTAGTACTAGAAGTTCTAGTTATTGCAGTAGGGCAAGAAAAAGAAAGATTACATGACAATGTACAATAGAAAAATCTCAAGAGGCCAGGAGTGGTGACATGCCTATAATTCCAGCACTTGAGGAGGCTGAGGCTAGAGAATTGAGAGTGTGAGGCCAGCCTGAGCTACATGGCAAGACACTGTCTCAAAAAAAAAAAAAAAAACCTTCAAAAAATCTACAAGTGAGCCGGGCGTGGTGGCTCTCGCTTGTAATCACAGCACTCGGGAGGCTAAGGCAGGAGGATATTTGTGAGTTCGAGACCAGCCTGGGCTACAAAGTGAACTCAAGGCCAGCCTGAACTGCATAGTGAGACCCTGTCTCAAAAAGACAAAAAAAAAAAAAAAAAAAGTCTACAAGTGAATTAGAACTAATCAGTGAGTTCAACAAGGTTGAAAGACAAAATTACTATATTTCATTCAGTCCCCATTATTGGGAAGTTCAGAAAATAAAAATATTTTGAATAAAAATTATTCAAAAATAAAAGTGTATCAGAGTCAACACACAAAAATTATATTTTGGGCCAGGGATTTAGGTCAGTGGCATAAGTGCCTGCCTTGCAAGAATGCAGTCATGAGTTTGATCCCCATTACAAAAAAATAATAATTATATTTTGGTCTAAGGATATAGTTCAGGGATAGAATGCTTGCATAGCATTTGTGAAGCCATGGATTCAATTCCTAACATTAGAAAATAAGGGGAAGAAAGGTAAAAATCTTTTTTTTTTTTTTTTGTTTTGTGCTAGGAATTGAACTCAAGACCTCACACTTACCAGGCAAGCACTTGAACACTTGCTGAGCTAAATCCCCAGCTCAAAATCATATTTCTTTACGTGAACGTGAACACATGGAAACCACAGTTAAAAACGGTACCATTTGTTACTTTAAAGCAAGTGAAGAGCCAGGGATTTAGCTCAGTGGCACAAGCATCTGCATGGCATTGACATGATCATGAGTTCAATCCCCAGTACCAAAAGAAAACAAACAAAAAAAGAAGTGAAGGGGCTGGGGATATATATAGCTCAGCAACACAGCACCTGCAAGGTAAGAACAAGATCCTGAGTTTGATTCTTGGTGCCAAAAAAAAAACGAGTAAAATCCCTCAGTGTATGCTCAAGAAGAACTCAAAAACCTAAATAAATGGAGAGACATGTTACATGGACGACTTATAGTAGGAACTTCATTTCTCACCATCTATGAATTTAATGCTATTGTCCAAAGTCCAGCAAGATTTTTTTATATACCCAGACAATTTTATTCTAAAATTTATATTGCAAGACACAGGCCCAAGAATAGCTAAAAAAACATTGATGAAGAAGAAAACATTTGGAGGAGTTAATCTACTGTGTTTTGTGGCTTACTTTATACTAACCTAATCAAGACAACTTATATCATTGAGAAGAGATCAGCATAACAGTAAATACATCAATTAGTGGAACGAGAGAAAACTAGATCCCCATTAATATAACCAAAGTAATTTTAAACAAAGTTACAAAAGTAAATCCATGGAGAAAGAGTAGCCTTTTCATCAAATGATTTGGAGCAACTAGATAGCCATAGAGAGAAAAGAATGAACCTCGACCTAAACCTTACATCTTATACAAAATTAAAATAGATCTGGAGCTAGGGAATGTAGCTTAGTAGTAGCATTTTTCCCTAGTAAGTGCAAGACCCATAGTTTAATCCCTAGTAACACAAAAACCAACAAAAACATCTTGGACCTAAATGTAGAATATAAACTATAGAACTTTCAAAAGATAACAAAATCTTCATTATATAGGACTGGCAAGTAATTTTAGACTAAAAACACAGCCCATAGCTGCACATACCAGTACACACCTGAAATTCCAGCACTCAGGAGGCTGACACAGGAGGATTGCTGTGTGTTCGAGGCTAGCCTGGGCTACTTATAAGTTCAAGGCCAACCTGAACTGCATAATGAAACCCTGTCTTAAAAAACAAACAAAAATAATAATTAAAAACAAAAGGACAGCATGAGGAGCCTTTGTGATAGGAACTGTTGAGAATCTTGACTGGTGGCAGATACATTGTAAGAAATATATAAACAAAAATCAAAATGGATCAAAGACCTAAATATTAAAACAGAACTGTTGAAAGATAGAAGACGTAGAGCTCTTGAAGATATAAGTGTAGGCAGACTTCATGAACAAAATTGATTGGCAGTCTGAACAAGCCGATTCAGGAACTATTGGAGGCCATCGTCTTGTTGTTGAACCACAAGGAGAAGCTGGAGAACTTGGGAATCCAGCCTCCAAAAGGGGTGCTGATATATGGGCCACTGGGGATGGGGTAGATACTACTGGCCTGGGCCTGTGCTCCACAGACCAAGGTCATCTTCCTGAAGGTGGCCGGGCCCAACTGGTGCAGGTATTCTTCAGGGACAGGGTCAAGCTGGTCTGGGACACCTTTGCCCTGACCAAGAAGAAAGCCCCATCCATCATCTTCATTGACACGCCAAATGCCATTGGCACCAAACACTTTGACAGCAGGAAGGCAGGAGACCATGAAGTACAGAGGACCATGCTGGTGCTCCTGAACTAGCTAGATGGCTTCCAGCCCAACATCCAAGTCAAGGTGATTGTAGCCACCAATAGGATGGACATCCTGGACCCTGCCCTCCTCTACTCAGGCCGCCTAGACTGAAATATTGAGTTCCCAATGCCCAATAAGGAAGCCAAGATCATGCAGCTCCTCTCTCAGAAAATGAACATCAGCCCAGATGTGAACTATAAGAAGCTGACCCGCTGCACCAGTGACTTCAGCAGGGCCCTGTACAAGGCCGTGTGTATAGAGGTGGGCATGATCACACTGCAGGGTCACCATGGAGCTGACTCATGAGGACTAACATGGAGGACATCTTAGAGGTACAGACCAAGAAGAAAGCCAACCTGCAGTACTACACCTAGGGTACCCAGTTGCTGGCTGCCTCACAATAAACATGGCCCATCCACAAAAACAGAACACCTCTGACCACAAATAATACAAAGAATCCACAAATGAGATCTTGCTTCTTGGCCTTTTGACTAAGATCAGTTTAATATAGGTACAAATGAGTATAAGTAAACTGAGGAAATATGAATAAATACACTGGATTGTACCTGGTAGTGATACTGTTGTATAGTTTTTAAAGTGTAACTTATGAAGGAAATTGGGTAAAGATTCTTGGGATCTTTCTACATTATAATTGCAAATGAATCTATAATTAATAAATTTTGAATGAAAAATAAATATAGAGGTGAATTATTTCAGAGGCATAGGCATAAAATAGAAATTTTGGTAGAATTTGTCATCTGAGTAAATGTTCCAGGTCTTTAGTTAAATAACTGAGTTTTTCATCTTCAAAATATATTAAGAACTATTAGAGCTTTATAATTTAATGCCCAGGTCACAAATAAGAACAAATTTCCACTTGAAGTATATGACTAGTCTCTCTTTCCTTTGACAGCTTCTGGGCTGGCTGGCTGAGAAACTACCTACTCTTCGTTCCACCCCCACAGACCTAATTCTGTGTGTTCCTCATCTCTACTCCTGCCTAGAAGATCGAAATGGAGATGTGAGAAAGAAGGCCCAAGATGCTTTGCCATTCTTTATGATGCATTTAGGATATGAAAAAATGGCCAAGGCTACTGGGAAACTAAAGGTATGACTTCTTGTTGCTGCTACTGCTATTAAAAACTATTAGCAAGTGAATTTATATAAGTAAAAGACGTATTATCTATGATAAGACTCAATTTGAAATCTCAGATCTCATTTACCTAATGAGACCAAAAATCATAGACCTAATGAGACCAAAAATAAATACTTAGCAGTGTAGAACTTCTGTGAGTTTGCTGATTCTTTGGGGTAAGAATTGTAACCTTCTAGAATGATAGCTACTTCAGGTGACTTCATAATGTGTGCTAGTTTTCCTGCACTACATGCTGCCTCTTTCAATTCATTGTTATTTCAAAACTAAGAACTCAATCATGTGTTTGAAAAATGTAAGCTTAGTATAAATGCAGCATTCATGTCATCTCTCTCCTGTTATATTGCCTCTCTAGCCAACTTCTAAAGATCAGGTACTGGCCATGCTAGAGAAAGCCAAAGCTAACATGCCGGCCAAGCCTACTGTACCTGCTAAAGCAACATCCAAACCAATGGGAGGATCAGCCCCTGCCAGATTCCAGTCAACATCAGGTAACTTATTTTGAGAGGGTGGAAGGGGAAGGAAGTGGCCTGAGGGAATTCTAAAACAACATCTAGCCATCCTCCTCTTACTACTTTCTGCAGTTTAGATTCCAATCCCTCACTCCTTCCCTCTTTCCTCAAACAATTGTCAGGTACTTATTTTATACTAAGAACAGTGTTAAAGGGATAAAACAATTTGATTTCCAAGTCAGAAAGGTGTTCATTATACACATTGAAATACTTCTTCCCAATCAAAAGGAAAAACAAAGCAAAATGAAACTGAAATAGTCCTTTCTGAAGTGTTCCATACTGTTTTAAGCTTCCTACAATTATTTTCTCTTGAATATTCTAGTTAGAAGAGAAATTAGGGATATCTAGCTTAACACATTTTATTAACAGACAGGGAAACCCAAAGAGACCACTGACTTACAAACTCAAATAACCAGCCAGTGTTGAAAACCACTTAAAATCCTACTTAAGTCATAAATAAATTCTTCCACCTCACTTGTCTGTTTGCTGATCCATCCTAATGTTGGATGGTTGATTGGTTGGGTTTCTTGGTTGGTTAGTTGATTTGTCACTTTGTTTTAAGGAGGTTTTTTGGTGCTGAGGATTGAATCCAAGGCCTTGCAAATGCTGAGCATACACTTGACCCCTAAGCTACATCTTTAGACCCCACTAATCTGAGAGAAGCTTTTTGATACCTTCATTCTGTTAAAAAGCCTTTAGTGCATAAAGGCTTCTTGCTTAAATAAAACAATATTTTTCTGTTCAGTGGGAAGTAAATAGTCGATGCTTTTTGTAAGGTTAGAAATTGTATGCATGCAAAACTCTTGGTATCATAGTACATGTACAAACCAAGCATGGTAGTACATGCCTATAATCCCAGCACTTGGGAGACTGAGGCAGGAGGATTGTTGCGGGTTC
This sequence comes from Hydrochoerus hydrochaeris, assembly GCA_004027455.1. NCBI lineage: Eukaryota > Metazoa > Chordata > Mammalia > Rodentia > Hydrochaeridae > Hydrochoerus > Hydrochoerus hydrochaeris. The sequence goes on from PVLA01000488.1 coordinate 426,351, forward strand.
AAGACCAGCTGGGACTACAAAGTAAGCTCAAGGCCAGCCTGAACTGCATAGGGAAACCCTGTCTCAAGAAGACAAAAAAACTAAACAGAACAAAAAAAGTACATAAACAGTTTTAACATTTATTAGATCATGATTTGTAGAAGAGAGTGAATTTGAGAGATGACAGCCCTCCCCTTAAGCAGTTGTTAATCTGGCAAAAAGTGTTTTTTTTAAAACTGCTACTTACAAACTAATTTTTAAACTGCAATTTAAATATTTATAGGAAATGTAGCTTTTCTGAAATAATATCTTACTGTTATGCTTAAAGAGGAAAAGGGAGAAGGTAGGGAAAATATCTAGCTGAAGCTGTAGCTCAGTTGAAGACCACTTGCCTACCATTCATAAGACCCTGGGTTCACTGCTAGGGATTTAGCTCAACAGCACAAGTGCCTACCTGGCAAGCACAAGGTCATGAGTTCAATCCCTGGTACCAAAAAAAAAACAAAAAAACACCAAGACCCTGGTTTCAATCCCCAGCATACCTTCCTTTCTCCCCCAAAAAAGAAAAAAAACACTGTAGGGGTTATGGTAAACACCCGTAATTTTAGTTTAGAAGGCTAAGGCAAGAGGATTATGAATTTAAAACTAGCCTAAGCAATTTAGACTTTCTCAGAATTTACAGATGGCGAGGGATGTAGCTCGTGGTAGATTGCTTTAGCATTTGTGAGGCCTTTGGTTCAGTCCTCCATACCAGAATAATAAAAGAAAACTGAAGGCACCTTGTAAATTGATACATTTTAAACTAGGCTTTCAGCCAGGCATGGCAGCACCTTTCTATAATCCCAGCACTCTGAGAAGCTGAGATAAGAATATTTCAAATTCAAGCCCAGCCTGGAATATTTAATGACCTAATGAGACCTTATATCAAGTGAAATGTTGACAGACTGTGAGATAACTCGGTGCACAGACCCCATACTAGGTTCAATCCCCAGTACCAAGACAATTTTTTTTATTAAAAAAAATACCACCAGACTTTCTCATCATCACTATATATTTAACCTGCCCAAAATAAAATATTAAAATATTAGTTATAGTATATGCTTTTTTTTTCTTAAAGCACCTGTTGAAGATTCTGTTTCCAGTACTGTGGAAGCAAAGCCTGATCCGAAAAAGGCCAAAGTTCCAGGAGTCTCCTCTAAAGCAAAGGTGTGTTACCTATGCATGCATACATGTAGATATGCTATATTTTACACACTGACTCATTCTATTAATAAAGCTCTTATTAAAAAAAATAAAGCTCTTATTGTATAAGAACAAACATCACTTTTTTTGACTACTCTTGATAATATCAAATTAAGTATTTGTACATGTTTCTGTGGCAGATTTTTAGTAAAACCTAAAACAGAGCCAGCTTGTTCTCATGAGGGCTTACATGGTCCTTGTATGCAGATTTGTTGGGAAGTCTTGTAAGAGTGCACAGACTTGCAAAGCATATGTAGTTCTGGCAGAATGAATACTGCAATCAATTAGATTTTGAGAGAAGGGTAATCTCAGCTTCTTTCCAGGTTGGTTTCATCATACTAAAAAGTGATCTGATTAGTCCACAGGGAAATAGCTTGTCTGCACACAAGTGGGACTTGAATTAGTATTTCAGTATCCATGGAGAATTGCATGCTTTGAAGAAGAGTGTTCCCATGTAAACAATGAATGACAAGCCTATTAGTAAATCTTAATGGAGAAAATTGTTTCATTTACTGCATATAATCAATGACACTATGTTAAGAATGAGAATACTTATTATTTAGTACCTCCATCTTAGACTGCACATATTACACATGTTCTTTTAAATATTACAATTAGCTATTTTTCTGCCATATACTTAGGTGCTTTAACTCTGTGAGTTGATTTATGTGGGTAATTAACTTCTAAACTATCAAATGATGTTGTTCTTTTCCTGTCCTTCTTCCTGTCCTCATCCCAAATTTGGCAAGTGCTTATTTTAGTATGTTGATCACAAGTGCTTTGAAGTATTTCTGACTCTTCTTAATAGCATAATTTTTTGCCAACTTTTTGCAGTTTCACATAAATGAGTTCATATTTGTTTTGACTGAATGACTTCAGTGTTTGAACTAAAAAGAAATTCTGGCCAAGTAGAAAAACTTTTGCTACAAAAATAATAATTCCAGTAATAAAACTCATCTTTTACCTTAAACATATGTACTATTGATCACTATTTTCTTTTCATCTGATACAAAGATTCTAAATTTTGAAAAATTTTTTAAACTACTTTTAATAGCTGGGCGTGGTGGCACACTCCTGTGGCTGGGGTAGAAAGATCTCAAATAGTAGCCCAGACCAGAGAACATAGCAAGACCTCAAAATAAAAAATAGTTGGAGATGTAGGCCAGTGGCAGAGTGCCCCTGGGTAGGAGATGCTCTGAAGTTCCTAGCAACTTTGTCTATAACCAGGTGTTCTGTGGCTCCAGTGATACTTAAATATGGAGAAAAACAAAGGGACTTTCTCAACTAAATGCTGTGAAATATATAAAGGTCATTTAAAATGTCATTAATATGGAAAGTATAAATAATGAAAATTTCAAGGAAGAAATGAACTTTTCAATAAGCAAAAATAATTGGTGATCCAAACTAATGGGTGTACTGGCTTTTCCAGCATAATCTTTGCCACCCAAGAACTACCCAGAGTTACTGAAGAGGACTGTTAAAAATATTTCTAGAGAAGCTGTACAAGAACATTAGATACAAGATACTGTAGCTCATCTGTTTCTAAGAAAGAAGCATCTCTGGTTTCTATAATGTCCTTTTATTGGGGCAACATTCATACTCCTGAGGAGGGCTGGCCTAGCTAACTAAAGATTCCCTGAACTTTGGTTGCAGAGTACACAAGGAAAAAAAGCACCAGGCAAAACCAGCTTAAAGGAGGATGAAGACAAATCTGGTCCCATTTTTATTGTTGTTCCAAATGGAAAGGATCAAAGGATGAAAGATGAAAAGGGATTAAAGGTAAGGAAGAGACAAAAATCTTCAAGAGTTTTTTTATTTCATTTTATTAATCAAAATTAGTTTTATTGCTAGGTATGTTGGCATATACCTGTAATGAAGAGAATCACTCTCAGTTCAAGGATGGCCAGGCCCTGTCTCAAAAAAAAAAGAGAAAAAAAAAGAAGCACAAGTTTCAAAAGTTAGTAAAAAAACACCTGCCTGGCAAGCGCAAGGTCATGAGTTCAATCCCCTAGTACAAAAAAAAATTTAAAAATTAAAAAAAAAAAAAACTAGTAAAGAAAGACAATAAACATGTAAAAAAAATTATTTTGCTGCCTGAAATTCATAATGTTACTAATTAACTGGCTCTTTTGGGGTTTGGTCTTGTGTTTAAAAAAATCAAAGAGTGAATAATATTCATCGATCTTTTATCAACTGGGCATAGTGCATTGGTCTGCTGCCTTAATCTTCCTTGTGTATAATGTCTGAAAATGCAGCAGGAGACTGTGTCCATGGCTTGTTCATTTGCTTCTGTTAGGCCAGATGTGGCAGAGTAGAGGAGCACTTGTGCAGCACACACAGTCCTAGATTCAATCCCAAACATGCAGAGATAAAACGGAGTTATTGTGGGGCATGGTAACACAGCCATACCTGTAATCTCGTCACTAGGGAGGCTGAGGCAGGAGGATCCTTGTGAGTTTGAGACTAGTTTGGGTTACAAAGTAAGTTCAAGGCCAACCTGAACTGCATAACGAGACCCTGTCTCAAAAGGACAAATAAATACGTAAGAATAATTTAAGTTGTTTTGGCTTTTATTATATACATAGTTTTTTATTTCCTAAAATATATACACTGCTTTAACAAAAAAATCTATGTTAAAAAGTACAGACTAGAGTACATTAACAAAATATGAAAAGCAGGTCTCTGGGGCCATGGATTTAGCTTACAGGCATAAGTGCCTGCCTGGCAAGCGTGAGGTCATGAGTTCTATCCCCGGTACCGCAAAAAAAAAGAAAAAAGAAAAGCAGGTCTCCCATTTGTCTCCCATTTTGGGCTCTTTTCACTGGGAAGCTATTATTACCCTTTTTTTTTTTTCATATTGTTCCTGAATACTTCCTGTGTGTACACCCATTCATATGTGTGTGTATGAAAAGCCCTCCTTTTGCACAGATGGGAATATGCCAAACATATTATTGTTCAGTATCTTTTGTCTTAATTTTGAAATATCTTAAAGATCATTTTTGTATGCATTTTTGTCATTCTTTTTATCAGCACATTATATGTATGTATCTTTATTCCCAGTCCATTAGCTGTGTTTTATTTTTTTCTTTTGAGGCAGAGTCTCTCAATGCAGTTCAGGCTGGCCTTGAACTCATTGTGTAGTCCAGGCTGTCCTCAAACTTGTGGCCATCTTCCTGCCTCAGCCTCCCAAGTGCTAGAATTACAGGCATGCAGCACCATGCCAGGCTCTAATCCACTATCTTAAACATTTAGGTTTCCTCTAGTCTTTCACTGTTACAGACTTTTCTGCTACAAGAACATTAAATGAATATAGGTCTTTGGGGCTGGGGATTTAACTCAGCAGCATAAGCACCTCCCTGGCAAGCACAAGGTCATGAGTTTAATCCCCAGTACCAAGAAAATAGGTCTTTGTACATGTGTATGTATGTATGTGCGCACATATTCCTAGAATGGTACACATTTTTAATTTTGATAGATATTTTATATTTTTTCTGTATTAAAATTGTGCCAACATTGTCCACTGTGTAAAGCAACTATAGCTTTAATTTTTGTAGTAAGAATTGCTCAAAATTCTTTTCATATAAGATTTTGAAGCCAGGTATGGTGCTGTGCACCTGCAATCCCAGCACTCAGGGCTAAAGCAGGAAGATCACTGCATTTTGAGGCCAATCTGAACAACATAGTGAGATCATGTCTCAAAAAACAGAACAGCAAAAAGATTTCCAGTTGTTAGGCTTCCAGAAATACGCTTTTCATTTAATTCATTTAATTGCAAATTAATCTTAATTAATTTAAAAATATCCTGTTGAAAAAAATATATACTATTGAGGGCCAGGGATTTAGCTCAGTGGCAATAAGCGCCTGCCTGGCAAGCGCAAGGTCATGAGTTCGATCCCCAGTACAAAAAAAATCCTATTGCGTACTATAGCTGCATTAACTAAGACTGCTTCATTTCATTTAGACACTTTATAATCTGCCCTGTTTCTTTCTTTTCTTTTCTTTTAAGGTGCTGAAGTGGAATTTTACCACCCCACGGGATGAATACATTGAACAACTGAAGACTCAGATGTCTAGCTGTGTGGCTAAATGGTTACAAGATGAGATGTTTCATTCAGATTTTCAGCACCACAATAAAGCCCTGGCTGTTATGGTTGATGTAAGTCTATGATGAGTGAATTAGTGTGTTTTTAAGTCATACGAAAATACCAAGCACTCTGAAGTAATGAGAAGGTTCCATCCCTTCAGTAGGAAGTGGAATATACTATGTTCTTGGTAGGGCTGTCTTATTTGACTAGCCAAATGATTCAGCCTTTGAAGTGCTGGGAGTGAATGTTTTTTAGGCCTTAACTGAATACTTAACAATCTGTCATTTTCTTTTTGGGCTCCAGTAAAATCTAAGAATTGTTTCCTAGATAAACATTTAGCTTTTTTATAGTCTTATTTATGGTGTTTTTGTTGTTCTATTTTAAGCACTTGGAGAGTGAAAAAGAAGGTGTCATTGGTTGCCTGGATCTTATCTTAAAATGGCTTACCCTGAGGTTTTTTGACACCAATACAAGTGTCCTAATGAAAGCACTGGAGTATTTAAAATTGCTCTTTACCTTGCTAAGTGAGGAGGAATATCATCTCACTGAAAATGAAGCATCTTCCTTCATCCCCTATCTCATCCTAAAGGTAATGAATACACTCTTTTCATCTTGGGAGCTGCTTAGCTTACCTCAGCTCCTACACTCTCATTCCATCTTCCTCTTTTGTGTGCATTAGGTGATAGATTCCTCCACTCTTTCAAGATGCAGTCATGCATGCAGTGACCATTGCTACTCAGCAAAGGCCTCACTTATCGTCTGTCATTCTCCTCATTGACTAGGTTGGAGAACCAAAAGATGTAATTCGGAAAGACGTCCGTGCCATCCTGAACCGGATGTGCCTTGTCTACCCAGCCAGCAAGTTGTTCCCCTTTGTCATGGAAGGAACCAAATCCAAAAATTCTAAGCAGAGAGCAGGTAAAGCAGACTTTTTTTTTTTTTTTTTTTTCAGTAGTGCTGATGAACAAGTACATTTCTTTTGCATCTGTTCAATTGATTCCCACCTTTGGTCTTAGACTGTGAGCATGATGAGTTGCACACTGGTGGGGCCACAGTATCAGGTGATACAGGCACTACTCAGTACCACCCTGGTGACAAAATCAAGTGCACAGGGGCCATCTGATTCACAGGCATGCCTTTCTTTCAGGAGCACTTGCCATATGTCATTGTTTCTTTGGTAAAATGGTGTGTCGAAGAAACAGTTCTAAGCAGAGCCAGAATAAGATATAGTCCTTGATGTATGCAAAAGGAGATTTATGTTGTAAAGAGAGATTGCTGTGCTCATCATCTCACTTCTTCCCCTAATAGAGTGCCTGGAGGAGCTGGGGTGTCTAGTCGAGTCCTATGGCATGAATGTTTGCCAGCCAACCCCAGGAAAAGCCTTAAAGGAGATAGCTGTTCACATAGGGGACCGTGACAATGCTGTCCGCAATGCTGCTCTCAACACCATCGTCACAGTGTACAATGTCCATGGAGATCAGGTGTTCAAACTGATTGGAAATGTGAGTGTCTTTCCCCTGGGCATTGTCTTCGTGTTGGGAAAAGAGTTCCAAGATTCTTTTGTTTTTTTTATACTAGGGATCGAACTCAGGACTGCACACTTGCAAGGCAGGCGCATATGCCACTGAGTTAAATACCCTCCAAGATTCTTAGTGATGGGGTTTCCTATAATTTCAACTGTACCTAACTTTTACCACTTGTTGGTAAATTCAACACATAAATGTAACCTAGAATCCAGATAGTTGCTTAATGTATCTCTGATTATTATAGGGCATTTGAGCTGTGTTTTACTAGAAATCAGATTTTGTTTCTGAGCATTCCTATTCACAGCAATTTGCTTTAGACATTAAAGCTATTTTTGAATCAAGAAATCTGAGCTGCCATAGGGTTTAAATTTTGTGGCAATCTGCTCTGTAATTTTTAATGCATTTGATCTTGTTAACAAGTACTCCTCTGGAAACAGAATGAATGCTGTTTCCATGGTTCAAGCTCAAGCCATGAACCCCTTGTCCCAGGCACATTAGATTCTGTCTTTGACTCCTTGCTTCCTCTGAATCAGGCATTAATGCAGCTGAACCTTTGTTCTTATTGCAGTTAGCTCAAGTAGCACACACTGAGGTTAAACCATTTTACCTTTACTATCTGATCAAATCCTTGCTATCACCTAGTGAGGAGATGAGCCTGGTGGGAATTTTATAGACAACCAAAGGTGAAGATTCTTGCCCATAGTCACACATGTATTTAGTAGTGACAAAATACACTTAAACTTCATTTAATTTTTGATCTTATAAATTATACAAAGCTTTTTGTATCCTTTTTTTCTTTCATATATTCTCTAGTTATCATAGCCAGGCAGTCATTAAATACTATTTGATTTAATAATAATAATAATGTGTTTTGAAAGTAAATTTGTCTTAACACAGTAACTTCTATTATCTTCAGTATGAAAATAGGTCATTCTTGAGTCCTGTAGTTAGGTTTTGAATTCTCCTCATATTTTAGTTGATTGATGTCCTAATAAGCTAAATGTGGCCCCCTTTTTTTCAGCTCTCTGAAAAGGATATGAGCATGCTTGAGGAGAGGATTAAGCGGTCAGCAAAGAGGCCCTCTTCTGCACCAATCAAACAGTTGGAAGAGAAACCGCAGCGCAACCAAAACATGACCTCCAATGCCAACATGCTGCGCAAGGGCCCGGCTGAGGACATGTCCTCTAAGCTCAAGTATGTGGCTGGAGATTGTGTCTGAGAGCATCTCTGTGGACTTAGCTTTGTGTTTTCAGAGCTTGTCCATATCATAATCTTGACTTGTAGCCATTACCATGCATGAGAGAGTGTCTGGGTAAATGTCCCATAACCAGATGTTAATCTTTCAGTATTCATTGTCTTTGTCTTTGTCTCAAAACCACTTCTAAATGGTCTTGTGCCTTCTTTCACTGCTTTTCCGTGGACAGAATTATGTATCGCACATATAGGATGTAAGTACTGCCTGCTAATTTCTCATTAGCAGGGTCCTTATATCTTTCTAACTTCTGACATGGATTCATCCCCTCTGGCGGGTGACTGGCTTAGAGTTATAGCAAGGTAGAGGGCATCCATAAATATCATGTCTCCCAGGAAAGTCTGGCTAGCAGAAATGGCAGCTCAATGTCATGAAGCTATTGATTTGCCTTCTTCCTTGGGTGCTGTTTGGTTGTCCTTAAATTCCTATTCTTGAGACAAGACCAAGTAAAATGCATGCAACCCAGAATTGGCTTAAGGACTCAAAATACTGCCTTCTAAGCAGCACAGCTCTATTTTGAGCTGTGTCATGAGTATAATTTTAACCAATTTGAATTTGGAAACTTTGCATATCTATTTTTTGAGACATAATGCTGGCCCTGACCTGTCAAGACTGACTGTTCTTAAAAGGGATGTGTCTGCCCTTCACAGTATAAAATGTCCTGAACACTGCATGAAATGATGTTTATGATTAGAAAAATGCAAACATTGGTTAATTTGTGAGAAAAAAACCAGCCAGTCTAGATTTTTTCTTATATTTTTTCCCATAAGTATTGAGCTTTGTATCAATATAAATATACTATATTTTCCATCCCTTCTAAAATAGAAGCAAAAGGTGCATTAGCACTAGTGAATTAGAGCTAATATTTATGACTTGGCTGGTAGTATAATATATGTTAGAGTTAGATGCTCTCTTAGGATATACTTAAGCTGATATTGTTGCCTCCAGCACTTTATTAGACTCAAGGACTTCAATCAGGGGGGCTGAAACCAGAAGTTGAACATCTGTCTTAGAGTGTTGAGGCACCTGGCAGTGCTGCTCTTGCTCTGTGGTTGAGAAAAGTATCTTAGTTCAAGAGCCTTCTTTTGCTTCCCTTAGCCAAGCCCGAGGCATGAGTGGGCATCCTGAGGCCACCCAGATGGTTCGCCGAGAATTCCAACTAGACCTTGATGAGATTGAGAATGACAATGGCACAGTCCGATGTGAAATGCCAGAACTTGTCCAGCATAAACTGGATGACATTTTTGAACCAGTTCTTATTCCTGAGCCCAAGTAAGTCTAACCTGTTCATTTAAGTATAAGTGGTTCATGATCATCAAAGTACATATCTGAAAAGAGCCCTCTGGACAGCTAGTTGTGGTGGCATATGCCTATAATCCCAGCAAAGGGAGGAGGATCACCAGCAGTTGTAAGGCCAGCCTGGCTACCTAGTGAATGCAAGGCCGGTGTGAACTACACAAGACCCTATCTTTTAAAAAAAAAAAAAAAAAAAGGATGTAGCTCATTGGCACAGCCCTTACCTGACAAGCACAAGGCCCTGAGTTGGGTTAACAGTACCCCACACCCACAAAAAAAAAAAAAAAAAAAAAAAGAGGCTGAGAGACTGAGGCAAGAGAATCACCATGAGTTTGAGGCCATCCTGGGTTACATAGTGAGTTCAAGGCCAGGCTGAATTACATGGCAAGACCCTTTCTCAAACAAAACAACAAAAAAGCCCTCTATGATAGTGTGCAGTTAAAACTTCTTAGGCTTGGGCTGGGGATTTAGCTCATGGGCATAAGTGCCTGCCTTGCAAGCATGCAGTCGTGAGTTAGATTGCCAATACCAAAAAAAAAAAAAAAAAAATTTTTAGGCTTGCCAGGCATAGTGATACACAGGTGTAATTAAGAGCTGAATCTAGTAGGAAACTGTAATTCTCTCTTAACTGGGGTATTGTGTAATAGAGGTTGTACTTTTCCCTTTGCTTTGCTGTCTAGGATCCGAGCTGTGTCTCCACACTTTGATGACATGCACAGTAACACAGCATCCACAATCAATTTTATTATCTCCCAAGTAGCCAGTGGTGACATCAACGCAAGTATCCAAGCTCTGACACAGGTAATGGGAGTAGTCCCTACTACAGCAGTGCTGCTGATGCACGTAAAGGTCATTAGAATCCAGTGCTTCCCTGATAAAGAAAAGAAGACAAATGGAAAAGATAGAATTGGGAATCCAGAGCCAGGCATGATGGCGCATGCCTGTAATCCCAGCCCTTGGAGGATCCTTGCAAGTTTGAGACCAGCCTGGGCTGCAAAGTGAGCTCAAAGCCAGCCTGAACTGTATAGTGAAACTGTCTCAAAAACAAAAAAAAATTTGGTAATCTAAACAAATTTTTGGTAGTGTTAGATACGGTCTCCTCTTAAAAAGTTTGGTTCTCAAGGCTCAGGTGTAGCTCAGTGGGAGAGCACATCCTTAGCATGAGTAAGGCCTTGGTTTTAAATCACCACCACCTGCCCTCCATTGACCTGCTTTTTCTGAGCACAGGAGCTATGTATCAGGTAGGTAGCATCTGAAGTGTTCAGCCTTAAAGTCTGTCTTGCTGGGTAGGGCAGCACACACCTGCAATCCAGTGCCCTGAGAAGCTGACCTTGTCAAAAGTTTGAGCTATATCCAAGGCCAGGGATGTAGCTCAGTGGCCCAGTGCCTGCCTGGCAAGCACAAACAAGGTCCTGAGTTCAGTTCCTGGTACCAAAAAAAAAAGTTTGAACCCAGCCTAAAGTGTTTATTTAATGACATTAGTGAATTTCCAAATGCATATATACTACTATACATACACCAAATTCAGGATTGGGAAGATGGTAATTCCTTTAATCTATAAACTCAGTTTTTTTTCTGCAATTTGAGAAGCTGGTTCTAAAATTTATATGGGAGACTAAACAGTCTAAGAAAAACAAAGACAGCTGCATGTGATGCACACACCTGTAATCTCAGCACTCACGAGACTGAACCTAGAAGATCACCATGAGTTTCAAGGCCAGCCTGGACTACACAGGGAGACCTTATTTCAAAAAACAAACAAACCAGAAAAAGCAAAGGCAGTTTTAAAAATTCACACATTGGAGTCATGATACATGCCTGTAATTCCAGTACTTGGGAGGCTGAGGAGGATATTAGAAAACAAGCTAGATTTAATTAACATACATGCACTTTAAATTTCATAAAAAAGATAACTTGTTTCTTTGTATCTCTATTGGACTTTTTTTTGGGTAGTTATAGTCCACACTTGCCCTGAATTTGCTATGTTTTCCAGGCTGGCCTTGAACTCATGATCCTCATGGCTAAGCCATAAGTGCTGGCATTACAGGCATGTACCACCAACCCACCTTCCATTGAACATTTTTAAAAATAAATTATAGGGGCTGGGGATTTAGATCAGTGGCATAAGCGCCTACCTTACAAGCACGCAGTCATGAGTTCAATCCCTGGTACCAAAAATAAATAAATAAATGAAAACAATAAATTATAGAGAAAACATTAGCAAATGCAAAAGGTAAAATCTTCAGTGATGAAATTCTTTGCTGATAACAAAAAAATACATAACACCACAAAAATACTGGTTTCTTGCTACTAAATAACCTCTTGATCAAAAATCAGTAAATATGAGGCTGGATATGATGACCCATGCCTGTAATCCCAGCCCTCAGGAGACTAAAGCAAGAGGATCACTGCAATTTCAAGGCTACAAATTGAATTTAAGGCCAACCTGAAATACATACTGACATCTTGTCTCAAGAAGACGTATGTACATATGTACAGACCATGGGTATAGCTCAGTTGTGATAGAGCATTTCTCTATCATGTGAGGCCCTGGGTTTGGATCCCAAAAATAAAAGCTCCAAAAGTAAGTAGAAAAATATTTTACTTGAAACTCATTGAAAAAATTAAACTCAGAAAAATAATATTGTCTGAAATACATTTATTCTTCAAGAAAGACTAAAATGGATTTAGTACAGTAATCTTAAGAAAATAGAAAAGTGTAAGAAATTTGAAAATAGGAAATAAAAGTTAAAATTCATGAAATGTATTAAATTAAAATTATAAATATGTGTAGATCCCTGAATCCACCAAAAAAAAAAAAAAAGTATTAAAGCTGGCCCTCATAAAATAAAAACCAAAACAAATTTCTTATTAGGTTGATTAAAATGCAAAAATAGCCAGGTGTGATGGCACATGCCTATAGTCTCAGTACTTGGGAGACTGAGGCAGGAGGATCACTGCAAGTTTGAGGCCAGCCTGTGCTACACAGCCAGACTCTGTCTCAGAAAAACAAAAAAATATGTAAGTTTCAGAAATGAGGCTAGTAGCCGGGTGTGGTGGCTCATGCCTATAATCCCAGCACTCGGGAGGCTGAGGAAGGAGGATCATTGCGAGTTCAAGACTAGCCTGGGCTACAAAGTGAGCTCAAGGCCAGCCTGAACTGCATAGCGAGACCCTGTCTCAAAAAGTAAAAAAAAAAGGCTAGAGCAGCTATATATGTGGGACACATTAAACAATTAATAATTAAGAGCACGTGTAAACTTGTGGAAATTTTAAACCACTTATTCTCCCTCACATGCTAAGTTTTTTGAAATAACTGAACAATATGGACAGACCACTAATTAAGATAGGAAACCCAAAACCTGAAAAAGGAGGTAAGTTTGTGTAAAACTTAAGATTTTCATCTAGAGGAAGCTACCATATTATACAATATATTTGCAATGAGTATTGACCAATAAAAGTACTAACTTTGAGCCGGGCACAGTAGCTCATGCCTGTAATCCCAGCACTCGGGAGGCTGAGGCAGGAGGATCATTGCAAGTTCGAGACCAGTCTGGGCTACAAAGTGAGCTCAAGGCCAGCCTGAACTGCATAGCAAGACCCTGTCTCAAAAAGACAAAAAAAAAAAAAGAAAAAAATGTACTTACTTTAATTAACAGAACTTACTAACTCTTGAGAGAACAAGAACCCAAGAAAAATGGAAACATGAATAAACAAATCACAGAAGATATCCAAAAGTTTAGTGAATACACAAAAAAGTGTTTAACACTACCACTCCTTACCTTTCACAGAAATGCAAACACACTTAAGAATCTATATAAAAATATTTGTTGTACAATAGAGTGGACAAAATAACCAAACTGAAACACTGGAAGTTCCTTGTAAGTGGTAATTGAGTACAGTTCAGTGCACACATACATAAGCTGTTAAAAAGCCCTCCATCCCTCATTCTGCCTGGGTTCTCAAGCCAGAAATAGTGCAGATGGTCCAGTAAGTCCCAGGTCACCTTGTAGAATTATTCCTGTTGACTTGAAGGACTTATACATAATTTTCTTTTGATAAGAAAGTTTGATACAAAGATGTAATAGTGTCACAAACCTTGACTCATGAAGTATGCTTCCATAATAAATATAAGGACCATAGTTTCCACAACACCAGGGGGCACCATTCGCCTTATAATGTGTATAAATGGTGCCTCCACCATTTTTTAAGATCATTACCACTGGAAATGTAACTCAGTGGTAGAGCATTTACCTGATTTGCACGAGGTCTTGGGTTCAATCCCTGTTACCAAAAATACCTTTAAATATTGAGCTTGGTGGTTCATGCTGTAATCCCAAAACTACTCTGGGAGATTGAGGCAAGAGAATCCCAAGTTTGAGCTCAGCCTGGGCAACTTAGTGACTCAGTCTCAAAATTGAAAAGGTGGTCTGAGGGTAAAGGCCCTGGGCCCAAAAACCAGTACCACCGAAGAGAGGAAAAAAGTATATAAAAGGCATTCAATAAATTAATTGTATTTTTGTTTTTTGCTTTGGGGATTTTTTTGTTTGTTTTTAAGACATTCTTGCTATATAGTTTAGGCTAACCTTGCACTTAATCACTTGTGATTAATCCAAATGATATCTTGCTCAGTAAGTATGTTAAGTGACAGTCTCCTTAGAATGAGTTTTTTACAAAAGTTTTTTTTTTTCGAGATAAGATTGGAAATGCTTTATTAATACTCTTACAGAGGACTCCCTTGCAGTGTTTTTGTACTGCTCTTCATGAAGCTCAGAAGCTATATCTTGGAATTTCTGTTATCAGATCGACGAGGTCCTGAGACAGGAAGACAAAGCTGAAGCTATGTCTGGCCACATTGATCAGTTTCTGATAGCCACCTTCATGCAGCTGAGACTCATCTACAACACACACATGGCAGACGAGAAGCTGGAGAAGGATGAGATCATCAAGCTGTACAGCTGCATCATCGGCAACATGATCTCGGTAAGGCGCCGTGGAGCGGAGCAGCCTCCAGCAGTCATGTGCTGAGTTCTCAGCCAGAGGCAGTGCATCTGTTCCCTTGTGTCTGTGGTCACTTGGCAGAATTTTCTAATTTTCAAGCTGTTGACCACTTCCTTTGGCTATTGGGGTAGTCTAGAGAACCTTATTTTTAGAATATTAAATAGAATGTTTACCTACTACGTAGAGTTCTGCTTCATGCCAGTTTTTCTTCAAGCATGATAGACTCTATTTGGCTTTTCACAGATAAGTGTGTTTATATTAATATTCAAGTTGTGTGTGATGGCATGCACCTGGGAAGCTGAGGGCAGGAAGCTTGTGAGTTGGAGCCAGCCTGGACTACATAGCAAGTTCATGCCCAGCCTGGGCATATTTCCATCACGCCTGTAATCCCAGCACTCGGGAGGCTGAGACAGGAGGATCATTGTGAGTTTGAGACCAGCCTAGGCTACAAAATGAGCTCAAGGCCAGCCTGAATGAGACCCTGTCTCAAAAAGACAAAAAAAAAAAAACAAAAACCCAAGTATTGTGACACATGCCAGTAATCAAGCCCTCTGGTAGACTGAAGTAGAAAAATGGCAAGCTCACTCCATCTGGCCCATTTAACAACTGAGTAAGACCCTGTCTCAAAATTCAAAAAACAAGGGGGATAGGGTGAAGGCCCAGCATTCAATCTCTCTAAGTACCATAAAAAAACTATATAGTTTTAGTTATCATTAAAAGCTTCTACATGATTTTCTTTCAGCACTCTTAAGAATATACTGTAATTGAACGTTTACTAGAATACACCACCCAGGCTTACCCTGTTTGTTCCCTGTATTGAGTGTTAACCTCCCTAACACGATCAGGATTGGATAGCTGTTTCAGATTGAAAGCCTGGCCCGGGAGGCCTCCACTGGAGTGCTGAAAGACCTGATGCACGGCCTCATCACCTTAATGCTGGATTCTCGGATCGAAGACCTAGAGGAAGGGCAGCAGGTGATTCGCTCAGTGAACCTCCTGGTGGTGAAGGTTCTGGAGAAGTCAGACCAGACCAACATCTTGAGGTACATTTGTACGCACTCTGTTTTAGAGTCTGGAATAGTTTCTCTTTTAAAATGTGTGTAGAAATCAGAAAGTCACTAGACCAGTTATAACTTCGGTTTGCCTAGTGGATTAGTTTATTACTTTTTAATTCCACATGGACCCAAGGTATTCCAACCCGAGACAACACCCAAAGGTGGTACATGCCTCAGCAAGCCTCCAATGCCATGAGTTTGTATGGGTCATTTATATCTTCTGACATGTAATTTTCAAGTATATTTCTCTTCAGCTACCAATAATAATTTTTAAGAAGTGCCAGGGATCTAGTTCAGTGGCACAGTACCAGTCTGGCAAGTGTGAGGTTATAAAATTGATTCCTGGCACATGAACACAATTTTTTAAAAAGTGACAAACTATTATTTTCTAAGTGAGTAAAAGCTTAAATAATTTTTTTTTAAAACAACTGTCAGGTATCCATTAAATACACACTTTGTTAATAAGAAAATATTCACACTTGGCCCTTCACTTAGTGATTTTAATTGGAATAAATATTTGAAACGTTTTAATACTGTGTTGGTTTATTTTCCAGTGCCCTACTTGTTTTGCTGCAAGACAGCCTTCTAGCAACAGCCAGTTCTCCCAAATTCTCAGAACTTGTTATGAAGGTGAAGTAAAATGATTTGATCTCTTTTCTTTCAGAGATGCAGTAACTTCATTATAGTAAAGGGAAAAAAGAATGTGAGCTAAGAGACATTGAGTCAACATCAACCTGAACATACCTGTAAAAATATAATTGGTCTTCATTTTCCTTTCTTCCAAATTATACACCAAGTTCAGGCCTAAAGATTTTGGGCCTCAGTGAAAAGGAAGACATACTTTGTTGGTAGTTCACTCATATCCAGAATCAAAAGGCAAAAAGTTTGATGAGATAAATTTCATTTCTCTTTGGGATGTATAGCCACATAAAACTCAGTTTCTTTGTGGAAGACTCCAAATAAACAGGTCTATGATGCTGTATCACCGTTAGGGTACAGAAGCAGTGTATGCTATTTCATCTGCTCAGGTTTAGTGTGGTTAAGCAAGCTAATTAATCTATTCTCAGGTACCAAGGAAACACAAGGCAGAGTCTCCATGTTTTCACATCCCTGGGAGCAGAAGGAAGAGGGACAGTGAGCTGGATGATTTGTCATACTTCAGTCAGTGTAGATGGAGAGATTAAAACAATACATGTTTAGCTGGATATAGTGATGCATACCTGCATTCCTAGCACTTGGGAAGCTGAGGCAGGAGGATCACCTCAAGTTGGAGACCAGTGCTTACTACATCAGAAAACCAAAAAATAAAGTGTTTCATGTTCACCAGCTGAATTTGAAGGTCATGATCTTCACTATGTTCTTTTAGAAGTGAGCCTGAGTTTGGGAAAGATGCATAGCAACATAGTAACCTCACTCTTCAGTCTCACTCCTAACTTTCATTTGTTTGCTCAATAGTGTCTTTGGAGAATGGTTCGATTATTGCCCGATACCATCAATAGCATCAACCTGGACAGAATTCTTCTGGACATTCACATTTTCATGAAAGTCTTCCCCAAAGAGAAGCTGAAGCAATGCAAAAGTGAGTTTCCCATAAGGACCTTAAAGACCCTGCTGCACACCTTATGCAAATTAAAAGGTCCCAAGGTAAGTGGGAACAACAGCTGGTCTGGGGTGCTTGAATGCATGCCAGGCAAGGGCACTGCCTTTACATGACTGTGCTGACTCCATCAGATCCTGGACCACCTCACGATGATTGACAACAAGAATGAGTCTGAACTGGAGGCCCACCTCTGCCGGATGATGAAGCATAGCATGGACCAGGCCGGGAGCAAGTCTGAGAAGGAAACTGAAAAGGGCGCATCGAGAATAGTGAGTGGCCTGTAGGAAAGGCTGTGCACAGGGTGGAAGTTTCTTGGGAAAGGCTCAGAGCTGTAGTTAGGTCCCTGGAGACACCTTTGAAGGTCAAGGTCAGGAATAGGAATTGGCCTGCTTGGTCTCCTGCCCATGGGGCTCTAGCACTAACCATTTTCAACATGACACTTGAAAATACACACTAATAACTTTGTGGTATGGAAGCCCCAAGAAATGTTTCTGTGTGTGCCCAAGGTATTGCTCACCAGATACATCTAGTGTGTGCTCTGTTAAATAGGGAACACGTGGACCAGTTGCTCCTTCATCTGCTGTGGCTGAAAAGCCCAAGGCCGCGGGCATTAGAGCCCATGTTGATGTTTTCATTGCACCCTTACCTGCAGGGACACACTGGTAATGTCCAGGTTTTGAGATATTAGGAACCACTGGTTCCTAATTAATAACTCAAACCTAAAAGGCCCTTCCTGGCATCTTTTAATTTTGTAGGATGAAAAATCATCAAAGGCCAAAGTGAATGATTTCTTAGCTGAGATTTTTAAGAAGATTGGCTCTAAAGAAAACACTAAAGAGGTAAGAGTAAAAGGACTGGACCAAACGGGGATCTGCTTTGTGGAAGAGAGGCACTAGCAAATATTCCTACTTTTCCTTTTTCTTGTTCACCAGGGCTTAGCAGAGTTATATGAATATAAGAAGAAATACTCAGATGCTGATATTGAACCATTTCTGAAAAATTCCTCGCAGTTCTTCCAGAGTTATGTTGAAAGAGGCCTTCGGGTGATTGAGATGGAGAGGGAGGGCAAAGGCCGGCTTCCCGCTTCCACAGGTATGGTTTCCTCCTGTTACTCCAGGAGCAGGCTCAGCCCCTGACCCCTCTGGGTTCCATCCACATGCACCTCCCTGGTGTTCTGTGGGACCCCGTGCTCAGTAAAGTGCTTGCAAGCTCTGAGGTCCTGTGCCATGTGCCCCTAGACTTTGGGAATCTCATTTGTGCTTTTGCACCACCAACCCTTTGTTCTTCTAGAACTCATGGGCTGGTGCCTGAGAGCCTTTGGGCTGGCTCCCCACCTCTGTGCCCCAGGATTTGACCCTTCTACAAAACTGAGAGTCTTAAACCAGTCGTGGCTCATGCCTGTAATCCCAGCACTCAAGAGGCGGAGGCAGGAGGATTGTTGTGAGTTTGAGACCAGCCTGGGCTACAAAGTAAGCTCAAGGCCAGCCCAAACTGCAGAGACTCTGTCAAAAAGACAAAAAAAAACTGAGAGTCTTTCTTGAAGGCTAGTGCACATGTGGTCATAACATGGTACAGTTGATCGGGTAGAGCCTCCTTTTCCATTTCCAGTGTTCTTTCTAGTGATATCCAGCATTTGATATTTTTGGCCTAAATAGTATGTTTGTAACACCTGCAGTGTGATCCCTGAGTTGGTTTCATATCCGAGAATATACAGATCTCCTTTGCTGCATTTTATATTATTTATTCCTCATTCCTTTTTCACTTATATCTGTCAAGAATTCTTTTTCCCTGAAATAATCTTTTCTATCTCCCATAAAGCAGTTTTTCTACCCACTGTTTTATCTTTTGTAAAAGGCAATACATTTCATGGAAATAATGTTAGTATTTTGTTGTTTTCTGGTGCTGGACATCAATTTTGGGACCTTACACATGCTAAGCAAGTGCTCTACAATTGCACTACCCTGAGCCACAAATTCAGCTTTGTTTTCTGTATTTTTGTTTTTTTGCTTTTCTTAGTTGGTAGGTTTTGGGTTTGCTTTTTTTTTTAAACACCGCTTCAATTTCATTGTGTTATTGGATTATCTTTTTATATCTTCTTGGTTCAGTTTTTGCAATTCACATGTATCTAGAAATTACACATTTTTAGACTGCATCTTTATTTTTTCTGGCTTACCTTTAGCTTCTTTAGTTCTCTGTGATTTCTCCTTTTCTTGTCAGCTTATTCGTAATTGCCAGAGATTTTCTTCCTTCTTTTCTTGTTACTTAGTTGTTCTTTTCCAGATTGTTTTAATTAATTTCTCATCACTGAGATAAAATACTGGACACACACAAGTTATAGGAGAAGAGGTTCACTTTGGTTTACAGTGTGGCAGAGGAGAAACAGCTCATAGCATAGAAGGCAGGAAGCAGCTCCAAACTCAGTATTTTAAATGCCCACATTTCATGATTGTTCCTTCACAGATATTTAGGAAGTGAAAGGGAGTTTTTGTGATGGAGTAGTTTGGATTTCTCCCTTTTGTGCTAGAATATTGATTGCGTGATGGGTTTGAGCTTCTCCAGTGCCTGTCCCACTGTAGGTAGGTGCTTTGACACTTGAGCTCCTCTGCTCCGGAATCCTCCATAGGCTTGAGCTCTATACTTCCTTCCTGGGTCTTCTGGTCCACACCTTCCTTCCAGTTGTGGCTTCTGGTCCACACCTTCCTTCCAGTTGTGGCTTCTGGTCCACACCTAAGCTACTTCCACACACTCCATGTCCTCAGGCTTCCATTGGACAATGACAGTGTATGCGGGAGTAGCTGAGGTGTTTTGGATTGCCCCAGTCAGCCCTGGCATTACTGAAATCCAACTTCTTGCATACTGGGATACAGGCGGACAGCCCAACTTTATTCTGCCCTTCTGCATCTTCTTGAGTTATTAAAAGTTCTCTTCAGACTTATCTTGTGCATTTTGGAGGACCTTTCATCCCCACTCCAGGGGACTTCATTTTCAAGTACAAATTCAAACTCCCAGACATTTTTTATTTTTGATCCCAGAGGTTGAACCCAAGCCTTGTGAACAAAATATGTGCTATATACTGCTAAACTACATTGACAGCCTCAAACTACCTTTAACGTTTTTTTTTCCTCATGGCACAGGGGATTGAGCACAAGGCCTTCATACTTACCAACATCCCTAGCTCTTGGTTTTTTGTGTTTTGGTTTTTTTTGTTTGTTTGTTTTTGAGACAGGATCTTGCTAACCTGCCCAAGCTGGGCTAATATTTTTATTCTCCCTGCCTTAGCTTTGCACAGGGCTGGGGATATAGGTGTGTACCACTATACCCAGCTCTTTTTTTGGGGGGGTGGGTATGTTCTTAATAAGTTTGATCTAGGCTGCCCTCAAGTTGTGATCATCCTGCCTCAGTCTGCAAGTAGCAGGGATTATAAAGCTATGTTTTGATGTAACTCTAGAAAATGTGTATGAGAGAGAGAGAGAGTGTGTGTGTGTTTGAATTTGTGGCCTTGGATATGTCAGGCACATACTCTACCACAGAGCTGCATCCCCAGATAGAAGTTTAATTGTTCTTTTGGGTGACAATCTGGAAGTGAGGTGCATCTGTGTGCATATTTTCTATACATTTTCCTCCCTAGGCATCTCACCTCAGATGGAGGTCACCTGTATGCCTGCCCCTACAAGCACAATGTCCTCCGTAGGTAACACAAATGGTGAAGAGGTGGGACCATCTGTTTACCTGGAAAGGCTAAAAATCCTCCGGCAGAGATGCGGGCTGGACAACACAAAGGTACTGCTCCTGCTTTGGGCCCTGGGAGGGCAGGGACCCGGGCCCAGCACAGGCTGGCCAGGGCGGCGACTCAGCCTCTACCTGTCCCCCTGGTCTGAGACAGCATTCCCCTCTCTCTGCAGCAAGATGACCGGCCTCCACTGACCTCTTTGCTTTCCAAGCCCACGGTGCCCCCCGTGGCCTCCTCCACAGACATGCTGCACAGTAAGTTGTTCCAGCTGCGGGAGTCCCGAGAGCAGCACCAGCACCCCGAGCTGGACTCCAATCAGACCCACTCGGCGGGCACTGTGACCTCCTCCTCCACCACCACCAACATCGATGACTTGAAAAAAAGACTGGAGAGAATAAAGAGCAGTCGCAAATGAAGCTGATATCCCGGCCCCTGCAGCTTTAGTTTACTAAACTAGAAGCCCTGCTAGTGTGGCATGGCCGCGCAGGCCGAGTGTGCACAAAGCGGCTGTAGGTGTCGGCCACAGAGGAAGTGGCATGGCCGCCCTGGGTCCCCACACGCACACAACCGTCTGTGGATTAGTTAGTGTACAGACTTGTAAACAGCTGCCCCTCAGCACACACCAGTCTCCATGGCCTTTTTCTGTTCTTTTCTTTTCCACCACTCATTTGTAAAATGATCCCGATCTTTCCTAGCTTTTAACTATTAGAACTCTTTAACAGTTTTTCTTGAGTTTGTGATCTCTTCTCCCTGTAGCCCCGAAGGGTCACTGAATTCTGTATGAATGCATGGCATGAGGCAACTAATTTAAGAGTCTTTTATAAATAAAGTTTGCATTAACTACATCTGTCTCCCAAGGTGCTCCATAGCCGGGAGTGCTGGGCCACTCTTTCGGTCACCTGACTTGACACCAGGACGTAGCCAGTTGAAGAAAGGTTCGTTGCTGTCTAGGGACCCGTCTTTTTCTGGCTCACAGACACGGGGCACCTGTGACTTGCTTGGAGTAGAAGGGACTTAGCTCATGCTTCCCACATGAGCTCTGAGGAGAACAGACAAATCTTGTCATCCTCCCATCATGAGCTTCTGGTCCCATCTTTGGTTCAGCAGCCAGGGCTGCCAAGAACTTGCAGGTGACCACCTGCATCGCAGCTCAAGTGCCCGGGAGAGCGTGCCCATCATCAGCCAGGCTTCAGGTTCCCACAACAGCACAGCTACAGGTGGGCTCCTTCCTGGACAGAACTGGCAGAACGCGGTTTTTCACCATGTGGTAGCCTGCACCTCGTTGGGTCCAGACTAAGAGCTGCTTTGCACTTGGTCTAGATGAGGTCCAGAATGTGGACTAAGGATTCACCTCTGCAGCCAGAAGGACTGCAGGCTAAGAGTTTCTGAAGTTGGGAAACCCAGGGAGTCATGAGCCTCACAGGACAAGAACAGAGAGACAGAGCGTGGACCCTTGGTGTTCTCCCGATGTCCCAGCTGCTGGAGATAAGCCTGCCTTTCTCTCTCCTGGCGGCACAATGGTTATGGCAAGGCAGGTGGCATTTAGGCGCAGGAGGACATGAGCTTGGCCACGGACTGAATTAGCACAGCTAAGCTGAAAACCCCAAGTGCCCAGAGCTAACCTGCAGCCAGCAGTGCACAAGGGAAGCCATTTGCACAGCCCTGGCCACTTCCCAAGCAGCTTTGGGTATCATGGCCCCTTCCAGTTCCCTTCCCCAATCTGGCTAAGGCCCTGGGCAGCCAAGATCCCACGAGCAACTCTACTTGGCACTGTACCCTCTCATCCACTCGACCATAGCCAAGGGACAAAGACAAAGCACTGCGTTCAGCCTCTGTTCCCTTCTGTACTAAAAATGAAGAAAGGATGGGGACCACATACAGTAGCTGAAGGGCCTATGCCTAGAACAGTCACTATATGGCGTCCACACCCGCCAGACCTAGGCCAGGCCCGTCCCTGTGAACTCCTGGCTCCAGTGCTGCAGGTCCTGAGCACCCCACAGGAGCGCCACCACAGCACTGTACTCCCAGGACCGCCAGGCCGGCCACAGCTCAGCACCTTGCTGCATCCCACAGGGTGGCCTCTCCAGCATAACCCTGAGGCGTGTGCTAGGCATCAGGTTTTAAATCCTGTCACATTGGCAGATGTGCTGCATGCCTGTAATCCCAGTACTTAGGCTCAGGCTGTGAGGTCAAGGCAGCCTGAGCTATATAGACCCTATCTCAAAACAATCCTGTCAACTTTATGTTCTTTTGACTTTTTGTGGTACTGGTGATTGACGGAAGATCTTTTTTTTTTTCCTCTTTTTTTTCTATTTTTTTTTGATAACCTGGAATTGAGCTCATGATCTTGAGCTTACCAGGCAGGTGCTTATGCCACTGAATTAAATCCCTGGCCCCAAGACTGAAGACCTTTGCACTGAGCTCTAACCTGTTATTTTTTTGAGACAGGGTCTTGCTAAGTCATTAAATTGCCCAGGCTAGCCTTAAACTTGGGTTTTTTGTGCCTCAGCCTCCCAGAGTACTGGTATTGCAGGTGCATATCTCCATGTCTAACGTTTTAATTTGTCCAGACCCATTAACATACCCCTAAGGGCCTGTTTCGTAGAAAAATTGTCACAGTGTGAAAATCGCTGTCAGAATTCCAGGACATAGCAATCCCCTGCTGTGCCACTTGTGGGAACTAGAAGGGGCCGATGCAGCAGAGGAGCTGGGAGCCCACACCAGGCACTGCGCACCGTGTTGTTGATTCTCCCTCATAACCCTGCGTCGGCATGGTGGCGTAAGCCTCTAATTCCAGCATTCAGGAGGCTGAGGCAGGAGGACTGCCGTGAGTTCCAGCCCAGTGTGTACTACAAAAAGTAGTAAACAAAGTGCAAATGTGAGGTGACTTGACTGACCGTGGTTATCCCTGCCCAACTTGGAGCTAGAATCTGAACCCTAGCAGCTGTGCTGAGCACTCTCCCTCAGGACTCATGAAGGTGTCAAGTACTGAGCAGACTGAGCAGCACAGGCTGGCTTGGGCCATTGCAGGGAAATCTCCAGAGAACACAAGGCATGACTGTTCACCCCCACTGTGCCCTCCTCCTTCTGCCTGAAACAGTTCCACTCCTGTTTCAGTCCCGCCCTGAGTTCTTAGCTCTGTGACTCTGGACAAGCTTTCTCCAAGCCCCAATTTACCCACCTGTGCACAACTGGACCCTCACGTGCAACCCACCTTCCCCTCCCCAGCTGGGCATGTTCAGCCCTGCGGTCCTGTCCCCTGTCCCGTCCTCGGCACACACACACCCCACACGCCTGGAAGAGACAGAGCCCAGCTCACCACCACAACCACTTTTATTGGAACCACAAAAATACTGCGTGGACTGGCGCCTGTTTGCGATGAGGCAGGGAGGAGCCGCCCTACTCGGCCCGCTCGATGACCTTCTGGATCCACTTCTTCAGGCGGAACACGTGTGTGTAGAAGCCGTACTTCCCATCCCGGTCACAGCCCTCGCCCCAGGAGACAATGCCCATTTGGTACCAGCGGCTGTTGAAGGGACTCTGAAGAGGAAAGATGGATTCCAAGAGTGTGTCCAAGACGGCGCCCAGGCCCCCAGCCTCCAGCCTAGAGGAGCTACCTTCATGACGAAGGGGCCCCCGCTGTCGCCTTCACAAGCATCCCCTCGCTTTCCTTCCTGGGGCTTGAAACCTTGAGAGAGAAAGCAGGCTCAGGAACCCGTGCCCACCAAAAGCCATGACCCAAGAGCACGCACCAGTCCTCCAGTCAATGTCCCCAACCCGGCCCCCAAGGCTGAGTCACACACCTCTGAACCTTACCAGCCTCCCATTTCTCTGCACCACAGTACACTCCATGCATCAGTGAGAGCAGCTTCGCTCTCTAGACCCAGCCCTGCACCTTCCTGCTAAGTAGTCCCCAACCCTTTGTATTCATTAAACCAGGGACTCACTAAGCTGCTCCAGGACCCAGGCTGGGCACCAACTCCTCTCCCTCCCTCAGCCTCCCATAGTGCTGGGATTACAAGTGTGTGCCACCATGCCCAGCCGAGAATGATTTAGAAAGCAATTTAAAAGGGAAATCGAAAGGATCGAAGTGAAATGTGTATTTACACCAGTTCCTACAAAAATGCATTTATTATTTATTGCAAGCATGTAATGAAAGGAAGGTCAGATTTATAGGTATGTAAGGATAATGACAGTTTCCTTTATACAAAGCTCCCTACATATCCTCTAGTCTAGAAGAACATAAACAGCTACAATAAGGTGGGTATGGTGATACATGCCTGTAATCCCAGTGCTCAGGAGGCTAAAGCAGGAGAATTGCTCTGAGTCCAAGACCAGCCTGGGCTACATAGTCAGTTCGAGGCCAGCCTGAACTACAAAGTGAAACCTTGTCTCAAAAAAAAAAAAAAAATTAGAGCCAGGGGTTTAGCTCAGTGGCATAAGTGCCTGCTTGGCAAACGTGAGGTCATGAGTTCAAGCCCCAGCACCAAAAAAAAAAAAAAAAATTAAGAAACCAACTACAATAAAACCCACCCACAAAAGCCATACTGTCACTCTAAATAGAAGAGAGGAACACCTAAACATCAAGTTGCTATAGTGTACTTAACTGTACATCTCATACTAAAACTTAATGTCATGATGAGAATGGAAAAATATCTGCTTCATAGGCGCACAAGGGAGTCATTTGGAATGCTGCAAAAAAACCTCTAAATCACAAGTGGATAAAAATTAAATAGACTCAAATAGATTCATAAAATAATAAATACACTCATACATGCTATAGGTAACAAGACCTCAGCTAGTAAAATTCTCTCCTAAAACCCAACCACAACACAGAAGAAAGCCATAACGGAATTAAATATCCTCAAGTAAACTTGTACATGTGTAAAAAAACATCTCAAATCAGAAATCCAAAAATGAAAAGTAAATGGGGTCTGGACACAGTGGCCCATGCCTGTCAACTCCAGCTACTTGAGAGGCTGAGGCAGTGGGTTGCTGCCTTTAAGCCATGCTGGGCACTTTAGACCCTGTTTTAAAAAAAGAAAAACTATATATAGATATATCTATATATAGCTGACAAATGAAGGCCTGATATCACTAATACGTGAAGAAGTCTTTGATGGCAATGCCTGTAGTACCAGAACTCGGAAGGCTGAAACAGGAGGATTGCCATGAGTTGAAGGCCAGCCTGGGCTACATAGTGAGACCCCCTGTCTCAAAAAACAGAAAAAAAGTTATCAGTCCTTAAGCATAGGAAAAGATTATCTACCCTTAATTTCAGTTAGGAAAAAAGCAAATTAAAACTGTTGTGATGCCGTTTTAGCTGGATGAGAATTATGAAGCAAGCCTTAGGGGCTGGGGATTTAGCTCAGCAGCATAAGCACCTGCCTGGCAAGTGTGAGATCATGAGTTCAATCCCCGGTACAAAAAAAAAAAAAAAAAAAAACACAGGCAAGAAGCAAGCCCTTCTGTGGCCAGGGCTGTGGGGCACAGATGTGCTCATCCCCTGCACACAGATGTGTACGTGGTACAACGGTGGGGAGAAATTGGGAAGCAGTCAACAAAACTATGTGTTTACCTCCTGACTTGGCAACACCACCTCATATGCCTCTGGTGACACAAAACTATGCAGGAGGGGATTCCTTCTGGCACTGTTTGGAATCACTCGGTACCAGCACCAATCCAAGGGCCCACAGCAGGGAGGCTGAATAGTCTTAAGTGTGTCCAAGGCCAGTGGTGTGGTGTGTGTGTGAGTGCCCGCCTGAAGGTGCAAGGCCTCGAGATTTATCCCTGGCACCAGAGAGAAAAACAAAGAAACCCACTGCAGTACATGTGCATCCAGAGGACGGTGGCCACCAGAATGTTTCAGTGATAGTGAGAAGGCAGCAAAGTACCAAACAGTATCTGCACTGTCTCCCTGCATGTAAAAAACAGTAAATAAAATATACAGTGTATGCTCATTTGTGCAAAAAGAGACAGGAAGAATATACCATAAAGCTGGGGGTGGTGGTGTATGCCTGTAATCCCAGCACTCAGGAGGCTGAGGCGGGAGGATCTCTGAGGATTCAAGGTCAGCCCCAGCTACATAGTCAGTTCAAAGCCAGCCTGTTCTACATGCCAAGACCTTGTCTAAAAAGAAATAGAAATAAAAATAAAAATAGAGTGGTCCGTTTCAGGGCAAGGATGGAAATGGCAGAGGAGGGAAGGGTAGAGACGGAATCGCAGGAAAGAAGACTGTCTCTGTCTGGGTAGCACCTGTCCTGGCAGCTCTGACTTGTACCACATTTCACATGCTCCAGAAATTAAAACATGAGGAGCAAAACATTACAATCGGAAACTAGTAAACCCAATGACTTTAAATTGCACAAGCAGAGGGAAATAATTAACCCAAGTAACGCTGAACACACTATTTCGTCTGTGTACCCTCCGAGGAATGAGTACTAAGAGGTGCTGACTTCAGCTGAATGTGGTGCCTCTAATGCCAGCACTCCAGAGGCTGAGGCAGGAGGCTGCTGCAAGTTCAAAGCCAATCTGGGCTCCATACTGTGTTCCCGACCAACGTGATCTACATACTGAGACCCTGTCTCAAAATAAACCAAACGAAACAAAAAAGGAAATACTGAGCTCTAGTTTGGAGGATTCTGAAACTGTTCTTGTGTCAACCAAGTAAATCCGTTCTGGAGGGAGGCATCTTTCTCACTGAGAACAGAGCCACGAATATAGAAAGAAGCTAAAATTAACCTTATGGGATCAGAGTGATATCAGAATTTCAGTATGAATTTGTAGTTTTCAACAAGATTAAAAAAAAAAACTAGATACAGGCTGGGTGCCTGTAATCCCAGCACTCAGGAGGCTGAGGCAGGAGGATCATCACCAGTTCAAGGCCAGCCTGGGCTACAATAGTGAGTTGAAGGCCAATGTGAACTGCATAATGAGAACCTGTCTCAAATAAATAAATAAATAAATAAATAGATAGATAGATAGATAGATAGATAGCAAGCTCTTCCTTACAGTAAAAATAATACCTGCAAAAAGAATGACAGAAAGTGCCTGCCTGACAAGCATGAGGCCATGAGTTCGATCCCTAGTACCATCTGGTGGCCACCACGTTAGAAGGCTCCATTCAGCAGTAATATGCAACTCCCTGTGATTTCACTCTAATCACAAAGAGCACAAGAGAGCCCTCCAGCAAGAAACCAGGAGGGTAGGACAGCCTCGCAGGCCCAAATCTGACCAGGAGGAAACCTGGAGACCACAGGCCTGGGGAGGCCCAGTGCGCGCTGCCCCTGCTGTCCTTGTCGAGTGTCAAGGTCAGGAAGGTCAAGGAAGACAGAAACTGATCACTAAGTACAAGAAGATGTGTGACCCTGGATTGTGTCTCAGATGAGAACAACATTGTTTTTAGTAGCATAATTGACCAAAATTTTGTATAAGGTCTAACACATTAGACAATACTGTTGTACTATTGTTGATTCTGTGGTTTTAATAATGGTGCTGTGTTTATGCAAGAGAATATTTTTGAAGCAAGGTATGATGGTGCACACCTGTAATCCCAGTACTCAGGAGGCTGAAACAGGAAGATGATTTCAAGGCCAGCCTGGACTACATGGTGAGACTCTATCTCAGAAAAACCAAGAAAAATAAAAATAAATGTCTTTTTTGTGTGCAAGTGCATGTGTGTGTCACACACATAAAAGGTGAAATCAGGAAGATAGTAGTATTTTTTTGTATTATTATGCAACTTTTGTGAGTCTGAATTTACAATAAAAATTTTAAAACCTTTTAAAAGGTCAGGCTAGGGGTGGAGCTCAGTGGTAGAGCACTAATCTAGCATGGGCAAGGCCTTGGGTTCAACTCTCCAACACCACAAAAAAAGAAAAGACCTTCTCCCTCCCTTCCTGCAGGACTCTGCTCGCTCCTCCACTGCACGCAGCAGGCTCTGTGGCTCCCACGTGTGTAGTGACACCCGACTTCATAGGGAAGAAGTTACCCGGTGACACAGGCAGCAGCTGCCTCGGTCCCCCTTGTATACCCTGTAACGCTGCCTAGGACATAGTAGGCACTCAAATATTTGCTGAATGGGTGAATGTTTTGCTTTTTTCCTCCTCAAGTACTGGGGTGAAACCAGGGTGTGCTAAGCTACATCCCCAGCCCTTTTCAAATTTTTACTTTGAGATAGGTTCTCACAAGCTTGCCCAGCCAGGCCTCCACCTTGCAACCCTCCTGCCTCAGCTTTCTGAGGAGCCAGGATTACAGGAGCGCACCACCTCACCGGTCCACATACACCAGAGCTGGCGGCTGCCAGCCATACACTCCACCAGACCACCCTAACCCTCCTGGCACGGAGCCTCTCATCTCTGCTGTGTGATTTGTGTGCAGCTGTCCGGCTTGCAGTGCTACCCCAGGACCCCCTCAGGCCTGCCATGCGCCCCAGCATGTGCCACAGACTTGCCAGCACAGAACATGTTGTCGGTGATGTGGATCCGCGTGGACAACCTGCAGGTGGACCGGTCCACGATGGGCAGGTTCACCACCTGCAGCACCGTGGGCTGCACCTCGTTTGGGCTGCTCTTCCACACCTCGCGCAGGTTGCCCCAGCCTGTCACCCGGCCTTTGTGGCCCGCCTGGAGCAGTCTGCAGGGAAGGGACAGGGGTGAGTGCCGACCAAGCCGCTGGCACCCGGCTGGTGCCGGGAGCGCAGCAGGCGCCCACCTGAGCACTGTCTGCTTGTCGGGCAGGCACACGGGGTGGATGTAGTCGCTGAAGGCCACGGGCCGCTTGAGCTTGAGCAGCGCGATGTCCCGGTCCAGGTTGTCGCGCCAGTTGTAGCGGGGGTGGATGTGGATCGTCTCCAGCATGGAGATCTTCTCCATGTTCCGCTCATACCTGTGGCCCATGCAGACCAAAGCTGGGGGCAGGAAGAGGCCAGGACACAGGGCCACCAGGGAGCTGCCAAGGTAGGGCCAGCGCTGGCTCCTACCATGGCTGCCGGGCAGGTTCTTCTCAGTCCCGAAGCCACACTGGGCTTTGGATCCAGGAAGACAGGGACAAGGACAGGGACAGAGGATGCTCATCCTGGATGCAGTCACTATTTTTGGTTGTTGCTGTTGCTATTTTTTGTTTTTTGAGGCAGGATCTCACTACATAGTTCAGGCTCCCCTTGAACTCACTGTGTGGCCCAAGCTAGCCTTGAACTCTCAATGATCCTCCTGCCTCAGCCTCCTGAGTACTGGGATTATAGGCCCAGCCTGAAGTTGCTAAGTGAAGCAACTCCCTCCTAGGCCTTGGCCTGGAGTCTGGAGTGAGGCTGAGGACAGATGAGGATTTTAGTCCATCCCCAGCCCCAAGCTGGGTCAGGACATGGCCAAGTGGACTTTTCCCTGGGGACAGCTGGGCATTGCATCATGGGGAAGGCAGACAACCCATGGGCTGGAGCCACCATGGCTCCTGCGCATACCTGCTGCGGGAGTGCTTGCCGATGCGCACCAGGAGGTCATTCACGGTGTAGTTCTTGTCCCAGGGCGGGTACAGGATACAGTGAGCGGCCGTGAGCACCCAGCGGTCACTGATGAGGCTGGCACCACACAGAAGCTCCTGGGGTGTCTTCCGGAAGAGCATCACCTGCCTGGGAGGGGGGCAGCGGGTGGCTGTGAACCGGCTGGACAGCTAGGTGTGGTGAGGCCCACCTGGAATCCCAGCACTCGGGAGGCTGAGGCAGGAAGTTGTCTGAGCTCTGGCTGTGAGACTGAGTGATTTAGCAAGACCAGTCTAAGGGGCACCTGGTCAGGGCCTGGGAGCTCAGTGGGACCCCAGCCTCCTCCTGCATGGGGTACACCCAGCCCGGCACAGCTCTGGGGCCCAGACAGTGGACTCGCCTCCTGGGCAATGCATGAGTCGCATGTTCCAAGTGAGTCTCTGAGGCTGGGGACCCGAGATCACAGCTGTCCCCCAGAGTCACCTGCGGAGCCTGAGCAGGGCCCATGAGCGAAGGGGGACCTGCAGGGGCCCAGCACGCACCAGGGCGCGATGCCAGTCTCTGCGTCCCAGCCCTCCACGATGCGCCCGTCGATGTAGGACTCCAGCAACTGCGATTCCGTTTTGTCCTTCACCCCCTTCTTCTCGAACAGCGGTCGCAGCCCACAGTCTGCAGAGCCAGCCGGGTAAGGGGCTGCCCGCCACCCGCCCCCTCCCGCCCCAGCCGCCCCGAGCCTCACCAGCCTCTCCCAAGCCGAAGGTCTGCTGGTCGAAGAAGGTCTGGAAGGCTTCTGTCGTGGTACGGCCACCAATGGTCTCCTCAGCCAGCCTATCCGCTGCCTCCTCCTCCAACTTTTCCTCTGTGGAGACCCGGGCACTGGCTTGGGCTGGCCTGGGCACTGCTGGCCAGCACCCCAGGCCCCCAAACTCTGTGCTGTCCTTGGCGGACGCTGGGTGCTGAGGTTAAGAGGGCACACAAGGCCAGGTAGGTGGCACACATCCATAATCTTAGCACTCAGGAGACTGAGGCAGAAAGATTGTTATGAGTTCAAGCCCAGATGGGCAAATTATAGATATACAGACCTTGTCTCAAAATAAAAAATCAAATGGGGATGTAACTCAGTGTGACAGTTCTTGATTCATTCCCCAAGACAGAAAAAAAGAGCTGTATACACACCTGGGTGATTAGGTCACCACTCTCCCACTGGCCTCAGTTTACTCATCTTTCAATTGGGCACAAGGCCAACCCTCACTGTTTCTGTAGAGCTGGAATAAATCAAGCACTGCCACACAATGAGCTGTGGAGAAGAGGCAGTGGTGCTGTCTCCTGCGTGTCTGCCTGCAGCCCGGCCACTCACCGCAGTAGTTGAGGTCACAGTACTGGAAGTCTTCCTTCTGGCCAGCCACAAAGCACCAGGCGCCTTCCTCGTCCTTATTTGGGTTACGGCAGAAGTTCTCCTCCAGTTTCACCTCGGGGCTAAAGTCCTTGCCCTGGCTCAGGGACCTGGCCTGCTCACTGGCCCAGGGCAGGCAAGGTGTCCCCTGCGATGTCACTGCCAGGTGCCCCTGGTAGTGCCGGCCTCGCCCTGGCACACAGTCTTCTTGTGAAGGTGACACATTTGGCTTGGTGCCCCTGGCGCGGGGTATCATCTCCACGGTGAAGCGCCCCTCACCTAGGGTAGGACCAGGGCCCAGTGGGTGGGGCGGCCAGGGAGCCCCTGGAGGACACAACGCCTCTGTCTGCTGCTTTCCGCTGTTCACCCTTGGAGCAGCAGCACGACCTCTCTGAGCTTTGGTTACCTGAAT
The DNA here is from genome assembly GCA_004027455.1 of Hydrochoerus hydrochaeris. NCBI lineage: Eukaryota > Metazoa > Chordata > Mammalia > Rodentia > Hydrochaeridae > Hydrochoerus > Hydrochoerus hydrochaeris. The sequence goes on from PVLA01000488.1 coordinate 458,397, forward strand.
CTACACTCACTTCAAGCCAAATCCACAGCCTGACACTGTGTGAAAAGCCCAAGATGGTGACCAGGCCTGGGCTCCCAGGCTGCCTACAGCACATCCCTAGCTACTGCCTGGAGTGGGGTTCTCATTCAGCTGAGTTTTCTGAGTATTGTTTGTTTCCGCATCCCAAGCCCTTATTTATTTTGTGACAGGCTCCAAGGCTCTAAATGGCTGCATTGCCCAGGCTGGGCTCAAACCTCAATCTTGTGAACCTCTTGTCTCAGCCTCCCAGAGTGATAGGATGATAGGTGGCACTGCCATGCCTGGCTCCGGTAGGTTGGCTTTGGTTTTTGTTTGTTTGTTTGTTTGTCTTTTTGAGACAGGGTCTCATGACGCAGTTCAGGCTGGCCTTGAGCTCTCATTGTAGTCCCGGCTGGTCTCGAACTCGCAACGATCCTCCTGCTTCAGCCTCCCGAGTGCTGGGATTCCAGGCTCCCTGGCTATCAGGCTCATTCCTTGTTGACCCCTACCCCAGCTCGGGAGATGACCCTAGGCCTTGGCATGGCCCCCTGGCCCACTCACCGCACACGGGCACGCTGCACTCCTCCCTGCGCACGGTGGGGTCTGTGGTGTAGCACCAGGGGCCCGAGGTGCTGCTGTCCGGGTTGCGGCAGAAGTTCTCGAGCAGGCCAGCATCAGGGTGGCTACTTTGGTTCACTCTGCAAGGTGACAGCACTCAGCAGGGGGCTGCACCCGGGCCACCCTCAGCGCCCACACCAGCCCAGACTCACTCAGGCCTATGTGGGTAGCGGCTGCTCCAGAGCTGGCACTCTATGCCCGACCGGGTGACATTCACGTCCCCGCGGTAGTTCATACCCAGGTCCTTGGCACAGTGACCTGCAGAGACCCTGACTCTGAGGCTGTGTCCCCTCTGCATAGTGCAGCTCTCCGGTCACCTTCCTTAGCCATTCCACAGTGGTCACTGGAAAGCCAACTGGGTGCTGGGGGTGCCACTGGGTGCTGGGGGCCATGCCAGGTGTTAAAGCCACTATGGTGACCACGATGGGCACCGCCACCCAGGGCCACACCATCACAGGGCTTTGCTCCATGGCTTCCTGGGGACAGCAGAGGGAAGGGTGGCCCTGGGTCCCATCCCTTTCTCTCAGTGCTGCTTTCCCTGGGGGTGTTCTCTGGTTTGCTCGTGGTGTACCCCACAAGGTCAGGATCCCCATACCCGGATTGTATGAGGACCAACACCCCCTCCTGCCCCCTTGGCATCTGGGTGTCACAGCAGTTGAGCGTGTGGTTCCGCTCTCCTGTGTGGCTCTGGCCTCTGCGTAAGGCGGAGTCTGAATCCAGGTCTCTGAAATCCTGCCCCTTGGCCCGGGGCCTGGCACACGAGACGCAGGACGCAGGACGCAGGACAGCCACCGCCAGTCACACTGCCCCCTGGCTCTGTCTCTCCTCCCCAGGTCCCTCCCAGCCCATCTGAGTCCGTCTGTCCTCTCCTCACCTTCCAGACATTCCATGAGGGTCTCCCGGGGCTTCCGTACCGACTGGCACGCTGGGAGAGAACAGGCGAGAGGCAGGAAGGGAGGGCACCAGGGACATCAGAAGGAGGTCCAGGGACACGTGGAGGGGTGGAGGGAGGAGGAGGGCCGGGGGCTGGATGCACCCAAAGCTCCCCTGGCCGCCCGCTCCCTGCCAGGCTGCCTCCCTCCTAGGCGCCCCCTCCCCCTCTGGTGCTCACCTGTGTACTTGGCCCAGAACATGTCCTGGAAAAGAAGGGCTGGGGTGAGCCTGGTAGGGTGGTGCTTTCGGTTTATAATTTTTTGAAGCAGGGCCTTGCCGTGAAGTTAGGTTGGTCCTGACCTCACCATGGAGCCCATGGTGGCCTCAAACTCCCAGCAATTCTCCTGCCTCAGCCTTCCCTCAAGTGCTGGGATGACAGGTGTGCACCAGGACAATGTTTTGCCTCCTTTTGGGGTCACCCTCACCCCCTCACTGGGGTGGCTCTGGGGTTATGGACAAGCCTCCTACTCTTGCTCCCCTAGGAGACGTGATGGAAGAGTCGAGTCCCACGCTAGGCAGCCCCTGTGGAGTGCGGAGGTATGAGAAGGAGCCATGCCCAGAGCTCCAGGCCTCACCGGAGCCCCACCCCGGGGGTGGCACTGACGTGGCACAGATCTGCCAGCACCAGGCGCCCCAAGGCCCAGCACGGGAAGACACCTCAGCCCAGGCCCCAGTGTCATGGTGCCTCAGCAGGTCTGGCATAGCAGGTGACACGGGCCGCACGGGTCAGGCACAGGGAGCCCCGAAAGAGGCTAAGGGGTCCCCATCTTGCTGGCCCAGGGACCTGGGGCTCAGAGCAGAAGTTACAGAGAAGGAAACAGGTGCGGTGGAACTCGCCTGTCATCCCATACCCTGAGGGGCTGAGGCAGGAGAACCCTAAGTTCCAGCCAGCCCCGGCAGCTGGGGGATGTGGGGCCACCCACCGTGGCGCTGGATGACTCCAGGGCCTCAAAGGCCTCCTCATAGCTGCACTGCTCCTCCACGCACTCGCGCTCCAGGTTGCCCTCGCGCAGCTCCTCCAGGAAGCCGCTGTTGGCCCTGCGCACCCGCTGTAGCAGCGACAGTGCCTGCTGCGGGGCCAGGAACACTGTCGGGAGGCCAGGGCACGGTCACCTCGGTAGCTGTGCTGGGTGGCCGCTGCGGGGACACAGAGGGTACAGAGCCCCCTCCCCAGACGCCGCACAAGGAAGCCCCCACGCCCTGCCCCGCCCCACCCGAGCCACCCTTACCGTCCTGGTCCTGGCCGAGCACGAGGCCCAGCAGGGCCAGGGCTAGGCAGCCAGGCAGCCGCAGGCCTGCGACGTGCGCCATTGCACAAGTGTGTCCCGCCAGGCTCCTGGGGCTGTCCTGACCCTGCTGAGTTAATGTTGAACCAACATGAAGAAATCAGTGGACAGGGACAGGTCGGCGGGTCAGGGCCATGGTGACAAATGGTCCACCCTCACCATCTGGAGGACAGGACCTCCTGGGGCCAGGAATGAACAGTCTCAGGGAGGAAGCCACAGAGAAGAGGCCACAGCTCTTCCACTCTCTGCCATGTGGGGCTTTGGGATTCCTCAAGCTCTGTCCAACCCTCAAAACACTGGTGGTTGCTTTCTCATGTGCAGGCCTCAGTCTCTCAATCTGTGTAATGGGAATATGGCTTTGTTATGACTAAGGGGAATTAGGAATATAAAGCTCCAGAAATATGTTACATGTTTAATAGTCAACAGATCTTGCGGAGTGTGGTGGCCTGTAATCCCAGCACTGAAGAGGCTGAGGCAGGAGGATTTTGAATTTGAGGCCAGTCTGGGCTACAGAGGAAATTCCAGGTCAGCCTGAACTGCATAACGAGGCTCTGTCTCAGAAAGAAAGGAGGAGGAGAAAAGCAAAGCAAAAAAAAGTGAAGCAAAGCTGCCCCTGTGCCCTAAGAAGTCAGGGCACAAGGACACAGAGGTCCCCCTCTCTGCTGGTGAGGGTTGGCCCTCTTCTCCTCCTCCTGGCTGGTCCTGGAAAGTATGTTTATACGTGAGGTCACCGGTAGGAGGAGTCGTGTGCAGGGCCTCTGGGTCTTCAGCTGTTCTCACCCATCTCCTGCTTTACTTCTGCCTCTGTGACAGGGTGACAAGGTGACACGGGACAGGGTCTCTTTGTCCCAGATCAGCCTTGCAGCTTCTGGTGCTACTCAAACCCCGGCCCAGCTGTGCCTGCCCCTCCCCCACTTCCTATTTGCAAGGTAAATATTAGCCCTGGGCGTGGGCAGGACAGAGGGACAAAGAGCAGGAGTGCAGGCCACCACAGGCTCCTGTCTCACCTGCCTGTCTGCAGGCCTAGCTGTGTGGCCTCTTGTGTGGCTAGGGGGAGATGGACAGTGGGACTGGGGGACCAGGACTCCCACGTGTCAGTTTAATTGCCAAGTGGCCCACTTCCCACATGGTTTTAGGAATATGCATAACATGGAAGTTTGAAAATGCATATGTGTATTTAAAAATTGACATTTCACTGGTGCAATGCTCATAAATTTTTTTTTTGGTACTAGGAATCAAATTGAGGATCTTGTGCTTGCCAGGCAGGTGCTGTGCCACTGAGCTATGCACCTGGCCTGTTTTTTTTTTTTTGGCAACAGGGTCTTAGTCTGTAGTTCAGGTTGGCCTTGAACTCACTGTGTTGCTCAGGCTGGCCTTGAACTCATGGTGATCCTCCTGTCTTAGCCTCCCAAGTGCTAGGATTTCAGGTGTGCACCACCATGCCCAGTCACAAATTCTAATTACGTAACTCCAAATTCCACTTGCACACCTGTGTGACCACGTGTATGACAACCTGTGTGACATACTCCTAAGATATACCACTGTTTCACACACTGGCAGCAGGGGTCAGTCTTTTTTGTGTTTTTGACAGTGTCTCACCATATGGCCCAGGGTGGCTTCAGACTTGCAGTGATCTTTCTGTCTCAGCCTCCTGAGTGCTAAGATGACAAGCATAAGCCACCACACCTGGGCCAAGACATTAATTATTCTTGCCTATATTCAAGCTTCACAGAAATAGACTGGTTGTGTCTGTCTGTCTGTCCTCGCTCAGCATGTCTCTGCATCCAGCCACACGGTCAGAAGCCTGTTCTTTTTGGTATTTGGTGCTATCAGCACACGGTGTTCCTCCACTTGCCTGAGTTTCAGTGAATTTCCAGTTTCAGGCATGTTTAACGAGGGCCGTCTTGGTGTGCAGGGCTGGCTGTTGCCGTAGGTCTCTTGGCATAAATAATGATGACAAGGAGCGTCTCAAGTGGCGGGACCAGTTTACACACCCAGCAGCATGCCTGAGGTGTCAGGATTTGCACCCTCAGTGCCCTCTGTATACTTCCCCCCCTTTTTTCTTGAACTGGAATTCAAGCCTGACTCTTCTTACTGACCCACATCACCAACTCCTTTTATTTTATTTTTTATTTTGAGATGATGTCTCCTTAAATTACCCAGACTGGCCTCAAACCTGCAATCTCCCTGCTTCAGCCTCTCAAATAGCCAGGATTACAGACATAACATGGCACCTAGATATTTTGCATATTTTTAATTTTTATTTTATTTTTTGAACAGGTCTGACTGTGTAGTGTAGACTGGCCTTCAACTCACTTATGTAGCCCAAGCTGACCTCCTGCTGCAGCCTCCTGAGTGCTGGAATTCCACACATGTGCCATCATCATGGCTAAGGTCAAGTGTACAGGCATGTGCCACACCTGGCTGCATATTTTTTAAAAATCTCAAAAATTGAAATTTATGTATTTAGGTTTTATGTGTGTGCTAAAGCTTGAAACCAGGGCCTCCCGCTTGCTAGACAAGCATTCTACCACCAAGCTAAATCCCCAGCCCCTCATTTAAGCTTTTTGAGACATAGTCTCACTATGTAGTTCAGGCTGGCCTTGAACTCAAAGTGATCTTCCTGCCTCAGCCACCTCCGTGCTTGACAGGCTTGTGCCACCAGGTCCAGCCAGCTTGGGCTCTATCTATGTTCAGCTTGGACAATTTAACATGAACCTGTCTCAAAATAAAAAATGTTCAGTGTGTAGCTCAGCGTAGAATGCTTGGCTTGCATATACAAGATGCTGGGTTTGATGCCCAGCATTTAGCAAAAAAAAAAAAAAGTGCATTTCTCTGCAGGAAAAATCTTTAGAGGAAAAACACGATAGGTGCGGTGGTGCGTACCAATAATCCAAGCGCTCTGGAGGCTGAGCCAGGAGGATCACCGTGAGCTCCAGGCCAGTGTGGGCTATAAAGAGTTCAACACCAACCCGAACTACAGTGTGACCTTGTCTCATCTCAAAACCAAACCACAGTAAGAAGAGCGGACAGGCCCAGGCTCCACGCTGGCTCCTCCCTGGTTGGTTGTCTCTAGGCTTCTGTTTCCGCGTCTGTACTGTGACGCGCATAGGCACCGTGACGCCCATTCTTGTGTCAGCCATACGTGTGGCCGGAGCAGAATCCCAGCCTAGGTGCTGGCTTCCTCCCATTCCTCCTCGGTGTCACCCGGACAATCTCGTTAGCGGATGGGGGTAGGGTGAACACCAGGTTATGGCCTGGGTATGGGGACACTGTCAATGGCCTATCTCACCCCCTGAAGCATGCCCACTTCTGGGACAGTTCCACGTCAGATAAGGAATTCGTCCCCAGGATACTCAATGGAAGCCTGACACTGGACCCAGGTGTGGTGACATATCTCAGAACTTGGGAGGCTGAGGCAGGAGGATCTAAGGTCAAGGCCAGCCTGGGCTAATGGTGACTTCGAGTCCAGCCTGAATCGCATAGCAAGACCCTGTCTCAGAAAACCAAAGGCCTGGTGGGACTGCTGTGCTGAGAAAGGGTGCGGGCTGGGCCCAAGAAACCAGCCAGGCTGACAAAACTCATCTTGGCAGCAGGATTCCAGGCTTTTGAGTGATGTAGCCCCCTCCCCAAAGAGCCCTACTCGTTCTTGCCATCCTTCCTTCCTGCGGGCAACTTCAGACTTGGGCTCTGCCCAGAAACTATTCAGATTCGGCCAGCCAGCTGGCTTCATGTCAGAGGCAAACCAGATGTGGACTGCTCATGACTCATGACCAAATTCTGGGAACTCAGAGGTGCCTCCCACCAAGTCCTGGCCACACCCTTCACCGATCCTGTGGCACTGGCCTGCATGTCTCACCCTCTCCCAATGTTTCCTTCTCTGTGAATCAAGGAACGTGGCACCTACTTTGTAGAGCAGCAGAAAGCTGAAATAAGTGCTCACCCTAGCAATGGGGAGGCTGAGGCAGGAGGATAGCAAGCTAGAGCCCAGCCTGACAAGGACCCGACTCAAAACACAAACCGCTCGGCTGTGTCCGTCTTGCCTCCTGCTCTCAAGACACCCCATGTGGCTTCCAATCCCTCTTCGCATTTGCAGAGACTTTCAAATTTCAGCCCCAATAGTGACAGTGTCACAGTCTGCTTGCTATGCATGCTGACCCCTCCCCCCAACACCCACTTTCCACTGCCTACCGTGACCCCTCTCACAAGGTCACAAAGGAGCCCTAACTCACCTCGGCAGATCAGAATCCTGCCTCTTTGGGGTCCCAGAGAGCGAGTGCACCCGAAGTACTCACGCCGGCCTCCTGGCTTTCTCTGTCCTCAAGAACTGCCCTCCACCCCTAGGTCTCACTTGGCCGCCCAGGGCTTTGCCCCGGTCCCCCGCCCAACAGCTGGAAGCCAGCTGCTCCCCAGATGTTCAGCTCTGCAGCTGCTTAGGGCCCGTCCCATCACCCTCTGCAGAATCACATTCTTGGTCTCAGGGACACCTGGTGTCCCCTCTCTGCCCAGCCACCAAAGTGACAGCTGCGAGGGGCAGCACAGGGCAGGGGTGGGGGTGAGGGTGGTGGTGTCACTGAGTCTGAACCCAAATGGCCCAGCACTTCGGAGAGGACACTTCATGCCCTGGTGCCTGTTTACTGACCATGAAGCAAAGGTGACAATGCTACCTCTGGGGCTGATGTGAGTGTCCCTTACCACCTCCTGGGGGCCCCAGCACACAATGCGTCCCCTTTGAAGATGGACCAAGTCCTGGGCCAGTGGATCACCTTTGACAAGGGCACGGCTGTCCCATAGATGTGTCCTGGGCTCACAGGGCCACACAGCATGCCCACTGCTCAGTACTGCCTGGAGCCAAGCACATGGACAGCACAGATCTGGCCCTGGCCACCTCCCCAGGACAAGCCACTTCACAGCCCTCAGGTCATGGGAAAACCTGCCCGAGAGTCAGGTGTGGTGGCTCACGCCTGTAATCCCAGCACTCAGGAGGCTGAGGCAGGAGGATCGTTGCAAGTCCGAGACCAGCCTGGGCTACAAGGTGAATTCAAGGCCAGCCTAAACTCTCCAAAAAGACCAAAAAAAAAAAAAAAAAAAAACACCAAAAAACCAAGAGAAACCCTGCCGGAATCACCAAAAGAGAAAACCTGAACTCTAGATTGTCTTCTTCCAAATGAGCTCCCGATTATCCCTCAAAGGGCCTTTCCATTTCCTTTTTCTGTGATACAGAGGCTGAAGCCAGAGTCTCTGCACTGAGACAACCTCAGTACTTTTCTGTACTTTTGAGACAGGGTATCACTGAATCATCTAGCCTAGGATGGAACTTGAGATCTCCTGCCTCAGCCTCCAAGCACTAGGATTAGTGCCACACCTGAATCCTCAGGGATCTTGACAGGCACTAAGCACTCAGGCAGGATAGCAGTGCTGCCAACTGCTTTCAGGCTCCCTGGGTAGGGTCACTTTGGCTACTTTGACATGAGAGGTCGCAGGTCCCACCCTCAGGGGAGTCAGTAAAAACCTCTACTGAGAAAGATTCTGCCCAGCAGCCAGGCTCATTTGGTGGTTCATAAACAAGAAGGGCCACTTGAGATCTGTTTGCCAGGAGACACCAAGTCACCCAGAGAGACCTGGACACACAGAGTTAAGGACAGTCTTTATGGGAAGTGCCAGGGTCAGGTGCCCGTCTCTGCCCAGATACCAAAGCCCACGTCCCTGTGGATTAGCACCAGGCTGGGGCTGGGCTCTAGCTCCTCGGGTGCTGCAGAGTACCTCTCCTGGCCCTTGGAACCGGCGACCTCCATGACATCACCAGCTGGGGATGTGTCCCTTGGGCCCCCCAAGGCCGGCAGCCCCAGCTCAGGCTGCAGCAGCGGTGTGGTGGGTATGGAGAACACCCCAGTCTGGTGGCTGAGCTGGTGGCGCCGGAGACTCTGCGGGAGGCTGTAGCCCATGCCACAGGTTGGGCAGCAGTAGGGTTTGTCCGTGAGGTGCAACCTGAGGTGGCCCCGGAGGTTGGTGGCCAGCGTGTAGGCACAGCCACACTGAAGGCATGGGAAGGGCCGCTCACCCGAGTGCAGGCGCTCGTGGGCCTGGAGTGTGCGCGGGTCTTGCAGTGCCTTCCTGCACACAGGGTACAGGTGGGCCTTGCCGGTGTGTGTGATGAGGTGGCACTGGCGCTCTGGCCGCTGCGCGAAGGCCTGGGCACAGTGCGGGCAGTGGTGTGGGCACTCCCCAGGTGCCCGTGCAGGCTACCCTGCTGGCGGAAGGCCCGGTCGCACTGCGGGCACAGGAAGGGCTTTTCCCCAGTGTGCAGCCAGCCGCATGTGGTTCCGCAGAGAGCCCCGGGTGGCCAGGAGCTGCCCACACACAGGGCACGGGCATGGGGCTGGGGTGGGCACCTGGTGGGTCTTGAGATGCAGCTGCAGGGAGGGCCGGTGAGCGAAGGCCTTGCCATACTGATTGCACACAAAGGGCTGTGCTCCCGGAGGTCGCGCCGGGTGCCACAGGCCTGGCTGCACTGTGGGCAGGGGAAGGGCCGCAAGTCGCGCTGGGCCAGCAGGTAGCCTTTGAAGCTCTCCTTCGAGCGGTAGCTCTTGCCACACTTGATGCACAGGAAGGGCTTATGGCCCATGTGCACAAACGTGTGCTTCCTCAGGTGACACGCCTGCAGGAAGACCTTGCTACGCTCCCTGAACCAGTATCAGCGCCCCTGCTTGGGGAGCGCGCTGGTGAGCATGGGGGGCTGTGTACGAGGCCAGGGAGGTCAGGGGGGTCAGGGCAGTGGGGCCCAGGGTCCAAGGCCTTTGCATGGGGTGGGCGCGGATCACCGGGAACAGGAAATTTCCCAGCCAGGCAGGTGGGCAGCGGTGAGCCCTCTGACAAGGTGGCTTCCTGGCTCAGTGGGTCCTGCCGGGGAGCAGAGTGGTTCTGAGGCTCCGAGGGTGGCTGTGCTGGGGTGGGTCCTCCTTATCCTTGCAGCCACCTGGAACCAGTGGGCCAGGGGGGGGCTCTCCTGGGAAGCTTTGTCCTGGAGGCCCCAGCATATGCTCTGCCTGTACGATGGGGAACAACAGATGGCCAGGATCTGCGAGACAACAGGCAGGGGCTGGGGGTCAGTCAAGTGTGACAGCAGCTGGCCTTCCCCGGAGTACAAGCTGTGTCTCTCCCAGCCAGCCCCTGCCCCTCCATGGGAGCAGCGACACTGGTCTCTCCTGGGCATGAGTTGCACACTCTGTCTCTTCCTGTCCACTCTCAAAACTCTGCACAGGGAAGGGTCCCCAGTGGCCCTGGAGACACACAGGATGCTACTCAAGGCCTCACCTCCCCACTCAAGCTCTCACTTGTCTAATAAAGGGGCCCTCGCCCCAACAGTAGAGAGGAAACAGAAAGAATCAGAAACTATACACAGCTCACTTTCTTATTACCCCAGGAGACTCTTAGGAAGATAATGGTTACAAATTCCTTTTTCATTTCTTTGAAGGAAAAGAATCATCACACCCCAATGTCTGTCTCCATTAATGACAGTTTTAGTCTAAGATACTTTATATCAGCTGCCTGAAAATTCTAGCCTTTACAGTGCCACCCATCTTACATGGATTTTTTGTTTGTTTGTTTTGTTTTAGGCAAGGTCTTGCTATTAGGTTCAGGAGGCTGGACTTGAACTCATTAATAGCCCAGGCTGACCTCAAATTCAGAGCTCCTCCTGCCTCAGCCTTCTGAGTGCTGAGATTACAGGCGTGTGCCACCACACTGGCTCAATCCTCAGCTAAGATGTCACAGTCCTGATCCAATCCTGATCAAGGCCTGTTTTCCCATCCCTCACTAACAGTCCACTTTAAGCCAGATTTTTAGTTATTTTGCATTGCTGGGAAGGGATCTGGGGCCTCGTGCACGCCAGGCAACAACCGCAGCCCCAGCCATGTTCTGAAAGGCAACTTAGATTCTAATATTTTCTTGCAGTACAGCACCGTAAACTCCACTTTGTCCCAGCACAGCAGGTTGAGTGGTTGAGTGGTCCCCAGGGGAACAGGTGTTCATTTGGCACATACCTGTGGAACCCTCTGCTGCAGCCTTCTTGGGTGAGGCTACTTCTTCCGGTACAGCAGACTCCACTTCTGCCTCACCCACTGCAGGCATCTCCTCCTCCAGTAGAGCTGGGGCTCTCTGGGGAAGCTGGGGACCACAGCAGCAGCTCTGAGCCTGGCAGCACGGCCCTGTGCACCTGCAGGTGGAGCTGCTCTTTGGTGTAAACCAGGGCTACATTTCCCTCACTCTCCAGCCTGGCTCGCTGCAACAAGCTGCAAAGCAAAGCAGAGCAGCAGGCTCAGCAGATCGGCTTCAAGAAGTGCCCATGAGAAGCTCAGCCCCTGGGAAACCAAACTCCTAAAGGACACTGTGCCTTCAGAACACTTGCGGAAAAAGATCCCTGCCTAGGGAATTACAGCAACTTCAGGTTCCATGCAGGTCTCTCCCAGCCAGCCACTAAGGACAGTCTCACTACACCTTGTCCTGGAACTTACCTGGTCCAGGCTAAGATTTGCTCACAGGCCAATGCAGCTCCCCATGGGCCAAGTAGAAGGTCCTAAAATAAATCAATAAATGTGCTTGAGGTGGGGAATAAAAACAAGAAGAAAAAGAAAAAAAAAAAACTGGCTGAAATTTTGCCTGAGACAGATTTGATTTGATTTGATTTTAGACAGGGTCTTGGTACGGACTTCAGGCTGGCCTTGAATTTACTATGTAGGCCAGGCTGGCTTTCAACTCACCAAGTGATCCTCCTGCCTCAGCCTCTCTAGGGCTGGGATTATAAGAGTGCACCACTGTGCCTGGTTTTTGGCATAAATCTAAAATGAAACTCCTTTTAGGGATATGGCTCAGCGGCATAGCACCTGCCTGGCAAGCATGAGGTCCTGAGTTTGATTTCTGGTACCAAAAATAAAATGAAACTCCTGAAAGCTTAGCACAGTGATACCTCTCTGTGGCGGTGCTCCTGAGCTTGGGTCATAACAAGACTTGCCATACATGCAAAAAACCCTGTCTGATTCCTAGCACCAAGTGCAAAAACATATGACAAGCAGGACATGGTGAATGTCTGTAACCCCAGCACTGAGACTGAGACAAGAGACTCACCCTAGTTTGAGGGTAGCCTGAACTGCAAGCAAGACCCCATCTCAAAAACAACAAATATGACAGCGCTGTCTGACTTTTTGTTCATTGTCAACCAAAAGAAGTGTCCCATATCCTTCCCAATGGTGTGGAAAAATAGTACTTATGCAGTCAAAAGCTTTACCTGCATTATTTCTTTTGTTTCTCCAAATAATCTGGAGAGGGTCTTTGCTCTCTTTGACAGACAAGTTAAACAAGGCATGTATTTTAGGCAGCCACGTGACAAGGCTGGGACTAGAATGTCAATAACCTTAGCTCTGGCCCTTGTCACTGCTGACACGCCAATCCAGCTTGTAACTTTTCGCACCTCCATTCCTTAGCGACAGCAGTTGTGGAGAAGACTACTGTCCACTGAGAAAGGGCAAACCCTGCTCACGGCTTTAAATGCCCTGCTTCCAGCGAACTGGAGAGTTGCCCAGACATGTCCAAACCTCCCCGTCAAGCATCAGTCACAGAAGGGAGATGCCCGACCCCTCAGTACCTCCTCCAGCCCTGGTTTCACTCCCTCGCCATTCTCTGCAGAGGTAGAGTTCTCTTGCAGCGGCCCCCAGTGCATTTCGGGGTGCAGGGGCTCCCCGACACACCAGAACCCCAAGCGCTGTGTCCTCGCGAGGCTGCTTAGCGCGAGGACGGCTCGGTTTGGCGCCTGCGAGGAGCCTCTGGGGCCCCGAGTGCGGCCTCCTCCTGAAACGCTCCCTCCTGGGTTCGGATGCCTGCGCGACTTGGGCTGTGGAGAGATCGGGAACGGTGAGGGGCGGGGAAAGGCGCGGGAGGCCCGCGGGCTCTGGCAGGCCTCGGGAGGCTGGGAGATGCGCGGCTGGAAGGCTGTTTAGTTTAGCCCCTAGCGACTCGGAGGGCACCGGAGGAGGATCCTAGGCTCGACAGGGCAAGGGGCTGGGGGTAGAGAGTTGACCAAAGGACGCTGGGATCATCTAGACCAGGGTTAAGGGTCGTCCTCATCGCAGGCCACTCACGAAGCTGTAGGATTTTCTCCGCCATGAGCGCCACCTCCATGCTGGTTCCAGAAAAAACCAAACCAAACCAAACCAAGCCAAACCAAAACAAAACCTCACCGGAAGTGAGCATCCTCATCTCAGCTCCTCCCGGAAACTATCGTTGGTTTCCAAATTTCCTCTCTGAAAAGAACCTAAGAGTTAAACCTCATCGGTATTCAGGACCGGGAGTTTGGGAGTACTTGTGAGGCCACACTGTGTTAGGAAACAATAAGAATGTAGGAGTCCAAAACCCTCCAGAGATTCGAGTATCTCAGAAAGCGGAACAAAGTGGTTCTACACCACTCCATTGATGAGTGATGAGTTGGAAAGTTACACTATTCCTCCCTCCCTCCCTCCCGCAGGCATTTTGGCGGGAGAGTGTAGGAAGTGGGCGTGGCTCCTAGAAGGACCTGTCCGGACCTAGCCGCGAGCCGGAAGTAGGTGGGAGGTGTGGCGGAAGTGGTTGGAAATGAAGCGCCCCCGAGGGGGCGGTCCCCATTCCAGCGCGGAGCCGGATGTTTGCAGAGCTTTGACAGGCGTGGCAGCGAAAGCAGCCTTGGAACGCGGTGAGCTGCTCGGCGCGGGGTCTCCCAGGTGGGATGGGGGAAGGGAAGGAGTTGGCCCGGCCGATCCAAAAGATGGGGTCCTCTTGGGAAGGACCCCAGCAGATCCGAGGGGAGGGCGAGGTAGAATAGGGCCTGGGGGCCCGACCTTTGGCTGCCTGAGGTCCTGTCCCACTGTGGTGCCCGCTCCAGAAGACAGCCCCTTTCGCTGCTTTCTTCCCGCCCTCCGCTGGGCAGAGGCCAGGCCACTGGCTGTCAGGAGCAAGCTCGTAGGAAGGCGAAGTTTCTCGGACGTCATCTACCGAAGCACTGAGGAGAGATCTGGGGGGAGCAGTACTCTGCCGCTCACTAGACCACGCTTTCATCTCACTTTCTTAATTTATGAAATGAGATAATTGCACCCAATCCGGACATTTTTTTAAGTTATGTTTTTGTAATTATGGAGCCACGACGGGAGGCTGACAATGCTATTTTGTGTTGTTGTCTGTGTTCTGCACAAAGGATGCAGATGCAAAGGGAAGATTAGAGAGAGGCTGTAGTTGCCCTTTGGTGGCACCCTTTGAACCTTGAAAATCGCGTGAATGACAGTCACTTGGGAAACTGTTGAGGATCTACTTGCTGGAAGGGACTAAGAGGCCTAGGTTAAAATCCTGCCTCTGAGGGTTGTATAACCTTCAGCAGTTTGCTTGTTTTTTCTGCGCCTCACTTTCCTCAAACTGTAACTGGGTTTATTACATGCCCGACCAGTTCTGCTGTGAAGTTAATCGTTTGTGCCTTCTTTATGATACTTTATAGGCCCTTCACAAATGTTGGTTCCCTTCTCCACTTAGGAAAAAGTTAATTCACTAGGTCATTTATTCCTTGCCAGGCATTATTCTGAATAGATCTTGTTTGTTCATTGGTTGCAGCACTGGGGATCAAACTCAGTGCCTTGTACATGCTATGCAAGTGCTCTGCCAGCAGTGATTCTTAAAACTGCATGAAAGATTTCATGCATTTACCAATTTTTCTTTGGGAAGAAATCACAAATACCAGATTTTCAAAGAAGCCTTTCATTTCTCAACTGTTAAAACCCCTGCTTAACATAACTATCAAAGACTTTTTTTTTTTGGTATCCGGAATTGAACTCAGGAATTCACACTAGCCAGGCAGGTGCTGCGCCACTGAGCTAAATCCCCAGCCCCATGTCAGAGACTTTGTGTGTGTGTGTGTGTCTTTTTGAGACAGGGTCTCTCTATGCAGTTCAGTCTGGCCTTGAGCTCACTTTATAGCCCAGGCTGGTCTAGAACTTGCAGTGATCCTGCTGTCTCAGCCTCCTGAGTGCTGGGATTACAGGTGTGCTCCACCAAGCTCAGCTTCTCAGAGACTTTTTGTGACCTATGTACTGAAAAGGAAAAAATAATCTCAGAATAGGAAATGTTTTGCACAAAACCAAATGTGACTTGCTATATTGATCAGTGTCTCTGGTAGCCAGAAAACTTCATTTCCCTGACTTTGTGCTAGAATCTCCTTGGCTAGGCTCCCCTAGCCTTCCCAGCAAATGGGAGGTGCACTTCTGGGTCAGAAAAGGCCACAGCCATGGGCTGGAGGTGGCTTGAGAGAGAGAGTGTGGCAGGGGGGTGGGAATGGTTGTGCTTACTTATATTGGAAAAGGAGGTTTTGGGGATTGAGGGGAGAGTCCAGATCTGAAAGGATTTACTGAACCTCTGCTGGAAAAGAGTAACTGGAGTTTGAATTCAGCTCCCTTTTAAAATAAATTTGATGTAGTGTATATGTGTGTGTTATGTCACTGGGGATTGAACCCAGGGCCTTCCACTGGGCTGCAATCTCCAACCCTTTCTCTTTAAATTGCTAAATCACTAAGTTGCCCAGGCTGCACTCAAACTTCTCCTGCCTCAGCCTCCCAGAATACTGGGATTACAGGCATACACCACCACGCCCACCTTCAGCCTTTTTTGTGGTCTCCCTCTTCCTCACACACACTTGAGCTCCTAACTGCTACTTCTAATTCTCTTGTTCACTGCAGCTCAAGTATTTCTCAACACTGGAGGATTATGTTTCTGGGAGAAGCTTTTGCTCTACAGATGGGTACATTCAGATAGGAACTGGACTTGTCTAGAGTTCTGGCATATCTTCGGCCTAGGTAGGACCATAACCCAGTTCTCCATATACCGGAAGCCAAGTCTCTTCTACCACCCACTGTGAGCAGAAAGACTTCTCTGGGATAGCTGAGTGGGGCTGATGCCTGGGCAGTGCCAGAGCAGGAGGGGTGGGGAAAAGGCTCAGGCCAGCGGGATGTTGCTGTGAGCTGGATTTTGTCCCCCTTACTCAGCTGGGAGCCCCCTCAGCTGCCCTCACAGGGGAGGGTGGAAGCGTGGTAGATAAGAGATAGCTGGATCACCATGGATGCCTTAAGGCCCTGTTTGAAGGTGAGGGAGGTCTTCTGGCCATGTGGTAGTGCACACCTGCAATCCCAGCCCTCAGGAGGCTGAGGCAGGAGGATTGCTTTGAGGTCAAGGCCAGTTTGGGCTGCACATTGAGTTTAAGGCCTGCCTTGACTACATAGTGAGACTGTCTCAAAAAAAAAAAAGGGAGCTGGGCTTTCAGATGAGGGCCCCAAAGTACACACCAGGAAAATGCATCCCTGAATGTGACAGGGTCATCCTGGTGCTCTTGGGCAGGGGCTTGTGTTTTGGTGGAAAGCAAGGGTGGAGGTTTGACCAGGGAAGGCAGAGAGAAGAGAGAAAGCCAGGGGAGAGAGAGGGAAAAAAAGGGGGTGGGGGAAGAAAAGGGTTTTTGGCTTGTGGCTGTTTGGCTTTGTCCTGGAGCTTGAAACAGCTCTTCCCACTGACTCAGTGTGGTTGCCCTGGTAACAGGGTGCTTGTTGCTAGGCACAGGGAGCCAGTTCACCATCCCAAGTCCTTGGCTGGGATGTGTGCAGGAGATTGCTGTGTGACCTCAGCCCAGAGGCAGGGGCAGCTCTGGGTGGCTGCTGTCCCCCTCTCCCTCCTGTCTTCCCCAGCCTTGTCTGCCGTCCTTATCTGCCTGCTGAGTCTGACCATATATGTCATTTTTGGGGCTCCAGGAATGCAACTGGCTCTCGATCAGCCTCTTCTCTGGGCTTGGGCAGTGGGGTTGCATTGAAAGCCCCCTCTGCCTTCTGGTGAGCCTGCGGTGGGGGAGGGAGTTGCAGTGTGGGGGTGCCCCTTCCTGGCTCTGGGCCCCAAAGTGGAGAAAATTGGTCCCTGCACTAGTCCTTTTCCCTTCCTTCCTGCTGCTCTGCCATCCACCCTCTTGTCTCAGGCCCCACGCTTCCTCTTCCTGAGGGCGATCTGTGGACCTTCCAGCCTCCAAGCCAGCTCCAGCCCACTACCCTCCCCACTGAGGGGGGACCCTGGACCCTTGGGGCCTAGAGATTGTCTGCTAGGACTGGCAGGCAGATCCCATCCCCTGCTGGTGGGTCCACAGCCATGGCTTTTATGGGACCTTGTCATCTCTAGTTACCTCCTCTTCCTTGGGCTCTGGAAGGGCCATAGCTGGCCCTTTTTTTGGACATGGCATTCAGAGACCCCTAGATTCCTTTTTGTTTCGTGAGATAGAGTCTTACTGTGGACTGGCTTGAAATGCTTAGCAATCCTTCTGCCTCAGCCTCCTGAGTGCTGAGATTATAGGTGTACACTACCATGCCCAGCTAGGAGATCCTTAGATTCTTGAAACATCTCCATGTCTGTAACTGCTGGGATCTATGAGGCTTTCGTGCTCCCAGACCTTTGAGGAAGGAATGTAGACTTCAGCCCTCTGCATCTGGAGCTGCACAGTGAGGACAGATGGGCATTAGGCAGTGTGGGACCTGGCACAGCACTTCCTACCCAGCTAAGAACGTGGAGCGAGGTGCCAAGCTGTGGCCCCCTCTGCCAGCTGCCTTTTCTGGCATCATGCTCCTGGAGTCTTGCAGGCTGAGAAGTGTTGAGAAACGGACTGGGAGCCAGGAAAGGGGGGTTGGGCAGCGGGAGAGCTGTTGGATTCTGGAAGGTGACAGGAATGTCCCTGGCCCCTGCCCTACCTACCTCCCCAGGTTTGTCTCAGCTTCTGCGGTAAACTCGGCCATGGACCCGCTCTCCGAGCTGCAGGATGACCTGACCCTCGATGACCCCAGCCAGACCCTGAACCAGCTCAAGCTGGCCTCCATTGATGAGAAGAACTGGCCTTCGGACGACATGCCGGACTTCCCCAAGTCAGGTGGGCACCGCTGGGCTGCAGGGAGAGCCCAGGGGGCAGAGGAGCACCATGGTCCTTATGTCATGGTCCAGCCGGGGCCCAGGTTTACAGGGCGGGGCTTCCACACTGTGCCAACCCCAGTCGCACCCAGCTCTGCTGTCCTCCTCAGATGACTCCAAAAGCAGCTCCCCGGAGCCTGTCACACACCTGAAGTGGGATGATCCTTACTATGACATTGCCCGGCACCAGATCGTGGAGGTGGCAGGTGAGTGGGCCCAGGATTGTCCTGCTTTCCTCACCGTCTGACTCCCAGGGCAGGGACAGGGACATGCTGGCACCTGCCTTGTGGCCTGAGCCCAGCCTTGGGCTCCTGAGCACACAGATCTTTTCCCTAAAGCACAGAGTTGATTGTGGCCACCATGTGGGGTGTCCACTGCCACTGTATCCTGCCCTGGGACCCACATCTCCGTCTGCAGATGGTCACTGGAGCCATTGTGGCCTGGTGGCTTTGAAGTCACAGAATGCTGGCTTTGGTGTGGAAGCTTCCTTCCCCAAGGGCTCACCGAGAGGTTTTCAGCTGAGCAGCTGTAAGCAGGGGACAGGCTGGTCCTGCTCTGCCACCAGGGGCTGGGTGGTATGCATCCTGGGAGCCACATAGTGCTGGCTGGACACCATGCTTGGGCTACAAGAGATGGTAGAGTGACCTGTCCAGGGTATTTCTGCGGCATCTGCACTGAGAAGGGGCCCTGGCCCCAGCCGCTCACCCTGTGGGAGATATAGCGCTTCCTTCTGAGCCTGTCCCAACCTGGGAGCCATGCAGGAGTCCACTCTGCCACCTTCCTCATCTCAGTCCAGCCCTGTGACAAAGCTGGCCAAGGCTGTGCTCTTGCCGGCTCACCGTCCTTTGTTTCCCTAGAGTGTGACCGGGTTGAGGGCCTGTCGGGGAGGTGTCCCTCCAGCTCTCTGTGCTAGGCCTCCACTGGGAATCAGTGTGGGGAGCAGGGAAGCCTGGTTGCCTGGGAACAGCAAACAGCAGAGTTGATGGGAGGCAGGGAAGGGAGGAGGTTGCATGGGGACAGACAGCGCTCCTAGCTGGATGCGGTGCCACACTCCTGAAATCCCAGCACTCGGAGGGCAAGGCAGGAGGATCACTGCAAGTTCAAGGCCAGCCTGGGCTACATAGCAAAACTCTTCTTATTTTTTTATTTTTATTTTTTCATAGCAAAAGTCTTAAAAAAAAAAAAAGAAAGAAAGAAAGAAAGTGCCCAACATGGTGGTGCATGCCTGTAACCCCAGCACTCTGGAGGCTGAGGCTGTCAGTTCGAGACCAGCCTACATGACAGTGTGAGACTCTGTCTCCAAAAAAAAAAAGAAGAAATAAGCAAGAGCCCTTGGGGAAAGGAGAATGGGTTCTATCCCCTGTTCCTCTGCAGGGTGTGCTGTCCTCAGCCAGTGGCTGTCACATTGCTTGGTCAGATGGTCCAGGCAGGGCTTCAGGGCAGGCCTCTAGTGAAGGGACAGATGGCCATCACTGGCGCTGTTTGAAATTTTCATTGCACGGCTGCGCCCCAGCAGTTTAACAGCTTAGCAGACTGCCTGGGCTTGAGCCTGCCCCCCTCCCTGTCCTGTTCTGCAGGTTGTGGTGGCAGGGCTGGGCAGCCTGGCACATGCACAGGAGCTGATCTGTTGCTGATTAACCCTGCAGCCACCCGGGAGAGTCCCCACTGGCATCTGGGGAATGCAGAGCCCCTCCCACACTCTGTTCTGTCTCTCCTTCAGTCCTTGGGCAGAATCAGCCCCTTTCTGAGGTCTGGCTGGGAGCCTTGTGTCTCCTTCCTTCTTCTTGCAGCTGCCACTGTCACTACTCCCCTTGCAGTGAAAGATGGGCCACCAAGCCTTGGCCGATGGTGCCCTGCTTCAGGGAGTGGGAGGGCAGAGTCTTGCCCCCTGACCCCTCTTGTTTAGTTTTGGTTTGGGCTTTTGAGACAGGGCCTCACTATGTAGCCCTGGCTGGCCATGAACTGAGGTGACCCTCTTGCCTCAGCCTCCCAAGTGCTGCTGTGTGCCACTACACTTGACTTCAGTGTGTGAATATCTTTTCTCTGAAAACAACATACATGTCTGCAATGCTTTTCACGCTCCACAATGGCGTTAGGCGTGCGAGCCCATTCACGGAACCCTGGTTGAGGACCCAAAGGCACCCCTTTTCCCACCTGCTTCTTAACCATTATTGCCTCTGGACATCCAGGGCCACAAGAGTCCCCAGAGCTGCTGGCCAGTGAGAGCTGCCCTGTGGTCAGGCAGGGCCTGGAAAGTCTTTCCCAGGTCCCTTTGCTCCCAGGCCATTTCCTAGCCTGCAGGCAAGCCCTGTGCCTAGACGGGATGCCTGGGTGGCCCCAGGTGCTGCCCACTTGCTGCCCACTGGACCCTTTGTTGTCCAACTGCCCAGTAGTGGGAAGTGAATCAGGGTGGGCAGATGGCCCCAGCGGGAACCCAGTGCCTCAAGATCAGGTTCAGGAAGGGAACAGGTGGCCCCCACATCCCCTCCACACAGGCACAGAGAGGATTCTCTGGGTGTTAGTCTGCAGAAATTCTGCCTGAGGTTTGGAGAACTCAGTGTTGGTAGAGGTCAACTCCTAACCAAAGCATGTAAGGCAGGCAGAATTATGGCTGTGCACGCCATGTCACGGTGACAACACTTGCTGTGAAGACGGGTTCACTTTGTCATCCAGGCTGGTCTCAAACTTAATAGCTCAGGTGATCTTCCTGCCTCAGCTTCCTGAATAGCTGGACCTATAGGCAGCTGTGGATGCTTTTTGAATACCTACCATGTGCCAACCCCTAGAGACTCAAAGACAGATGAGACACAGTCCCCACACGTGTAGTCCCAGCAGTGTGGGGGGCTGAGGCAGGAGGATCTTAAGACTGACCTTAAAGCAGGCAGTTTAGCAACTTAGCCAGACCCTGACTCACACTGTGAAAGGATGGGGTTATAGCTCATTGCACCGATCCTAGCTTCAGTCCCTAGTAGCAGAGCGGGAAAGAAGCATGAACACAAGGATGGTTTACACCAGCAGCCGAGAAAAGGTGCCTTGCAGGCTCTGGGGGGAGAAGGGCAGGAGAGTCCCTGGGGAGCAAGTGGAAGTGCCTCAGGAGAGTTCTGTGTGGGAGGTGTGGGGTTCGAGCCAGGCAGACAAGGCCAAGCCCTTGAGTCCCAGAGCTGTAAGGGACGTTCCGAGGCTGGGGACCTGCAGAAGGGACGCAGAAAGGAGTCTGTCAGACATAGACTTGGGGCAGGTTGGGGAACAGGCCTCTTTGTGACGCCAGGTGCCACCCGAGGAATCTGAGGACGCACCTTGGAAGGGAGGAGGAGGGCAGGCCTTTGAGGAGCAGCAGAGCCAGGCTGCACTTTGGGCAGAGACAGGAGTTGTGGGGACCTGGGTGCTGTCACGTAGCTCAGTGCTGCTGGCAGATCACATGTGATTCTCTTGCTTCATAAGGCCCAATGGGATTGCATTCCAGGAGCTCCACTGTCCGCCACGTGACTTATTTCAGACAGGTGCGAGGCCTGAAAAAGCCATGCTATTTTCTGTGCCTAGTGGCTCTGGAAGTGACTAATTCTTTCTTTTTCTGTTTTTCTTTTTTTTTTTTTTTGGTACTGGGGATTGAACTCATGACCTCATGCTCACCAGGCAGGTGCTTATACCACTGAGCTAAATCCCCGACTTTCCTCTGTTTTTCTTTTGCTTTATTTTTTGAGACAGGGTCTTGCTATGTAGTTCAGGTTGACCTTGACCTTACTATGTACGCTAGCTTGGCCTAAACCGGTAGCAATCTTCCTGCCTCAGTCTCCCAGATCTGCAGTCAAGATCTGCCCGGCTTATCCCCTCTTTCCTAAGTGGCCCAACCTGGAGGTGGGCAGCTTCCCAGAGGTAGATGCCAGGGTCATGCCAGGTCTCCAAGGTGGCATATGCAGTCCCTCTTTCCCTCCCTTGTCAGCTGCCCACTGCTGTGTCTGTCCACACCTAGGTGATGACAAGTACGGGAGGAAGATCATTGTGTTCAGTGCCTGTCGGATGCCACCCAGCCACCAGCTGGACCACAGCAAGCTCCTGGGGTGAGTCCCTCACTGTGCTCTCTGCTGTCCCTCCCTGCTGGGCCAGGCCACCTCCCTTGTGCCTCTCTTCTTCCCTTGGGGAGTGGGAGTCAGCTGCTTTCTAGTCCTGGAAACTGTGAAATTGGCAGGGCCCTGGGCCTCTTCTCACATCTCAGGCAGGAAGAGCACAGCCCCTTTTCTGTGGAATGGAGTCCTGCGTATAAAATGCCCTAGAAAATGCCAAAATGCCAGGTGTGGTGGCATAAGCCTAGGATCCCAATGTTTGGGAGGCTGAGGCAAGATGGTTGCTTGAGTTCCAGGCCAGCCTAGACTACGTAGTGAGACTCTGTCTCAAAAAACAATTACTGTGGGGCTGGGGATTTAGCTCAGTGGCACAGTGTCTGCCTGGCAAGCATGAGGTCGTGAATTTGATCCCCAGTACCAAAAAAAAGAAAGAGAAGAAAATTACCCCATCCAAATTATTATATGGTGTTCCTGATGTCTGTCACTTATGTTCATAATTGTTTGTAAGAAGTTACCCTATTTAAAAAAATCTTGTATTAATGCACATTAACTCTAATTGTAATGATGATCATATTCTTCCTGGGGGGTTGGGGCCTAGATACACAATTTCCGGCTCCCTCCTCCTCCACTCCTCCCTGCCCTGTTACTCTGTTCCATGCGGAAGCTGGTGCCAAGCATATGTAGCAGAGCCCCCTGTTTCCTAACAAAAGGCTGCAGGCTGGGCACAGGCTGGTGGCCAGTCCTCTTCTGATAGCCACCTCGGCAGGGACCAGAGCACTGCCGCAGTGCAGGAGTCATTGCCTTTTTATTTTATTTTATTTTATTACTTTATTGTATTTTGATACAGGGGATTGAATCCGAGGCCTTCATACTGAGTCACATCCCCAGTCCTTTGTCATTTTGTTTTTAACTTTTGAGACAGGGTGTTTCTAAGTTGCTAAGATACCCAGGATAGGGGCTTGAACTTGGGATCCTCCTGCCTCAGCCTCCCAGAGTGCTGGGAGCACAGATGCATTTCACTGCACCTGGCCATCCTTTTCTTTCCTGACAGGGTGACAGCCCTGCTTGTCACTGGGGCTGTGTCTGAGGGTCCCCGAGGCTGAACTGAAGGACCTAACCCACCCTTGCAGAGTAGGCTTTCAGGCTTGCTGACTCCCGCCTCGGAAGAATTCTCAGGAAGGTGGCCGGGAAGGACTCATCAGGCAGGGATTTAGGATGAGGGCGGTGCTTGGAGAAACAAGGCACATTATTTCCCAGAATGGGAAACAGAGGGGCTTCTCTGGAAGAGGTGGGAACCCCAGGAAAAGGGACCAGCTCATCCCATGGTGGTGGGCACAGAGCTTTTGTTTTTAGGTAAATGTTCTTTGGATTCTGTCAGCCTGCTCCTTTATCTTAGCATCAGATTCCTGCTCTTTACTTTCTCATTTAATCCAGTGTATGGACCTCAGGTTGTCCTGAGGGATTTGGGACATGATGGGTCTCCTAGGGAAGGCATCGAATTTACACCATGTGACTTGGCTGGGCCCTGAAAGTTGCAGTCTTCAAAAAAGGACAGTTTGTAGCCAGATGTGGTGATACCCACCTATAACCCAGCACCAGAAAGGCTGAGGCATGAGGATCACTTCCAGTTTAAGGCCAGCCTGCGTTACATAGCAAAACCCTGTCTCAAAAATAACAAAGCACAATTCTTCATTCTCACGTCTTTGTCGCCTTTCCACTTATATTTTATTTCTTCTTTCCTCCCTCAATGGAAATGTAACTTCTCCATGCAGCTGGAAGCAGTTCTTTGAGATCCTGAGGGGTTGTGCATGTGTAGGGCTCAGCTGGGCTTGGGGACAGCAAAAGTGCTGACACCTGAATTTGGGTCTCTGCTGGTCTGGGCTGAGAGCCAGGGCTGACAAAGCGCTATGTGTTTTTTGTTTTGTTTTGTTTTGTTTTTTGGTTTTTGAAACAGGGTCTCACTGTGTTGCCCAGGCTGGCCTTAAACACATAGCGATCCTCCTGCCTCAGCCTCTAGAGAGTGGAGATGATAGGTGTGAGCCGCCTCGCCCACTGGGCCATGAGCTCTTTCTCTCTGGCTTTTTCCTCCATTCCTCCTTGCTGTACTCACAGGCTGAGAAGCTTGGCCCGGGTGTGGCTGAGTCACTAGTCTCCCGGGAGCTGTTTCTAGATGTCTGCTGAGCCAGGTGACAAACTTCTAGTCAGATAGTACTTCCGGTGGGCGGAAGTCGGGCAAGGATGGGGAAGCACCCAGATCACTGGGGCCACTGCCGAAGGAAACTGCTGGGTTTCCTGCCTCCCGCTGTGGGCCTCAGTCCCTTCCAGGCTTCGTGCTGTCTGTGCCCACCTTGCCCTGCTTCACACTTGAGTGCACACACACACACGCCACGCACACACAAAGATGCCACTGTTTACTTTCTTTTTGAGACAGGGTCTCGCTGTGCAGTTCAGGCTGGCCTTGAGCTCACTTTGTAGCCCAGGCTGGTCTCACATTTGCAGCAATCCTGCTGTCTCAGCCTCCAGAGTGCTGGGAGTACAGGTGTGAGCCACCACACCTGCCTGTGTTGTTTACATTTTCAGAGTACCGTACCTTTTTGGTGGGTACCAGAAATCGATTTCGCAACCTCATGCTTGCCAGGCAGGCTCTGTGCTGCTGAGCTCTATTCCTGACCCAGAGAATTATACTTTGAGAGGCTAGGAAAAAGCTTTGAAAAAACAGACAAATATTAAAAAAAAATCTGCAAATCTACTGCCCAGAATGAAAACCATTCTTAATATGTTGCCATATTCACTTCCTATTTTGTTTTCTGTAACGTATGTGGAATTCCATAATCAGTTACGCAGTTTACGAGACATTTTTTCTCTTTTTCTTTTTTTTCAGCACTAGGAATTGAACTCAGGATCTTGCACTTGCCAGGCAGGCACTTACACCACTGAGCATAGCCCCAGGCCCTTTTACAAGACATTTTAATCTTCAGGACATGAAACATTCCTCAAATGCATCCTTTAGGACATTGTATTGGGCCAGGGATGTGACTCAGCAGCACAGTGCCTGCCTGGCAAATGCAGGGTCCTGAGTTTGATTCCTGGTGCCAAAAACACAAAACAAAAAAACCCCCCAGTTTTGTCAAGCATGGTGGCACCTGGCTGTAATCTTAGCATGGTGGCTCATGCCTGTAATTCCAGCACTCAGGAGGCTGAGGCAGGAGGATTGTTGTGAGTTCGAGACCAGCCTGGGCTATAAAAGTGAGCTCAAGGCCAGCCTGAACTGCGTAGTGAGACCCTGTCTCAAAAAGACAAAAAAAAAAAAAAAAAAATCTTAGCACTGTAGAGGCTGAGGCAGGAAGATTGCTATAAATTTGGGCCAGCCTGGGTTACATAGTAAGAACCTGTCTTAAAAAACAAAAAAACAAACATTTTTTGACATATAAGATATGTACGGAAAAGTGAACAAACTCCAAGTTTGCTACGATTTTGTCACTTCCTTTGTCTTTCTTTCCTTTCACAAGGTCTCAATCAGTCGTCCAGCTGGCCTTGACCTGTGATCCTCTTGCCTACCAAGAGGCTGCACATGCCACAGTGTCTGGCTTTCTCTTTCTTCTTTTCTCTCTTTCTCTTTTCCTTTCTTTCCTCTCCTTCCCATTCCCCTTTCCCTTCCCCTTTAACTTCCTTCCTTTCTTCCTTTCAAGGGAGAACTACACACACTCCCACCACCCTCAGCTTCCAGGGAGTGTTAAAAGCTGGTCACCCATGTGCCACACCTGCAGATACCTTGCTCCTC
>PVLA01000488.1:484166-543655 GCA_004027455.1 Hydrochoerus hydrochaeris
TTTTTTTTTTTTTTTTAATTAAAAAACTTTAAAGCCAGTTATGGTGGTACATGCCTGTAACCCCAGCACTCAGGAGGCTGAAGTAGGAGGATCGCCACAAGTTCAAGGCCAACCTGGACCCCATAGTGAGTTCAAGTCCAGCCTGGACTACATAGTGAGACCCTGCCTTAAAATTTTTTTTTATTAAGTGCATGTTTGCAGTACATAATGATGAAAATCCTTGTGGACAGTTTGTGCACGTCCATAACACACCTTAATTCTTTTTACTTCTCTTTTCCTCTCTCCTCCCTCCATCTCTTGGTTGTTTTTTTTTTCATTAGAAGAAACTAGACATGTATTTACAGGCTAAACAAATATGAACATTTTGTGGCTTCTGATCACCATCACTGAAATACCTTCAAAAAGTGACGACATTTGTCAGTAGATGAGGGGTCTGTTTTCACTGTTACTGTAATCCAAATACTGAACATTGTAATCCAAGTGCTATACTCCCTTTTTTAGTCCACCTCACAATCTGGAAAGTTATATTTGTAATCCTATTGAGATGTTATTGGAATCCTAGCAAGTTAATTCCAGTCTGCCACCTCCAATGCGACCCACGGTGAGAGTAAAGACACCAAGACATATGCAAAGTAATAGGCAGCCAAGGGGTCCTCAGTCCGATCGGAGTGAGGATATACACAAGGCCCTTGATCCAAGGCCTCTCCCAGAATTTGCATCTCCTGAAGAGGGAGTGGTTCAAAGGTGAGTGACAGTGAGGACAGCAGGAATTACATGAGTAACTTCAGTCGGCTGGCCAGGTGGGGAGAAAAGCATCTTTGCAATATGCAGGGAGAACCAGTCTGTGTAACTCAGTTAGAGTAGCATTTGAGTGGCTTTAGGAGGCTGTAACTTCAGCTTGTTATACGTAAACTTTTGTACCCTGAGAAGTATGGCCTTTTATTTTGAGGCTCGTACTCAATTGACATTCCTGGAGTTGAGTAGCTCAGTTCAACTGTTTAACAGGGAACACAATGCAAGGAAATAGGAAAGTGTCGGTTGGCCTTTTAAGATTACATATCAGCATTTTTTTTTTTTTTGGTACCAGGGATCGAACTCATGACCTCGAGTTTGCTAAACAGGCACTTACACCTGCTGAGCTAAACCCCCAGCCCATATCAGCATCTTAGCTGGCCTTATTTGCATTGCTTATAGCCAGTTGAAGGGAGAAGGAAATACCGTAGTCAGCTCTGTCCATATCAGTGCATGGAACAAGACTGGATTTAGTGAGTGCTGAAGCAGTTGTTCTGCATTCAAGGGGAGCTGCTCAGAGTGTCTCCTACAACTAGATCTGCCAATGGGTTTTTTTGGTTGGTTTTTTGAGACACAGACTTGCTATGTAGCCCAGGCTGGCATCAAACATGGTGATCTTCCTGTCTCAGCCTCCCAAGTGTTGGGATTACTGGCATGAGGCACCAAGCCTCAAATTTTTTTATTAAATTTAAAAAACATCTTAGTACATGTTTATAGTTTGTAATGATTATATTCATCCTAGGGAGGAGGCACATGTACTTAATGTACCTTAGTTCGTTTTATTCTTCCCCTCCCCTCTGTCCCCCAAATAGGAAAACAAAAGCAATCTGCTGTTGTCACAGTCACAGAATGGTGTCATTTTAGGTGGCAGCGTTTATAAGCTGCACAGTACCCATTATTGATAAGGGGTAAACTACCCTGCGGTTAATAATGATCAGAGCCTTTGTGTGCTGCCTGACCCTGCACCTGGGGTTGATCGTCAGGTCACTCCTGCATCTCTCTCCTGCCACTTCCCCTCAAATGTCCTGCCCAGCCTGGAGCAGGTCCCCGAGGGAGCCAGGGACCTGGCTGGCCAGCTGCTTGCCAACCCAGGGCGTTTGACGCAGATTCCCCACCACCTCCCAGCCCTTGTTCCCAGACCCAGGCCTCTCTGGTGGTGTTTTTTTTGTATCAGGAATTGAACTCAGGACCTCACATTTGCCAGGCAGGCACTGTGCCACTGAGCTATATTGCCGGCCCTGTCTCTCTGTTTTTGAGACAGGGTCTCACTGTGTACCCCAGGCTGGCCTTGTACTTGCAGCAGTCCTTGTGCCTCAACCTGGAGAGCTGGAGTCACAGGTGTGCACCACCACACCTGGCTGCCCGCTGAGCTTTTGTTTTGTTATGTTTTGGGTGCTGGGGATCTAACTCACAACCTTGCACTCACCAGGCAAGTGCTTGAACCACTGAGCTAATAAATTCCCGGCCCCTTCTGGGATTTAAAAAAAAAAAAAAATTATTGGTCCATTTTAGAGATTCACAGCGGTCACATTCCTCACAGGGCTTTGTGCCTGTGCGTGGTATATCTTGCTTTTTTCCGCATTTCCCCCCCTTCCCCTCCTGTTCCCCATGGGCTTCAGTGTTCCTTCCCCCCAGGTACCTGAAGCACACGCTGGACCAGTATGTGGAGAGCGACTACACACTCCTCTACCTGCACCATGGCCTGACCAGCGACAACAAACCCTCACTCAGTTGGCTTCGAGATGCCTACCGTGAATTCGACCGCAAGTGGGTGGGACCTGGGGCACTGGGTTTCCATCTGATCCCAACTCATCTGTGTATTTGCTCTGTGACTATTCACATGGCTTAACCTCTCCAAGATGGGAGACCAATAGCCTTATTTCCTGTACCTGCTGGGACCAACTTTAAGCTGGGGATGGTGGCATACTCCTGTGATCCTGACAGTCAGGAGGCTGAAGCAGGAGGGTCAGTGTGAGTTCAAGGCCTGCCTAGGCTACATAGTCAGACCCTGCTTCAAATCAAAAAAGCAGGGCATGGTGGCACACACCTATAATCTCACCATTTGGGAGGCTGAGGCAGGAGGATTGTCATGAGTTCCAGGCCAGCCTGGGCTACAAAGTGAGTTCAAGACCAGCCTGAACTGCACAGTGAGACCCTGTCTCAAAAAGATGAACACACACACACACACACACACACACACAGACAGAGCTGCCCCATCTGCCCTCCCTTTCCCTCCTCTCCCTCTCAGGCCCCCTGCCTTGCCCCCACAGGTACAAGAAGAACATCAAGGCCCTGTACATTGTGCACCCAACCATGTTCATCAAAACCCTGCTCATCCTCTTCAAGCCCCTGATTAGGTGAGTCCAGTCCAGGGTGGACAGGTAGTGTCCCCAAGTGTCCCCTGCTGCCTGAGGTGGCCCCACCCCCTGACTAGGCCCTTTCCTTCTGCGCAGCTTCAAATTTGGGCGGAAGATCTTCTACGTGAACTACCTGAGCGAGCTCAGCGAGCATGTGAAGCTGGAGCAGTTGGGGATCCCTCGCCAAGTGCTTAAGTGAGGGGGGTGCACTGTGGGGGGCAGGGTGAGCCTCCAGGGAGGGGAAGCCGGGCGAGCACAGGGTACTGAGGAGGCAAGTGCCATCCTCCACTCTTTCCTTCCTTCGATTTGGGGGATTTGGTATTTTCTTTTTTTGAGACAGGATCTCACTATGTAGCCCAGGCTGGCCTCTAACATGTGGCAGTCTCCTGTCTCAGCCTCCCAAGTGCCTGGATTATAGGCTAGCAAAAAGGATGGAGAGCAAAATCAAACCCCATTTCTGTCACTGCCGTGTGACTGAATCTTTTTTTCTTGTCTGCAGTAGTGGGGGTTGAACCCAGGGCCTGTACTTCTGTGATGCAGGCGTGTGCTCTGCTGTTGAGCTACACCCCGCCCCTGTGACTGGACCCCCATGTTGTGTGTTTTCTTGTGTAGGGCATGCAGTAGGGTGTTGGAAGGGTGAGGAGGTAACCCGTGTAAAACCATGTAGCAAAGGCCAGATAAAGTGAGCTGTGAGAGTGTGGAGCCTAACACAGGCCTTGACACTCACTGTCCACCCCAGGTATGACGACTTCCTCAAGTCCACCCAGAAGAGCCCCGCGACAGCCCCCAAGGCCATGCCTCCTCGGCCACCCCTGCCCAACCAGCAGTTTGGGGTCTCCTTGCAGCAGTGAGTATGGGAGGCGGGCGGCTGGGTTGCGGGGCCAGGCCCGCAGCATCCCGCTCATGACCCTGATCCCCAGCCTGCAGGAGAAGAGCCCAGAGCAGGACCCCATTCCCATTGTGCTCAGGGACACCGTCGCCTACATGCAGGCCCACGGTGAGTGCCAGGCCTGGCTGTCCAGGTCACGCTGTGGTCACCCAGTTGCCCTGGGGACACTGTGGGGCTGAGCCTGAGACTCAGCAGCCCTGCTGTCCACAGCTCTCACCACCGAGGGCATTTTCCGGAGGTCAGCCAACACCCAGCTGGTGCGAGAGGTGCAGCACAAGTACAACATGGGTGAGTGGTGCGGGCCCTACGTGCGTGCGGGGCGCGTGACTCTCGGGGCTTCTCTGCCTTCTGCCACTGGGTAAACAGGGTCCTGCACTTCCTTCCATCAGAGGGTTTGGTGCCATGTGGTGTAACAACATGGTCCCCACTGCCACCGCCATCCCAGGCCTGATATGTGGTTGCCAGAGATGCGGGTTGTAGGCTGGGGCTGAGCCCGCATCCTGGGTCCCAGGGTAGCCGTGGTGGGGGCACAGGGGCCAGACCTGCAGTGGGGCCACTCTGCCTGCCTGCTCCCATGCAGGACTGGCCGTAGACTTCGACCAGTACAACGAGCTGCACCTGCCGGCTGTCATCCTGAAGACCTTCCTGCGGGAGCTGCCTGAGCCCCTGCTGACCTTTGACCTGTACCCCCACGTGGTGGGCTTCCTCGGTGAGCACCTCCTGTCCTTCGGCTCTGCCAACCTGCTGGGCTTGGGGCTGGCCCGGGCCTCTCCCTGCTGCCCGCCTGCCCCCCCACATGTGACCTGAGCGAGCCCCATGCCTTGCAGACATCGACGAGAGCCAGAGAGTGAAGGTGACACAGCAGGTGCTCCAGACGCTGCCCGAGGAGAACTACCAGGTGCTTCGCTTCCTGACTGCCTTCCTGGTGCAGGTGAGGCCTTGGCCACGGCTCACTGGGGGACAAATGCACTCCAGATGGGGCTGCAGAGAGTGGGAGGCCACAGCTCTGCCTTCCTGCTGCAGCCCCAACTTCCTCCCCAGGTTTCTGCCCACCATGATCAGAACAAGATGACCAACACGAACCTGGCTGTTGTCTTTGGCCCAAACCTGCTCTGGGCCAAGGATGCCGCCATCACCCTCAAGGCCATTAACCCCATCAACACCTTCACCAAGTTCCTCCTGGATCATCAAGGGGAGCTGTTCCCCAGCCCCAACTCGCCGGGGCTCTGAGCCCAGCCCCGCTCACTGGTCATGGAATCCTCCTCCTGGTTCTGCCACAGGGGAGCTGGGGCTCCCACCGCGGACAGAAGCTGGAATGCGCACCAAATGGCCACTCTGCTCTGCCCAGCCCTCCACCGCCTGATGGCCTCCTGTCCCCAAGACGTTTGTCTTTGCCTTATACTTTTCACTGCCTCTCTGGATGCCTGGCCCCTGCGGGGCTCCGCTCTTCCAGCTGGAGAAGGACTGTTTTTCTCTGCTTCTGTTTGCCTGGCAGCAGTGGATGACCAGATCCCTGCTGGCTGGCCTGGGGCTGGGGCAGGAGCTGGGGCTGCGACTGGGACCAGAGATCCCCCCTTTCCGATGGCTGTGGAATGAGCAGCCAGATGCCAAGGCAGGGCCTGGTTGTGCCAGGCACCTCCCTGAGTCCAGTGGCTCTGCTCTTTAGAAGTCCTGTGACACCGTGGTATAGGTATAACCCAGTGCCTCTTCTCTTGCTCACGGCTCAGCCCTGGGTCCTTGCAGCCCCTGGAGGAATGCCAGACTGCATTTCTCCTTCCTGTTTCTGCCTTCTGGATCCACCTTTCCCAAGTGGCACAGCCCCTTGGGTCCTAATTCCTGGATCTGCTGGGACTGGTAGCTTGGATGCAGGACCCACGGTTTCAGGATTCACTGGGAATAGCCACATTCCCCGGTCCGTGGTGGCATGGGGACTCAGGCTGGTGCTGAGGCTCATGGTACTCATAAAAGGGACGGGTTTGCTAATAGACCGGCCCCTGCGGGGCTGGGGGGGTGGGGTCCTAGCAGTAGCCACAAGGGAGTCTGGTGCCAGCCATTGTCCTTAAGGAATTCTGAAGGATGGCTGACGTTTCTCATTTCTCCCTGGAGACC
Organism: Hydrochoerus hydrochaeris; assembly: GCA_004027455.1. Classification (NCBI taxonomy): domain Eukaryota; kingdom Metazoa; phylum Chordata; class Mammalia; order Rodentia; family Hydrochaeridae; genus Hydrochoerus; species Hydrochoerus hydrochaeris. The sequence goes on from PVLA01000488.1 coordinate 490,314, forward strand.
TCTCCACGAAGAAAGGGGGCACCACAGCCACCCTGTACCCACTGTGGGAGCAGACAGAATGGTACCTCAAGAGCCTGTACTCGGGGTTCCCCCCGGGCTGACCAGTGGGCTGGTCCTGTCACTCCTATCTCTGGCTTGGCCGCTTGGTTCCCTGCTGCCTTTGTATATTGAGTGTCGCTCACAGCCCTATTTCCTGGGGAGCCTTTGGGATCTTTCTCCTGTCCCCTGCCCCACTGGAGTGTATTGGGGAGCAGTGGTACTGTGAATCTAGTGTTCACATCCACACCTAATGACTTACTTGGCACCAATTGTGTATTTCACCGTTTGCACTTTTTGTATTTCAAAATAAAAATGGAAAACTGCCCTGCCTGGCTGTTCTAGAAGTGAGGCCTCCATGTCGAGAACTGGGTGGGAAGCACCATGTAATTGAGAAGAGCCCATCTGCCCCTTCCTCCTCCAGTTCACTTGTGACTGGGTCACAGGACAGACGTCTGACTGGTTTCTAGGCTTGGAGTAGCAACTTCACCTCCCACACTTTGGCACCTGGTCACCAGGCACTGTTCTGTAGTCAGGGTTTGTAAGGGAAAACAATTTACTACGAGACACAATTTATAGGATTTTTAAATAATATTCACCCAAAGATCTGTCCACATACTAGAGAACCAAAGAATGCAGCTGAGGGCCTGGATCCCATGGCAGTGTCCTGCACAAGTCCAGCTGGAGGCCCAGAGCCCATGAAAATGCCTCATACAAGTCTGTATCAAGGATCTGCACTGGGAAGGCCCCAAGGTCAGTGGGGAAAGCTAGAAAGTCTGCACCAACGGGATATAGGACCTGTGCTAGTAGCTGAGGGATCTGCACTGCAGCCAATAAATGATGTTCAAAGTAAGGACCGGGGCTCCTCCAAAGAGAACTGCAGCCTTCCTAGGCGACAGGGAGGACCAGAGCTCCTCTGATAACACCCAAGTTCCTATCAGGAAAACCAGTCCAAGCTTCAGGAGATCAACAGCGCACCATCTTCCCCTCCAGCTCTCTGTGCTGCTGGCAACAATCCTTGGGTGGGCCTCACACCCAGCACCGCCCAGACTCAGCTCAGCTGGCTGTTACAAGCTGCCCACCAGTTGTCAATCCACGCTGTGTTAAGGTCATGGCCTCTCCTGTCTCCAACCAGAAGGTGCTGGAAGTCTGGCAGGAACTGAGGCTTCTCTAAAGAGTGGACTGGGGCAGATACTAGTGAAGGCTGTGGTCACACCAAGGCTTGTCGTCATCACTCGGCAGCCCTAGCCAGTGACAGTCATAGAACTGGTCCCACCCAAGGATCAGAAATAATACTGCCAGTATGTGCAACAGAGTGTGCAGTGGTAGCCACAATGACCCTGGGAAGGAAGGTGATGATCCCAACCTTATGTGCCAGCTGGGACTGGGACTGTACCCTCCTGACCTCTTATCACCCTGCCCCTTAGCCTGGGGACAAGACTGTTCACCTGCCACCTACTCACATGGAGGCGATGAAAGATATGGTTTTCCTTCCTTTTACTGAACATGGGTTTTTTTTCTTTTTGAGACAGGGTCTCGCTATGCAGTTCAGGCTGGCCCTGAGCTTGCTGTGTAGCCCAGGCTGGTCTCAAACTCGCAACAAATCCTCCTGTCTCAGCCTCCTGAGTGCTGGGATTATAGGCATGCTGGATTACACCCAGCTTCTTCAGAACATTTTGCTTTGCTTTTAAGGCTAATGTAGTAAATATAAACCAGGTGTGGTGGGCACACACCTATAATTACTATATTTGGGAGGCTGAGGCAGGAGGATCCTGAGTTTGAGGTCAACCTGGGCTACACAAGGAGACTGGCTCAAAAAAACAAAACAGCTGGGGATTTAGCTCAGCAGCATAAGCGCCAGCCTGGCAAACATAAGGTTGTGAGTTTGATCCCGGTACCAAAACAAAACATATATGTGATGGCAAATGTTAAGTGTGTGGCTCAGTGGTACAGCCCTTGCTTAGCAAGTTCAGAGGTGTAAGGTTCTATCCCCAGCACCGCAGAAAATAAGGAAAAGATGCTACATTTATATACATTTTAGAAGTTTCTTTCAATGGTCCGTCCCAGGTGCAGGTAGGAGGATGCCACCTGGTACAGTATTGAAGGTCAAGGTCCGGGTATACTGTGTGCTTTCCAGGTGCAGCAAGGAGGCTATGGTGGCTCAGCTGGGCCTGCTTTCTCCTGCTCCTTGCTTTGCGGAGCCCTAAGCTCCAGCAGTCATCCATTGCACAAGCCTCTCCAGGACTTTGGGGTGAGGAGCATGGAGGCAAAGGCCCAGGAGAGGAGTGAGGGGCTGTTTATTTGGGCTCAGGTGGGGCCTTTGGTGACAGTTTGGTGCCACTTAAGGCATTGGTGACAGCGGGCCTTAGGAGGTGGAGCACAGGTAATGTCATGGGGGCAGCTGAGCACTTAGCTCAGTGGGGCTTTTCATGGGAGGGGGCTGACTAGGCACAGTCATCACCATTTCTCACCAGCAGTAGGTAAGGGTAGCAGCTGGCTATCAGGTCTGCTGTCACAGAAAAGGTCATGGGCCACTTATAACAATTGCACCTCCCAGCCCTTCCCAGCAGAGTGGGCTGGCCCAGGCTCCTCCACGCAAGGCTTTGGGCTGAATTTAAGCTTTGTCTTTATTTTGGTCCTGGAGCCCAAAGGGGCTGAGGGAAAGAAGTCCTGGCAGCCATGCCCAGTTCTGACTAGTGACTTCCCTGTGTCCAGGACCACCTCTGCTTCTGGACTATAGGCTGCGGCGTCACATCCATGCATGCCCAGCTTTGCCAGGGTCCATCCAGATCCTGCAGCCACACAGACTGACCGGCGGGACTCTTCCCCAATCCTCTGCGTGTCGGGGCAGCCCAGGTAGCAGTGCACTTGCTCCACCCTCTTCCCTCGATTCACCTGGCCACAGCTGCCACTCCACTGGCAACCACTCCCTCAGGCCAGTGGCTATGTCATGAGATAGAACTGAGGACAAGCCGTGTGGCTGTGTGTGCCCACAGTCCCAGCGCTGCAAGGCTGAGGCTGCAAGTTTGAGCCAGCCTGGGATGCTTAGTAAATTAGGGACAGCCCATCTCAAAACACCTGCAAAACCCAAGATGGGTCAGGGATGCAACGCAGTGTGAAGGCCCGGGGTTTAGTCCCTAGTACCAAAAAATGCTAAGTATGCATCCTCTACTTTGTCTCACTACTCAAATACACAACGCTCTGGTGGGTACATACAAGGACAATGATGCTCCAGGAAGTTTCCTGACCAACCACGCCGCCTGACTCCCAAGGCCTTCTGCCCTTTCTGCAGGGCCTGGTGTGACCCAGAGCTGGGCCAGGCATCCAGATGATCTGCACGACAGATTTAAAGTACAGAAAAACCTTTATTGGAAATCTCTGAATACAGTGTGAAGTACAGCTCAATTACCTCCCGAGGAGGCCAGAGGGGAGGAACTGTGTCACCTGGAGACAGACTGGTCCTGGTCTGGTGGCGCGCTGCAGATATTGGTCTAGGGCTCATCCCTGTCACGTGGGGCTGAGGACAAGGACCAGCCCTGATGTCGCCTTGCTCCTCTTGGCCCAGCTCAAGGTCAGGGCTTGGCCTCCCTGGCCTCTTCCTGGACAGGGAGCTGGAAAAAGGCTGGGGCCCGCAGGGACCACAGTCAGTGTGGCCGAGGACCATCACAGATGGCAGGGACCAGCCTCTTCATGCAGGGCTGAGGCAGAGGACAGCGGCTGAGATGGCGTCTACAACTCATCGGGTCCCCCTGTCCAGGCTGCAGCTGGGGAATCTGATGGGCTCAGCAGCCACAGATGCATTGTGGCTGAGGTGGGAAGGCTGGCTGGCCACCACCAAGGGGACTTCCTGTGGCAGGAGAAGCAGGCTTGGCCAGGGCTCCCCTCAAAGCCTGCCTCTTGGGTGGAAATGGTGTCACATGCAGTTTACTAACAAACAGTCCAGGGCCACCTGCCCTACTGAAGGTCAGCTGCTGCCAGGGAACAGCTGGCAAAGAGGCCAGGCAGGCTGGGAGAGCAGAAGGCAAGGCCCCTGACCTCTTTAGGTGATGGTACTTGCGGGGGGGGGGGGGATCAGTTGCCGGCCCAGCTTTGGTTTTTCAACAAGGGAACCAGTCCAGGGCAGTGTTACATCTGCACTCCAGGAGGCAGCAGCCAGGCCCAAGAGCAGGAGGGTCAGAAGGTGCCCCAACCACAGGCGAATAAGCAATGCCCTCTGGGTACCGCAGGTGGCACGACTCTGGGGGGCCTCACATTAGCATCCAAGACTTCCTGGGCTGCTGGAACTGACACAGCTGCTGTGTAGGAGCTGAGACTGACCGCTTGCAGGACACCTGCGGTCACCCAGGACACAATGATCCTAACCTGGGGTCGCTCTGCTCTCTGCTGGACTATTCTTGGCTCCTGCCCTGTTTGCAGGTGCAGGAAGTCCCTAGCAGCAGCAGCAGCAGCAGCAGCAGCAGCAGCAGCAGCAGCAGCAGCAGCAGCAGCAGCAGCAGGGTTCTGGGGACGCTCCTGAGCAGCAGGCCTCTGTCTCAGCAAGAAAATAGCCACCCCCAGTGGGTTTTCTCTAGAAAATATGATTTCTCTGAAAGTAATAAATATTCACCATTCCTATAACCAAGGAGCAGCAAAGGGAAGGGAGGGGAAGGAAGAACCTTTGCTAAGATTCTGGAGGACAGAATCCTAGGGATGCAGGATTCAGAGCTAAAGAGCTGGACACAGCAGCCACCAGGGCTGCATGGACCCCTAGGAGGGGCTGGCACAACCATCCCAGGTGGCACAATCTCACCAAGTGTCCTAGGTGGGGCTGGCGCTGGAGTTGTCACCATGGGCAGGCAGGCCCATCAGTTTCTAGAAGCACAGGCACGGGGGTGCTGAGCAAGAGGAAGCCGGCCTTGGGAACTGGAGGGACACAGAGAGCCCCAGGACCCCCACTTCCTCCCAGCATTGCCTGCTTCCTCTTTCTGCCTGGCCCATCTTAGCCACCAGTGGGAACATCAAGTGGCTGATGGCCAGGACAGGCAAGCAGGAGGCAGAAGTGGAAGACACCCTTTGTGATGCAGTTGGTGACAGGTGGGGTGCACAGATGGCCCTGTTGCAGCCCTTGTTACAAAGGGTATTCCTTCTCCAAGGCCAGCGGGGGTCTCCAGGAGGTGTGGAGCAGGGACTTCAGGTTGTCCCTGGGGAACTGTCCTGCCGTCCACATGGCTGGGAGCAGCAAGAGGAGGGACAGGAGTGGCTCTGGCCCCTGAGGGAGCACAGACAGGGGGTGCTGCTGGTATTGGAGGCTACTTTTACTGCAGGGTTTCCACAAAGGCATCAAATTCTCGAACATTCTTTTCATGTACAGCCAGCTTCTCAGGTAAGGAGTCCTGTTGGGGAGAAGAGAACTGCTTATTCAGGTCACCAACTTGGCCCCCAGAGATGGAGACAGGGACCCGCCAGCTGTACGGCCATCAGGACAGAAGAGACATGTCCTCTGGCTTGCACGTGGCCTGGAGAGTCCATGTGGGTTACACACTCGTCACACAAGGCAGACCAGACCAAGAAGAGCTTAGCACAGAGACTAACACGAAATATCTGGGGCGCATATCAGACATTACATAAAACTGCAAGTTTACAGCTCTCTGAATGAAGCAAAGTTCCTTTAGGGCCGTTTTCTGGGACCAGAATACCCAGAAGAGGAACAGGACGCCCCAGGCACCGCCCAGAGACAGCCTGAGCAGGGCCGGGTGGCCTGGGCACCTATGTCATCACACCAGCCTTTGGGGAGGAGAGTGACAGCACATGAGTGCCATGGCAGGACAGAGGACCAGGAGACTCGAGCTGTCATCCCACACCAGACAGATACAAAGGATAGGGACAGCAAGCAACAGAAGGGACATGGACACTCTTCTCCAGCCTCAAAACCTAGAGTAGCTCAGACACCAAGGCACGGTCAGGCACTTGCTGGCTGTGGATACAGTGGTGCACAGGACCCATGTCCTCCTGAGTGCGTGTCACATGGGACGGGACAGGCAGGGCTGAGAGTGAAACTCAAGCACCAGGGCTTTGGTTCATGCAGCTCTGTGGCCACAGGGAACTAATTCCAGCATGGATTACAGGGCCTTCTGTTCTGTAGGTTGGGGTAAGAAAGCCTCCCTTTCAGGACTGAAGAGTCATGAAAAATCAAGGGTGTGGCTCATGGTAGCCTAGCAGGCACCAGGCGTTGGGTTCCATCCCCAGTGCAGCCCAAGAAAGAGAAGGAAAAGTGCCCAGGAAGAGGATTCCTGTCCTCTCCCACCATCCTATTAATGGGCAGGGCTTCCGTTTAACTAAGCCAAGGGCAGCCACTCCCAGGCCTCTGCTTTTACAGAGGTGAGAGACTGGCCTAATGCAGGGGGACCACAACCTCTTGGGGCACAGGTATCCTGTTCATGGCTAACACAGGACACTTATCTGCCTTCACAGGCAGGAAGAGGAAGCGCCCCGAGAAGAGATGTGGTCATCACAGTCAGCGGCGGGACATCTAGCTAGGCCCGAGAGCCCCCAGGAGAAAGGGTGCGCACAGCTAAGGGCAAGAACAGACCATCAGACAGGAGGGCCTCTGGCCTGCAACTTGGCACCTGGCTGGCAGGCGACAGAGCTGGACACCAGAGCCGTGGAAGTGGCTTGAACAGCAGCGTGTAGGTCCCGCGGAGAAGGTCCAGAGAGAGGGAACTGGTGCAAACAAACTCAAGGTCTTAACTACTGTGCAGCACTGAGAATCTCAAGTGACCAAAAGCAGACAGCAATCTGTCTCTCATGTCTCTTTCCTGTGACAGGGACATTTGTGGCAATAGGAAATGCCTAGTCTGTGGTGCAGAAGTGACCATACATGGGACAATGGTGGGGAAGGGGCTTCCGTACCAAGTCTTCCGCCATGGACTGGGCTCCAATGTCTATGGAGAGGCTGCTCAGCTGTGGGGGGTTCTGAAACTCTCGGTAGAAGGTCCCCAAGTCCATCGGCAAGATGTCGTCTTTAGAAAAAGCCGGTTTCTTCAAAAGTAAGACAGACTCAGTTTAGCTTGCCTTGGAGCACAAAGGAAAATCTACAATAAACTGCAAACAAGTCTGTTTCCTCCCAAGGACTATCTGAGAAAAGCCAGAGGGAGAGGGCTCCTTACACCTTGCTTTTCTGGACTGCTTGGCCTGCAAACCCGGGGATGCTATTCCTTCCCCAGGGAGCTTTCCGTCCCTTATTCAAACACCATTCCTAAGCAGAAGGCCACCAATCAGCTGTGAACAGGACCTCAGTGGAATCCACTGGAAAATCTCCATTTAGAGCCGAATTCTAACCAGACAAGGCATGAAAAGCCTTACTGTTCACAGCCCCCAAAGTCCCCCAGGCAGGCAGCAGGGCAGGGTCCCCTTACACACTTGGTTACACAGCCCAGCCCAGCCAGCCCAAGGGAACTCACTCCTGCTCAGCAGAAGCCTCCAGCTTTACCATCCCTGGGGCAGCTGCCAACTTACAAAGTCGATCATGACGAAGTCATCGTGGGCGTTGCCGCTGCTGCCCGCGCTGGAGTCCTCGGACTGCAGGCTGCCGTGCAGCGGGGAGGCGGCCTCAGGCGAGTCTGGAGGGTTCACCTGGCACAGAGGAGGCACAGTCAGGATGGAAGCTGTGAGCTGGGTGCCTATTCCTGCTCACACTGGCGGATTCTATAAGGAGCCTGATGCTGACCACAGAAGCTGCTGGTAGAGGGGGTTACTTAGCTACCAAGGCCCAGGAGAGGGGATGAGACTGTGCTATCCATGCAAAACTGGCAGTCGCCGGTGCACTCACCATAGGGTCGGCATCCTCCAGATCCAAGTTCTTGGGAGCAAACATGGCGAAGGGTATGTCCAAGCTCGTCAGAGTCACCTACAGAGCATGGGCAGAAGTATTTGTGCCTGGCCCTCCCCTCACCCACCAGCTGCCCAGGTGCTGCCTTCACATATACCCAGACTGACTGTAATGGCCCTGCCACCCCATCCCCCACCACGAACGCCCACAGAGTGCGCGGGCCTGGGCTCCTGAGGACGCTGCCTGGGAAGCGGCCTCCAGCCTGGCCCAGCCCAGCCCAGCTCGAGACACAGACAGCTCCAGCCTCACAACATGACACAGAATGCTGCCACTGCCAAGGTGCCCGCCCTCGGGGCCCAGCAGGGACAGAAGAGTCCTACCTGGTTGATGGGCTTATTGACAAAAGCCCCCACTTTCCGGACAAAGATGGTCTCCAAGACATCGTGGGGGGAGGCCCGGCCCTCGCTGCTGTTGGAGATGGTCTCGGTGCCCTCACTGGAGGAGAGAGGTGACGCTGGTGCCCGCCCCACAACACAGCAGAATAAGCTGGTACCTCGAGCCTACCCTCCTGTGGAGAATCAGCCCCCAGCCACCCCATGGGACAGAGGACTGTGTGTGGCTGTTGCTACTGCCCTTGTCTTATGAGCTGATAGCAGAGGACAGCATGTATGGGAATGAAACTTCATGTTATAGCTGAGTAAAAGCTGGGGTAAAAAACCCATGACTATGCACATAGCACCCAGAGATACGGATGAGCAGCTCTCAAACTACTGCAGCTGTCAGATTTAATTATGCCAAGACCCCAGGTTTCAGCTTTTCTTCTTTCTTCACTGTCTGAGAACTCCTCAAGATGTGACTTACAGTGCAATGTCATTCAAGCCTCACCTTACAAAGGACACTGGCACCATTCACTGTGAGAGTGTGGCAGCACCCTGGGCCAGCTCCCCCACGCTCCCGCCTGCGACCCTGCCCCAGTCAGGCCTCCACTCCTGCAAGCCCGGAATAACACAGCCAGTGCCCTGCTCCTTCTCCCACTCCATGCTGGGCCCTGGTCCAGCATCTATGCAGTGGCTCCCAGCCCAGCAAATGCTCACAGCTGTGAGCAGCAAGGGACTGGAGAGGTTGTCAGGTCAACTGCAGGGACTCTGGGTGGGCAGGAGCACTGTGTGAGTACTGCAGCAGCAGTGGGGACGGGCACTAGGGACAGGCTTCAGTGCACCTTGGACCTGCATCTAACCCCAATCTGATGCTACAGGTTCTTTTGTCACTAGCTACTCCTATCCCAGGGGTCAAGGCTCAGAAAACTGGAATGTAAAATGACTAACAGATCTTCCTTTGATCATCCAACCCTGGGAGTAAGGGAGAAAGGAGGGAGTCTGGCCAGCCAGAAATTTTCTAAAGAATCATCCACAACAATCTTTCTGAACGGTTGCCCTCCCTACCACCTTCCCTGATGATGGCGAACCCTTGGCACATGTGCAGCAGCTGGCTCTGGCTGTTCTCACTGAAGGCTCTAAAAAGTTCCTGTCACTGTCGGGTGGGCAAGACAATCCTATCTCCCAGGCCATCTGAATGCAAGGACAGGAGGCCAGGCCAAGGAGGTCTCTGGAACTCTCAGGGTCAAACACATACTAGGCACATGGCCTATGACAGAGCTCATTCTGGTCCTGTCATCTTCTAAAAAAAAAAAATGGCAGTGGTGACTTTTGTTTGTTTGACACAGGGTCTATGTAGCCCAGGCTGGCCTTGAACTCACAGCAATCCTCCTGCCTCAGTCTCCCAAGCTCAGAGATTACAAGTGTGCATCACCATGCCCGGCCAACAGTGGTGATTCTTGCAAGGTAGAAATATGAGAACTATTACTTCCTGCTTAATAACTACCTTCATCATCTGAATTTCACAGAATGCATCACTTTGTCACCATGCCTAGATTTAATTTCTTTTGTAAATGAGAAAAAAATGGGTGTTTCCAAAGAATGTCTATGAGGCTCCAATTCAGCAAAAAAATAAAAATAAAAAAATAAAAAACTGAATCACACCCACAGGTGTACCTTGGCCCAGCGCTTCAGGGTGCAGTAAACGCCTGTTTTGATCCTCAGGCAGTGGACTGCTGCCAACAGGAGCCTGGGGTAAAGGAAAACACCTAACGATCTCCACTGGGTAAGGCAACAAGACTGAGCCCTGCTGGCTTCCGTTGTCAGAGCAGACACACCACTTGCAACATAAACTTAGGTTCCCCAAAGATTTGCAGGGGTTCCCATTTAGGGCCCAGACACCCCATTGAGCCTGTGTGTCCACCACCCACCTGGGGTGGCGCCCCCATGGGGACTCACCTGCTAGAAGGTGTGGCAGCACAGTGGGCCCCATCTGAAGGGGTGAGGATTCCCAGTCTCTCCTGGTCCGCCTGGGCGCCGTGGGCAGGCTGATTGGGAGCAATGGGTACCCCACCTTCCTTCCCAGGAACCATAAGCTGTGGGGAAATGGAAAGATATGTGAGTGACGGCAGTGTCATGCTGCAGAGGACCCTTAGGGCCTGGCTTGGTGGCACCTGCACCCCCACATTCTTGTCCTCTCTGGGACCTGGGTCTTTGCAGACATGCACGGTGATGACCACAGAGGGACAGGGACAGGCAGGGAGAGAAGCCATAGGAAATCCTCTTTCCTTCCTCCTAGAGTCTGGACACTCACGCCATCTGTGTCCTCAGAGGCAGGGGAGGTGGCAAGGCAGCCCACGTCCCCAGCTGGAGATACCTGGTGAGGGTGCGGAGCACTGAGACCAGCAGTGAACACTACTGGGAAAGCCAGGTCAGCTGATCCAAGGCCCAGGACAGCAGGCTGATAGGAAAGGCGAGAACTTGAGAGCTGAGCGAGAGAAAAACAGAGGGGCAGAGGAGAGGCAGGAAAACACAGGCTTTCAGAGCGGGGGACAGATGATCTCAGCAGAGGGAAGGGATGGGTCCCTGTCCTGGCCCACAGCGAGGCGCTGCGGGATGCAGCAGGCCAGGCCTCTGGATCTCCTAGCAGGTGAGGAACACGTATGCTATCCACCCCAGGCTTGGGAGCCTTGGCTCTGAGCCTCTGAAGGCCTCACATGAACTTCTAGCTGCCCCTTCCCCAGGCACAGCTAATGCTTGTATTTCAAGTCCAGAAGATCTAAGGGCCACAACCCTGGGCAGAACTTGTGGCCGGTCATCAGTTTTTCCAGAGCCATTCTATTTTCTCCTCTGTCCTTGAGGTCCCTTTGGAACAGAAAGGCTGTTTTTTCTAATCACACCCTCCATCACCCCTGGGTAGGGGTGGGCTCGTATTTATACTGAAACAAGAAAGGCCAGTCTTGAATTGCTTATTTGGAAAATGGATATAAATAACTCCTTAGATTTTTCACATAACAGAAGGACAGGCATATGCAAGTCCTGATTTTGGGCTTCCAGGCTGTGGCTGGGTCCTGTTAACATCGGCTCTGTGGCCTCAGAATGCTCCCACAGGACACCTGGGGCTGATTAAACCACGACACCCTGGGCTCGGTCTCACAGGGCAAACGAGAAGAAGCTGTCTGGTCAGATCCCCTTCTTCCCACGGTGAACTCACTTGATGGGAAAAGGCCAGTCCTGCCGTGGGGACCCTCAGAGTGTCCGTCACCACAGGAGTAGGGGTCTGAAAATGTGCCTTTGTGACAGTAAACACACACTGTGCACAGACACACACAGAGACAGGAAAACAAGAGAAGAAAAAAGAAAGGGACTTGAGAAAGACAAGAAAAAACCCCCGGGGGGCAGCAGGGAGACTGGAGAGACAGTGGGAGCAGGGAGTGAGAAGGCAGCCGGGCACTCTGGCTCCCAAGGCACAGTGCGGAGGGCCCCGGAAGTGACACGTACCCCAGGGTGCACCCTGCATGCCTGTCTCTCCAATGAGCAGCTGGGAGAGCAAGCCGGCTCATGCGGGTTTGCTGCGCGAGTCACATTGCTGCTCAAGGGCAGGACACAACAAAGCAGTGGGGGGTGGGGGGGTGTCGTGGGCAGTGTGGGGCCAGGGCTGGATGGACTCACCCAGCTTCAGAAGCTGGACCCAGGGGAGGTGAAGGTGTTAGGGTGTGCAGAGGGGTATGCGTGCATTGGTGTCCATGTTCTTATAAGTCCCCAATGGTGTGTGACAATGTGAAAGAGAAAAAGCAGGGGCCCTTTGAGCACTCTTCTGATTTTATTTTTTGAGACAATATTTCACTAGGTAGCCCAGGTTGGTCTCAAACTCACAATCCTGCCTCAGGCTCACAAGTGCTGGGATAACAAGTGTGCACCATTATACCTAAGATCAAAAATCTTATGATTGCAAAGCTACTAATGGGAAAGATTATTACTTGGGGGTCCTGCAGTTTCATCTTTAAATCTTTAAGTTTAGCAAGTCAATGCTTAGAATCAGACAAAGACTCCAGGACACAGTAGCAGGTTTAGGCTCAAAAGTACTTCATGTCTCAACTTTGTGCCCAAATGACACAATAATCCTTATATTGCTGGCACAACAAATGAGACATCACCACGTACTCATTTCCTGGAACCTAGCAAGATCTGCGATTAAAGTAGCTGAACAATTATGCACGTTCTTGGATGAAGCTGAGGAATAAAACACTGAATGTTAACAGAAGTGAGAGCCGATAACAAATGATTTTACTCTCTGTTGTCTCTACCATGAGAGCTTGAAAGGGGTATTTTTGAACCAAACCACCATAGTCTTGGTCAGAGGGACTCAGGGTACCTAAGAAGTGGCCACTGTAGGTAAAATCTTAGCATGACACAATTTTGTTTTGGGTTTTATTTTGTTTTACTGTCTGAGACAGGATCTCACTGTACAGTTCAGGCTGGCTTTGAACTCACTCTGCAGCTTGAGCTGACCTCAAACTTGACCCTCCTGCCTCAGCCTCCCCTCAGTGCTGGAACCACAGGTGTGCACTGACACTCAGCCCTTTGATCAGGGTCTCACTAAGAGACCAGGCTTGCCTCCTGGTAGGTGGGGTGACAGGTATGCACCAACACACTGGCACCTGTTGCTTTTCAAACAGTGCAGAACCATGATTTCTATCTGGCACCTCCAGAATAACCCAGGATGGAAGTTTATACATTTCCACAATTAAAAATTACAACTAAATAGATAGCTAATGAATTAGTCATACCCACTAAGAAGGCAAAAGGGAACCATGAGGGATGGTTTGAGGCACAGAAGCGGGGCAGGGCTAGAAGAAACCGGCTCATCTCAGTCAAAGAGGAGGAAGCCAACGATGGAACCAGCAGGGAGCAGAGGGAGCTGGAGATAAGGACGAGTGGGGTGGGAGCAGCCTGGTGCCCTGGAATTCAGTCGGCAGCAGGAAGAGGGTGCCCAGTGGATGTGGCCTTGGCCCCTGCCTATGAGACAAGACCATGAAAAGCTTCCTGTGGGGAAGGCGGGCGCATTTCAGGCCCACCTTTTAGTGACTAATGTTAAGGCTACCGATTAGAGTATCAGGAGAGAAAATACAGACAGGTAAATGTCTGTGTCATTACAAACACTACACAATGGTTTCTTAGTTTTTGGTTTTTTTCTGTGCTTTGTTTTAGTATTAGAGATTAAACCTAGTGTTAAATCCCCAGTCTTTATTTTTTATTTTAAAACTGGGGTTGTGCCAAGTTTCTATGTTGCTCATACAGGGCAGGAACTTGTGGGGGTTCCCCTGCCTCAGTCTCCCAGAGTGCTAGGATTACAAGCATGTGATTTTTTTTTTTTAATCGGTACTGGGGATTGAACTCATGACTGCATGCTTGCAAGGCAGGCACTTATGCCACTGAGCTAAATCCCCAGCCCCTAAGCATGTGATTTTTTTAAAAAATTATTTTTCTTCTTTTTTTTTTTGGTACTGGGGATCAAACTCACAACCTTGCGCTTGCCAGGCAGCTGCTTACACTGCTGAGCCAAATCACCGGTCTTGTACACTGCTTTTTACTGGCATTTTTCACTAAATAAGTACTGGCTATTTTGGGGCTCTTTCCATGATTGGAAACCAAATTTACTACTTAAGAAGAGAAGCTCACTAAATCAGCAGGTGCGGGTTCTAGAACCTCTCTGGTGTCTGAACACATTTGAATTTGTGACTGATTTTCAAGGGTTAGGTAATGGCTAAATATAACTTGGTGAGTTAAAATGGTTATGACCAGATCCTTGCAATATTATGTGCTGCATAAGTCTGTTATTCATCACAATCCCTGAAACAAATCCTCACACAACCAAAGGGATTGGAGTACAGATGAATGTGGAGCCCATCTCTCCCTCCCTCCGTCTCTCTCTGTGTGTATGTGTGTGCGTGTGTGTGTGTGAGTGACACTGCCCACCAGCCCAGAACACATCTCCCTACCTGTGATGGTGGGGAGGTGGAGAACGAAGTGGTGCACACTTCCTGAGAGTCTTCCACCGATGGGTATGCTCCACCAGCATCCTCACCAGTTCTGTGGAGGGGAACAGAAACGGGGAGCTTTCTAGGTTGCGTAAGGATGGGGGTCATGTCAGGAACTGTTTCAGGTAGTTTATAATGCCAGATAGTGACCTAGGAATCAATAATTTACCCAGGACAGTCCAGAAATCACTGGCATTTTGTGCTCTCCAGTGGCTTGCTACGCAGAACACCATTACCACCAAGGCGCAAGTGCCCAGTGTTTTCTGAGATAGCTGTGTGCCCCACTTTGTAGTGTACCTAACTGGAAGCAACAAGAAAGGGAAGTAGTCCTTCATTTCTGTCCAGGAGGTACAGGGCCACGCTGGCTCCACGGTGGATTGGGATGTGCCATCTACATGCCTCACCTGTAACTGCAGGGGTGTCTAGGAGAGGAGCTGGGGTAGGGGCAGTCCACAAAGTGATCAATGATGATCCCCATGATAGGAGGGGTCCTCTCAAATTGCCTAGACAACAAGCAAAATGCAGTTTAAAAGGAAGTAAAATAATTTGCACCAGGACAATAGGAAAAATGACTCAAGGGCATGACAGGAATCAGCAAGGTTCCACCCTTAGTAGGCTCAAAATTACAAAAGTGAAAGGCTGTGCTTTCACAAGAGAGCCCCCAGACAGTGAATTCTACAAGTGCAGATTCAGTTCAGTGCTCAGTCATTTAGGCATTTAGAGGCTTCTGAGCCATGGCCCAAGAGGGCCTAACTACTGCTTGAGCTGACACCTGAGCTTGGCATCATACCCTGAGTGCTGATTTTACAGGGATGCCATATACAAGAGTTGTAGGCTCGTGTAAGCGTCTACCCAGATTCCAGAAGGCTTGGGAGGCCAGGCAATGCATGACGCTATCGAAGAGTACAGTGGAGACCATAAAAAACAGCAGAAGCCAGGAATGTGGAACATTGACAAGAGCCACAAGGAATGAGCAAAGCAGCCCAAGAGAGGGGCCGAGAAAGCTAAAATCACCAGCAATGCCAACTTCCCAGCTCCCTGAAGTCCTCAGAGGGTCCCTCACTTTCTATCTATTGGCCTTTGCTGCAGTCTGTCAGTGTAAGCCACTAACTCTACATTCCAGACATGCTGGCTCTGGGACTCTCAAATCCTCCAATCTGACAACAATGCCCTTTTGCTTGAGAGTTCATTCTGAAGGGGCTGCTTTCAGCATCGGCAAAGCAGTGCTGTAGATGCAGCCAGGAGTCTGGGGAAGGTGGCAGCTTCGGCGCCCTGGGGAGAGTTCTCTTGGATTCTAAGGTTCCTCCTCACCTGGTGGACATGAAGGCCAAGTTGATTCTATAAGCACAAGAAAGAGTGATGGTGCCCACAGGGGTGCCCACTGTCCCAACTCGAACTGTCTGGAAACCTAGAAAAGAGACATTATTAGCCTTTTTCCAGAGAATGCTGACACTGTCCCTGGCTGTCATTTCTGAGCCATTCAGACTGCTGTACACTCTGTTCATTTAGCACCATGAGGGTGGCAGCCTCAATTGTGTGTGTTTGTGCATGTGTGTGCAAATGCACACTGGTGTCTTGTCCTTTTCAATTTATTCAATATTAACCCAATATGGGTAGAAGAAATGGCACTCACTCTTTCTGGGTAAAACTAGGTTCAAAGGGATAAGAAAGAACACGAAGTCCATGGAACTTCCAAGAAAATCTCCCTGCACCACCTACATGCCTGTCTCTTTCTTACTCATCTTCCACAGCCTGAGGCTGTAACCACAGATTGCTACGGGGTACACAGCCCCCCTCTGAAGGTAGCACCTCACTCTGAAGGTGTTGACCTCGCTCTGATCCATACCTTCTCCTAGGCCATTCAGCTGAACTTCGCCAAAGTATATCCTGTGGGGAAAATAGAAAAAGAAATGTTACCTGTTCCTATGATGGGAGTTTAAAAGTATACATACTGGGAGGGGAAAAAAAATGAATTTGACACCTAAACCTTTAACTGCTAATGGAAGGTATGATTTATGATAAATGGTCTTCAATTAAGAGGAGCTCTGCCTTCTTATAAATGAGTCATTTCCAAATAAGTGGGTTAAGAAAGTATAAAATTTTGAGCTGGGTGTGGTGGCACCTTCCTATAATCACAGCTCTCAGGAGGCTGAGGCAGGAAGAGTGTCTTGAATTCAAGGTCAGCTTGGGGACACAGTGAGTTAAAGGCCAAGCTGAACTATATAGGAACATTCTGTCAAAAAACAAAACAAAAGGGGCACAGTGCCTGCCTGGCAAGTACAAGGTCCTAAATTCAATTCCTGGTACCAAAACAAAGTAAGAACAACAATAACAAAATAAACTCAAAACAAATAAAAACAAATCTTTTCTACCATGGAATAATTAACTAGGTGAGAACAGTCTGAAAAAATTAAAATACGAGATATAAAAATATAGAGCCAAGTATGGTGGTCCACATCTGTAATCCCAGCACTCTGGGAGGCTGAGACAAGAGGAACCAAAGTTTGAGCCCTGCCTGGGCAACTTTGCAAATTAGTGAGACTCTGTCCCAAAATCAAAGATAAAAAAGGGGCTGGGAATGTAGCTAGTGTAAAGGTCCCAGGTGTAACACCCTGAACTACCAAAAAAATAAAAAAAACAAGACAATAAACACAAAAAGATTGCCCACTTCTTTAGAGTTCAAGCCATAATCATGTGTATCCAAAATCACTTTTACAGGGTTAAACATTCAGGAAGCAATACTGATCACGGCAGAGATGCAGGATAAGGGAAGCAGTTCTAGACAACTAGGCTGATTTCAGCAGCACAGTAAAGCAACCTGTATAAGAACAAAAGAAGGCCAGGCATTTAGCTTAGCAGTTTAAGCGCTTGCTTGCTAAGTGTAAGGTTGTGAGTTCAATCCCTGGTACAAAAAAAAAAAAAAAAAAAAAGCCAGGGATTTAGCTCAGCGGCATAAACGCCTGCCTGGCAAGCACTAGGTTATGAGTTCAATCCCTGATACCAAAACAAAAAAAAAAAAGAAAGAAAGAAAAAGAAAAACAGGGCTCAGCCCCCATGAAAGATATGTCAGCATTAGAAAGCAATTTTCTTTTGCATCTGAATATGCGTCCATTCATTCTGAAGTGAGAGGTTCAACTTCATACCTAGTAAAACTCTTGAGAAAACAACAAATATTTGTTAAGTCTTAGAAAAATAAGGGTCATTGCAGTTCTCGGGCCGGCCTGCTATTGCGAGGCCCTCACCTGCAGGGCTCTCTGCACTCCTCGCTCCAGCTACAGGGTTTCCCGCCTCAGTGCAGCTCCCAGGACGCCTACCTTGCTTCTCTAGCACAACTCTCCCTTTGTTCTCCCCTGCCCTCTTCCTGATACCGCTCTACAGCTGTCAATTCCTGCACTTAACGAAACACAAGTCAAACTTCACTCATGGCTCTGCGGAACCTCTCACTGGTTAGCTGGCCTGTGACCTCCAGAGAACAGCAGTCAATAAAGCAGCCCAAAGAAAATGCTCAGCTAACTGCTGACCAGCTTTCTATACCCACAGACAAATAACTGAACACTTAAGTTAAACTAGCAGTTTGTTAGACAAAAAGTTTGAAGCCAGCACTGGAATGCAGGTGGACCGCCCAGGATAGCCTAGTTGGTTGTTGGTTTGTCTCTTTTGGTTCTGAGGTCACACTTAGGGCCTTCAAAATGAGCTACATCCCCAGAAACTTTTTTAAAAAAATTATCTATTTATTTATTAACGCGTACATATATACTGAAACACTGTGTCTTGCTAACTTGCCCAGACTGGACTTGAACTTATGATCTTTCTGCCTCAGCCTCCAAAAGTATACCAACATGCCTGGATAGAACAGCCTTTTTTTTGGCATGCGGGGGTGGGGTGGGGGTGTTTTTCTTTTTTTTAAAAGGTCTTTTTGAGACAGGGTTTCAATATACAGTTCAGGCTGCCCTTGAACTCACTTTGTAGCTCAGGCTGGCCTCAAACTTGTGGTTATCTTCCTGCCTCAGCCTCCTAAGAGTGGTGGGATTATAGGCCTGTGTCACCACACCTGTATGTCTTGTTTTGTAAAGGCTTTAGTTCCTTTTCTGACCTCAAAATCCACTAGAGCTGGGGCCCATTATACAGAAATCGATCACATAGTGGCTATTATGCCAATAATCAAGTAATGATCTGTGCATATGATCACAAAGCTCCTAAAGGCCAGGTGGGCAGTGTGCAAAGCGACAACCGTTCACATTGCTCACCTGTACAAAATGACATATTCGTGCCCTTGTTTTCTGGAGAGCCTGTAGGCTGGCGTCACCCGCGTTATAGCAAGAAGAGACTTGAGCAGCAGGGATAGTCTGTTGTAGACAGTATAGGAAACTTTGATTTCTTTATCACACCTGAAGGGCATATAGACTTGGTTAGCATCTTCCATGAACTACTGGAACTGTCTATCTTTATATTTAATAACATGAACTAAAGGAACAATTGGAGCTGTGTATACACACACACACACACACACACACACAGTGTCTTTTTGACATAGCATCTTTCTACGTAGTTCAGGCTAGTCTTGATTCACTATATTTTTTGTTTTTGTTTTTGTAATGGGGATTGAACTCACAAAGTCACACTTGCCAGGCAGGCACTTAAGCCAAATCCCTGGCCCTGATCTCACTATGTTGTTCAGGCTGGCCTCAAACTAGCCTTGACATTCCTGCCTCAACCTCGTGAGTGCTGGAATTATAGGCATGTGCCACTATACCCCAGCCCATAGATTACTGAAGGAAACCAAAGTTTTACTTTTTTATGCCCTCCACAGAGAAGACAAGCAGGAAAATCCACCCAATATGTTTTGATATAGTTTGGAAGTAGCTGCCATACAATAAAGCAACACATTTAAAATCAATAAATACATACTGCAATTATAAACACTAAAGGCTTAGACATAATCTCAACATGCAATCACATGAGCTCACTCTCTAGGGGAAATCTGGAGAAAAGTCTGTTTGGCATTGAAACTCTACCATAATAAGGCAATTGTTCTCTAAGAAAAAAATCGTGCTCATACTACATGTATTTATCACTACTAAGGGTTTCTTTGATGGGTTGATATGTCCTCAATCTTCCTATAAAGTCTACTTCAAAACTGATGCTTTGGCCAGGGGTAAACTGAGCTGCTGTAGAGGAGGAAAGTGGGGCAGGGGCATGACGTGCATCTCTGATCCCTGGCAGACACTGGGTGTTGGGGGCAGCGCAGGGAAATCTTATTGGACTGCCATGCAGAAAACAGACAAAACAGAGTGGTCACGTTACACACTCACAAGGGACTGAGTCAGAGAACTGTGCTCTGGGCAAACAACAAATCCTTGTCAGCTTTCCCCGCTGCTTCTCTCCCGGGCCACATGGGTCCCTGAGGATTGACCTTCCTGTGAAGGTTGCTTGGTCCCCAAGCCAGAAGCCAGGCATGGCGTGCAGAGTAGCAGAGACCGCTCACTTACTCCGCCTCGGGAAGCCAGATGCCCTCCCTGCCTGGGAACATAGCCCTGCTCTCACAGGATGCCACGCTGTGTCCTCAGCTGCCACAAACCCAGGAGCCCAAGACAGAAGCACTTACTTTTCATTCATTTCAAGACACCAAATCTCCAGCTCCATGGAATCTCCCTGTAGAGGGGACAATTGAGAAACTTTTCAGTTTTTACAAGCTACCTTGTTTTTTTATTATAAAGCATTAGGCAGTCACTGTAAAAATACTGGACAGCATAGATAAGGAAATAAGTAAAAAAGAAATAAAAACAGTATCAATTTAACCAGCTGTTTAAAAAGTTAGATCACACTGTATATACCACTTTTTAAAAATTTACTTATTTTTTTGGTACCAGGGATTGAACTCACAACTGCGTGCTTGCCAGGCAGGTGCTTAAGCCACTGAGCTAAATCCCCAGCCCACCACTTTTTTCTTAATAAATACATCATAGAATTTTCCTTAAAGTAAAAATTCCAGCCGAGACTGGTGGCACACGCCTGTAATCCCAGCATGCTGGGAAGCTAAGGAGAAAGGATCACAAGTTTAAGCTCAAGTCCCTGCACCATAGCAAGATTCTTTCTCAGAATAAAAATATAAAAAAGGAGTTGGGGATATACCTCAGTGCAAAGGCCCTGGGTTTGTACTCAATAAACACAAACACATACACCTCAAGACAGCCTACACCTATAATCACACCCACCAGGTAGCCTAAGGCAGGAGAACCACAAATTCAAGGCCAGCTTTGCTAACTTAGACTTTATCTCAAAGTTTAAAAAGTAAGTCCTGGGGTATAGCTCTTGGTAGAGTGGCCCTACCCACATACACACCCCCACACACTTTTCTTCCCCTCTAATTCTACAGGGGATATTTTTAGGTGACATCCACAGTTTAGGGAAGCTTGTTGCCTTAACAAGTTCCTTCCTTAAAAATTTGTCAGCTGTCTGATAATCTCTAACCAAATGTTCCCCCTCTCTGTGTATGACTCTCCACAGACTTCTCCTAGTAGACAGGTGAGAAAAAGATGAAAGCCAGAATTCCTCAACCTTGTAATATTCCTGTGTGTGACTTAAAAGAAAAACAGACCCACACCTTTGGATACAAGTGATCTTTTTATTAATCAGTTGGAAGAGCACTCTTCTCTTAGGTATGGGAGAAAGTATTGGTTAGTCTATGAAACTGAGAGCTTTTATTGTAGTAAATCAAACTTACATATCTATTATAATAGAGTCTTCTTATTGTTCTCATCTTATTTTTGTGGTGAGGGGGATCAAAACCAGGGCCTTACACATGCAAAGGGTTCTGCCACTGAATGACAGCTACAGACCTTTGATTTATTTTGAGACAGGGTCTCAGAATGCTGCCCAAGCTGGTCTTGAACCCTTGTCCTCAAGCAATCCTACTCTTTAGCTGCCTCAGTAGGGGAAATTCCAGGACCAGCTATCTTCCCTCTTACTTTAATACACCACACAGCCTCACAGTGTGCAAGTGGGAACAGATTAATAAGCATGTAAGTATGGTAGTAACACTTGGCTCAGCCAGGCATGGTGGTGCATGCCTGTAATCCCAGCATTTGGAAGGATTAAGCAAGAGGATGGCCATTAGTCTGAGGCCAGTTTGGGCTGCATAAGTGAGTTCAAGGACAGCCTGAGCTATGTAGTGAGACCCTGTCCCAAAAAATAAATAAAACAAAACAAATCAAAAACAAAAACAGGGGCTGGGGGTGTAGCTCAGTGGCACAATTGCCTGCCTAGCAAGTGCGAGGTCATGAGTTCAATCCCCAGTACCCAAAACAAGAATAAAACAAAACATGGCTCAATGTGGACCAGAGTGAACAAACATATTTAAAAGATTACAGTAAAACTGAATGTAGAAGTGCACACTTATAATCCTACCACTCTGGGAGCCTAAGGCAGGAGAACCACAAGTTCAAACCCAGTTTGGGCAGCTTAGCAACACCTGTTCTCAAAACAGAACATAAAAAAGGATGGAGCCAGGCTTAGTGTTGCACACCTGTAATCCCAGCACTTGAAAAGCTGAGGCACAGAGATCACCACAAATCCAAAACCAGCCTGAGCTATATATAGCAAAACCTTGTCTCAAAAAACAAAACAGGGCTGGGGATTTAGCTCAGTGGCATAAATGCTTGCCTGGCAAGCATGAGGTCCTGAGTTCTGAGGACTAAAGTTATTGCCTAGCACACATGAGGCCCTGGGTTCAGTCCCCAGCACCACCAGACAAACCAGGACTCCTTCAGAAAACAAGAAATTCAGAGAAGGAAGATACAGGACCAAGACTGAGAAGTGAGCCGGAAGCAGAGGGTGGATGCTGCTGTTGAGGGAGGCTCTGCCTGGCTATACCCTTACCTCCGAGGTCTTGAGCGAGATCTCCACACACATGGACCGCCCGATGGCAGGCAGCTGCCCTGCCAGGGCCTTCTTTGCTTCATGGGTGACCTCTGGGATGTCTTTGATTGCTAAGTTAAACTAGAAGACAAAAGGGACCTGGGCATGAGACCCTGTCTAGGAAGACCAGGGGACCATTAAGCAGTCTGTCGGGCAAGGCGGGTACTGCTTGGGCTCACACCAAGGCCCCAAACCTTAAGTTGAAAGGGTTAAAGGTTAGGTACTCAGGATGACAGCCAGATAATGAGGCAGGACAAAGCCTTCCATCTGTCTCAGCAGAAAGCCAGCACCCAGATACATTCAGGACTAATCTCAATAAGGAATATATTTTCCAAGTGAATGGCTCAAACAGAATCAGGTATTTTTCACATCACAACTTAGTACTACTATAAAAAGCATGCACTTAATTACTGAACTTGACAGCTTTATGTGCATTTTTTTTGCGATGAACATGACAGCATATATTCCCCCCCAACTTAGCAAAGAATAGGAATTTTACCCAATCTGAACCCGTCGGGGATGAAGATGAACGAGTGCAAATCTTTTCACCAAGTCGAGCCTGGACAATCACTTGGACAGTCTGGAAAACAACCACCAACAAGAAAACAATGAAAAGGGCCTGTGGAGTGCAGCAGGCAGTAGAGGGCTGAGTCCCAGGTTTGAGCTAACGCCTGTCAAAAAAAGTGTGGCTCCCTACAAAGCTTAAAAACCTACCACTGAAGGGTTAAAAAGCGGCAAGGATTCCTAAGTCTACTCCAGGAAAGGATACAATTTTAACAGAAAGAGACAAAAAAAATCGTCTAAAATCTCCTGGTCTCTCCACTGACCAGGAGAGAAGCAAGAGGCAAAAGGTGGACCCTGAAGCTCAGGGAGGACATGGCAATGGCTGCCGTTCCAGTCCTTGTCTTTGTTCCCACCACGAGGGAGCACATGGTGACAACAAGAACGGCCTGACATTTCTACAAATAGTCTCCCACAAAAAAATGTGAACAAGTACTGTGGAAAATTGGAAGCGCCTTTTCAGTCACACCCCCATCATTCACAGTTTGGTTTACAACAAACAGAAGTAGCCCTTAAAATGGGCAAGCTGCAGTCTGCTACGTTCCATTTCCAAAGAGGATTCTGCACAGGAGCCACTTGGAACCAGAATGGCCGCATTACCTTGAGGGCAAAAAATTTAATGAACTTGTCCAGGTCCTTTCTGTCCTGCGAATTGAGATCAGTTTCCATTGCCTATCAGAACCTGTAACAGAAAAAGGCAGCAATGAGAGCTGATCAATACATTTACAAAGGGACTGCTACATTGAAGCATCCACTAGCTGTTCAATAGTCACGTGGAAATGCGACAGAAAAAACTTCCTGTAACTAAAGATACCAAGGAGAAAGTATTCTGGTACTCTTTCTTAAGGACAATAAATTCCAAAATTCCACACAGAGACTATAGTTAGGAACCTAAAAACTAGATGAGGACTTTTTACCTGATTTTGAAACTTTGAGCTTTAAATGTAATTTATCTATTTAAAACTTTTATTATCCACTATATTTAACACCAAGGGCTTGTGGTGTTATTCTTCTTTCCCATCCTGGGAATGAACCAAGGCCTTCTTACTGAGCTAAAGCCACATCCCTACCCTTTGCTGAGGTAGGGTCTGGCTATGTAGCCCAGGCTGGTTTTGAACTCCCAGCAATCCTCCTGCCTCAGCCTCTGAGTAGCTGGGATCACAGGGGTGCACCACATCACTGGATGGAACTAAATTTTAACGAGATAAAAAACGTCTGGGTCTGGGTGTGGTGGTGCACAGCTGTGATCAACCCCAGCACTCTAAGAGACTAAGGCAGGAGGATCACAAATTTCAGCTCAGTCCAAACAACTTGAGCCGGGAGAGCCGAGCTCAGAATAAAAAACAAAAAGGGCTGGATCATGGCTCAGCGAGTGGCCCTGTGTTCACTGCCTAGTCACATACACACACGAGAACGAAACGATGCTGAAGCTGGTGTTTAGTGTGCCAAGAACCCGGGTTCCATTCCCAGCAAAAAACAAAACAAAAGATTTGTAATGCAACACAAAACAAGTTAATTTAGATTATATCATTTGGTTACTAAATCAACTGAACTTTTAGGGGTTACAGACTCCTCTTGAGAGTCTGGTTACCAGAAAAAGCCCTTTTTCCAGATTGCATGTAATTTCAAGCTGGTGCAAAAAAAAAAAAAAGCTAGCGCCTGGGTTTCCTGAAGCACATTATCACTCCCCTCAGGCCAAAATGGATTGAGACAGGCTGAATGTAATCAAGTAGAAGAATGCATTTAGGGCAAGAGTAGGGACAGGGAGGTGTAAGTATCAGAGCCAGAGGAGCTTAGAAACCCTAAGCATCCACATTTCCCCAAGCACGCCTGGGGAGAGGGCGTGGTCCCTCCACCTGGGCCCAGACCCAGCCTGCAGCACCAGGAGCCCACCTAGCATGGGGCAGAGGCCTGGACACAGCCTGCTCCAGGTCTGGGAGCCATCATCTCCACAGAATGGCACAGTGCAGACGGCTCTGCAGGGGTGAAGGGAAAGCACTTAGGCCCCTGGTGATGGCTCAGGCCTGTGGTCAAGGCTGGAGCCCTAGCAGGGACACTCCTTGGGAAACAGGAGAGACGGGGCCAACAGGATTAAAGGACTGCACAAAGTGTAGACAGGAACAGCAGGATTTTAAATGTGGGTTACTGAGGAGCGAGTTTAATAAGGTTTCGCTTCACAACGACCAGAACAAAGAGGGAAGAGAGTGGGGAGTTGGTTTTAAGGAAAAGGATAATAAGGAGAGAACTGAGGAAGATGAAGAGAATTAAGACGTGTTCTGTGCACACATGGTCTCCCTCGATGAGTGACTGCATTATGTGCCATAGAGACTGTGTTTACAGTGAGGGGAGGATGCTGGAAATGTGTTCTCTACTGATTTATTTTTCAAACCCGCCATCCACTAACAAACAAAGGCAGGTCCATCAATAGAAGAACACAGGTCACAACCTGCCTGCAGGCAGCCCATGAAGCCAACCTAGTCTCTTAGGTGAGCAGCCAGGAAGTCAGTCACAACTGCTCTGAACAGCCAGGACTTGATTAACAACCAGTTTCTGTCCCATTTCCAACAAGGACCTTCATGGAAAGCTAAGGTCGCGGCCCTGGCCCATGACATTGGATGCGGCTTCCACTCCGGAACACCTGAAGCCTTCCTCTTTCCATGCCAGTTTCTCTGCCTCAGAATCTGCCAAATGCAAGCGCCAGCAGCTTGCTCTGAACTGCCTTTGCTTGTCCTCATTTGAGTGTTATTTCTACATTAAAAACAGCTTTATAGATGCATAACTGACAAACACACTTAAAATGTACAATTTAATTTGTGTCATGCACATCACTACAAAATTGTCAACACATTCATCATCCCCCTCATTCTCCTTCTAAAATCTCCTCCTCTAGCCATATCTTAAGACAGTCTTTATACCTAAAAAGATCTTGATGCACACCTGTAATCCCAGCACTTGGGAGGCTGAAGCAGGAGGATCTCAATGAATTTGAGGTCAGCCTGGGGTACATAGCTAGACCCTGCCTCACCAACATCACCGAAACCAAAAAATCATGATTCCTCTCTGCATTTTCTAGAATTTAATACCAACTTAAGTGACATAGTTTGTCCCCTTTGTCTGACATCCTTCGCACAGCATAATTATTTTGAAATTTACCCATGCTGTGTTGTGTGTCAATAGTTTCTTTATTTCTTTTTATTGCCAAATACTAGTTTTCCTCAGGGAGTCTTTTGATGACCGGAAATTCTTTTAATAAACCCAATTTCAATCTGTTCTTTGATGGTTAGCACTTTTTTTGTGTTCCAATAAACAAATGTTTGCTGATACCAGAGCCATGAAATTATTCTCCTGTATTTTGTTTTAGAAGTATTTTTGTTCCACCTTGCAAGCAATCAGCTCTGTAGCAGATTGCCAAGTAGAAACTGTTATTATGCCATCTCCCTCCAGCGCAAATCGTGAGTCCCAGGGTGTTTTACTGGTGTATCTGACTTTTTGGCTAGGATCTGAGGCTCCCACAGTGCTCTCCTGAGGTTCACTAAATTGGTATGAGCAATTCACAGACCTTGGGAACACATCTATTGGTCAGCCCACTGTAAAGGACAGGGATGAGGAGATGCATAGTGCAAGGTATCTGGAGTGGATGCAGAACTTGGGGCTCCTCTCAGGACCCCGGCCCCACAAACCTCCATGTGGCCATTATGTGAAAGCTGCCCTGAGCCCCATTCTCTGATGTTTGTTTTTCCCAGGGAAAGCTGATTGCACAGACATGACTGAAGCATGTGACTGTGTGGCATGGTGACTGGCCATTAAGTGTGACCTAATGCCAACAGCTGAGTGGGAGCCACTGAGGCCTGCCTGCTCAGCTTCTACCCTGCCTCTCTGGGCAGTCTGCCTGGCAGGAGGGACTGAGACAGGACCCCTGGAAACGGGAGTCTTGGGATCCACTACTGGAAATGGCAGATCAGATCGGCAAATTTCTCTGTGGGCAGCAGCCACAAGGCAGAGGAAGATCGGAGAAAGTCTGGTTTCAATGACCTACATCGAGGAGAAAAAAAGAGCAGATCAAGGGAGGACAGGAGATCAGAGAGCTTACTTTCTGAGGCCTTATATGCTCATCATCATTCTGGTTCCTTGGAAAATACAGTTTATGGGAATAATTAGGAACCACAGGCGAAGCCTCCAAAATACAATGCATGTGTTTCATAGGATGCTCATTATTTCAACCAGCTGATCAGCTCAGTTTATTTAACAGATGAATTAGAAACATTGTAAGATCAGTTTGAAATTGCCAAGTCTGGAACTAAGATAAAAAGTTAAGACCGAGAATAAGGTTTTACAGATAATTTCCAAAAGAAGGGGTGCTGGGGAGCTGGGTATGATGGTTCAACACTTAATTCCAGCACCTGGGAGTCTGAGCAGGCAGATTGCTGGCTACATACTGGGTTCAAGGCCACACTGAATTGTATAGTTTGACCTTGTTTCAAATAAACACACACACACACACACACACACCCCTAGCTCAGTGGCAGAACACTTGCCCAACAAGTGGAACGCTCTTGGTTCACTCCCCAGCATCAAGAAAAAGACCCACCCATCTTTTGGTGTTTCTCTCTGCTTTGTTCAGCCCTTTTGGTCTACAAAGCCACTCTTCCAGATAGGCATGGTAGTGCACACCTATAATCTCAGCACTCCAGAGGCTGAGGCAGGAGGATCACCATGAGTATAAAGCCAGCCTGAACCACACAGACTCTATCTCAACCACAATAGCAACAACTCTTTTGCTCAGCTCAGAGCACTTATGTTATTTTATAGAACAAAGTTTTGTTCAATTTACACATATAAAATAAAGCTAATTAGGAGTCTAATTGTAATTTCATCCTCTGGCAGCATTAAATACTTCAAGGTCCAGAAACAAGACAGCAACAGATCTAAGAATTATGCTGTGAATTACACTAACTTTATTTTTCAGTATAAAACAGAACTGCATTCTTATCACAAGAACATCTAGCGATGCAAACATCATAATGACTTTTCTAACATCCTGTACAATGGGTAGCACAAAAACTATGTCACTGCAGCTACTGCCCTGAAAAGGGTGGTCGTTTCCATGGCAGAATGTAAGTTACCTCTTGGCTTTGCTGTCTGCAAAATTCCCTTTTGAAGTACTCAAAGAAACACACAGGGAAATTGGATTCAAACAGGGAAATCCACAACACTAGTGAGTTATTAAATCCTGTTAAGCAAAACCTTCTGTTTCCACAGACACCTTAGTAACCCAGATTTTTTAGTTTTTGTCATATGGGGGAATTGAACCCAGGCCTTTCACACCAACCTACATCTGCAGCCCTTTATTTATTTATTTTTTATTTTGAGACAGGGTCTCACTAAGTCACTAAATTGCCTAGGCTGCCCTTGAACTTGCTATCTTCCTGCCTCAGCCTCCCAGGGTGCTGAGACTACATAAAGATGTGCACCACCATCTCTGACTAGGATCTTCAAATTCTTCCCTTCTTCCTAATAATGTGCTGAATTTAAATTTACCTGATACTTTTTACCTTATTTACATTACTTTTTGCCCTAAAGATAGAACCTAAATACTATGTATAATTTCGGATTACTTAGAAAAAATGTTATGGCTCCCACTCATACACACTTGATTAAATTTATCAACTGACATCTTTTCTACAAAGGCTTCACTGGGTCTAAAATATACTTCAGACATTCTAGACATCATAATGGTCTCACCAATGTTGCTATTCTTTCCAGCTTCATCTGCACCTATTCTCCCTGGCTCTCTACTTGTAGCTGTTTTGTCTGAGAAATACCCTAATTTAAGACTCTTCCTCAAGACTCAAAATAGGGAAAAAGTAGCACTTTATTAGACCTTTAAGGAATTCAATTTAGCAACATTTTCTGCACACAGAAATACAATACATACAAAATAACACCTTGGCCAGGGATTTAGCTCAAGGGTATAAGTGCCTGCCTGGCAAAGTTGATCCCAGTACCAAAAAAACAAACAAAAAAAAGTTAACACCTTGAGACTCCCAGAGTGTTAGAGAACAGGCACAGACTTGAAGCAGGCTAAATGTTGTTTTTTGCTTTTTTGAGACAGAGTCTCAGTGCATAGTCCAAGCTAGCCTTGAACTCATAATGATCCCCGTCTCAGCCTCCCAAGTGCTGGGATTACAAGTGTGTGCCACCACGTCCAATATTAAATAATTTTCTGAGGGCTGGAGATTTAGCTCAGCAGAATAAACGCCTGCCTTGCAAGCATGCGGTTGTGAGTTCAATTTCCAGTACCAATTAAAAAAAAAAAAAAAAGACATTTTGGGCTGGGCATGGTGGCTCACGCTTGTAATCCCAACACTCAGGAGGCTGAGGCAGGAGGATTGTTGTGAGTTCGAGACCAGCCTGGGCTACAAAGTGAACTCAAGGCCAGCCCGAACTGCACTCAAAAAGACAAAAATAAATAAAGTAATTTTCTGAAAGAATTTGCTCCTACTGTTGTATACGGCTATACATAATCACCAATATGCAAAATGCTAGACGAGTGGCTCTGTAACACTAGGTAAGTGCAAAGGAAAACAATATACTCAAGGACAAGAACATATAATTACACAGGCAGGTAGGTTCTCTACTGCCTTCTACTTATTTAGTACTGAATTTTCTTTCTTTTTTGGTAGTGGTACTGGGAGTGAATCTGAACCCTGCCCATACTAGGCAAGTTCTCTACCACTGTGCTACACCCCGCTCCTGAAATTGTAATTTTTTTTCTTTTCTTTTTTTTTTTTTTTTTTAAAGAGATAGTCTGTGTATTTCAGACTGGGCCTTCAACTTGTGGCCATACTCCTGCCTCAGCCTCCTGAGTGCTGGGATTACAGGCATGTACCACACAGCCAGTACTGAAATGATATTTTTAACTGGAAAATAAGTTACAAGAATTCTATTTAAATGGGCAGCTGTTTGGGGGCCTGGAATATAGCTCAGCAGCATAAGTGCCTGCCTGGCAAGCATAAAGTTGTGAGTTCTATTCCTGGTACCAACAAAAAGAAAAGAAAAAAAAGCCAGATTAAAAACAAAACAAAACAAAACAAAAACCTCTTTCCAATCTCTTTAGTTAAAAGCATAAAAATACAGAAGCTATGGTAGTCTTTCCTTTCCCAAGGTTTGCTTTCTATGGTTTCAGTTACCTATGCTCAACCACAGCCTGAAACTACTAAAAGGAAAAATTCCACGGCTAAAAAAGACAGAAGGTATGATGGTGCATGACAGTTAATTCTAGCACTCAGAAGGCGGAGGTAGGAGGATCCCTGTGAGTTCCAGGCCAGCCTGGACTACATAGTGAGACCCTGTGTCAAACTCTCCCCCCAAAAAATAATTTTTTAAAAAGAAAGGAAAAAAAATTCCACAAATAATAACTTTGGTTTTTTTTTTGTTTTTTTCTACTGCAGACTGAACGCACCCAAGGCCTTGTACATGCCTTGGGCCTACTCTATCAGTAAGCTACACCCCCCAACCAACAATTTATAGGTTTTAAATTGCATAGCATACAGCATGATGAAACTTCAAGTAACCTCACTTCATGTTGCCCTGGTCATAAATCATCCCTGTCACAAGTATCCCTGCTGTACACACTACCTTTCATCAGTCAGTTAATGCATTTTGATTGTGACAGTATTACAGTGGTGTGTTCAAGGAACCATTATTTACTTAATAATGACCTCAGAGTGCAAGGGCACTGATACCAGAAATTTCTAACACAAAAGAAAAGCCAGGGTGGGAGTGGTAGGAACAGCAGCACATAGCTGTAATTGCAGCACCTGGAAGGCTGAGGCAGGAGGATCACCTTGAATTTGAAGCCAGCCTGCACCACACAGTGAGACTGTCTCAACAAAAAATAAGTAACAAAAGAGAAGCCATAATGTACTTAAGTGACATAATGTACTTCAGTGAAAGGGTTACAATTTCATTTTGAGAAGGAAAAAGTACAGGGGTCAGTACTATCCATGGATTCAGACAGCCAGGAGGGATTGTAGAGCTACCCAGGAGGTCTTGAATTAGAGATCCTCCTGACTCAGCTTTGTAGAGTACTGAGATTAAAGGAGTGTTAACTACACCTACCTTCTGCTTTGTTAAGGAATCCAGCTGTCTTCCAAGCTGCGGCTGAACAGGTGGGACCAAGCAGCCCGCCCACAGCCCTCCAAACTAGGACCACAGGTGCCAGCTCACCAGCTCATGCTTCCAAGCCTACTCTGTTCACAAACAGGTATAGTCCCTCCTAGCTTCCCCCTCTTGCCAACCGCAGATGCGGGATCCTTTTATATTGTCTTACTCGAATACTTGGTGTTTTATTTCTATGTGATGTCCTGTTTTTTTTTGTTTTTTGTTTGCAGAGGATCAGGAGGTAGATCAGTGATCGAACCTAGAGGTGCTCTTCAACTGAGCTATTCCCCTACTCATTTTTATTTTGTATTTCGAGGCAGGATTCCATGAGGGAGGTGCACAGGCTGGCCTGGAGTCTTCAATCCTCCTGCCTCAGCCTCTTAAGTAGCTGAGGTTATGAATGTGTACCACCTTTGCCAGCTGCATTTGTTTAAACTGTAACTTGTGAATTCATCTAGCTGAAAGTTGGGACAAAGGGTTACAGGAGTGGCTTGGTGGCAGGTAGTTCATGATGAAAGAGTAGGAAATCTTAATCTGTGACTGTGAAGCTTCTTTCAGTTTCTGAGCCTTGCTTCTGCCTGTTTTCAGTGCTTCCAGACCAATTTTAAATCGACTTTCTGTTATTTTGCTGTCTTGTATGTATGCAGCGTAACTTTGGATACTGTATCTACATGTATGTTACTGACGCTTTCATTTTATGTGTGATAGGGTCTCGCTATATAGCTGAGGCTGGCCTTGAACTTGGGCCAGTTTGGAGTGACTGCTTGCATTGACTAGAAATAGGTGTAAGGCAAACTTGCAAGCAGTACCACTAGGACCTGTTGTTACTCGAGGCAACTGAATTTGAGATTAATATACATTCCTAGAATAAAGTGGTGAAATGTGAATTGGATAACTGTAGCCTATTAATATTAAATTCCTTCCATATATAAATTGCTTTCTTGCTTTCACCTGAGTGACGGAGCATTTGCCTACTGTGCATGAGACTCTGGGACTGATGCCCAGTGCTGCCAGAAAAAAAATTGCTTTTACTTTTTTTTTTTTTTTGTGTGGTACAAGGGATCGAACTCAGGACCTCACGCTTGCCAGGCAGGCGCTTATGCCACTGAACTAAATCCCCAGCCCTGCTTTTACTTTTTATAACATGAGCATAATTTACCTAAAGCTGTAGTAAATTTCTTATTTTTATTCTTTTTCGTTTTGAGGCTTTAAAAAATTAATTAATTTTAAAATGAGTTCTCACCGTGCAGTTCAAGCTGGCCTTGAACTCACCATGTGGCCTGGGCTGGCTTCAGACTCACGGCAATCCTTCTGCCTCTGCCTCCTGAGTGCTGGGATTACAGGAATGTGCCACCACACCCAGTTTATTGTTAGATTATTATCACCTCTCAGTTGACCTTGCTTCTGAGAGTTTGTTCTCTCCTTAGCTAATGAAGCAATCCTTTTTAAAAACTCTTACTAAGGTATATGTGAAGTGATCTGTTATATCCATTACCCACTACAAACATATAACTTTATAAATTTTGGTAAACAGGTAGCTCTTGAGAAATCAACTTTTTATTTTATTTTTTTGGTACTGGGGATTGAACTCATGACCCTGTGCTTGCCAGGCGAATGCTTAGGCCACTGAACTAAATCCCCAGCCCTCAGATAGCTCTTGTAATCATTACCATAAGGGTCTCTGCTGGGCTTAGTGGCACACACCTGTAATCCCAGCACTCAAGGCAGAGGTAGGCGGATCATCATGAATTCAAGGCCAGCCTGCACTACATACTGAGTTCGAGGCCAGTCTAAACTGCACAGTGAGACCCTGTCAGAAAAACCATTAAAAAATCATTGCCAGAGTCAGAATGTGGACATTTCTATGACTCGGTGCTTTCCTCTCCCCACCAGCCTTTGCTGTCCTGTCCTCACTTACTGCTCCCAGCCTCATGCAGAGCCCATCTCCTCCCCATCACTGCAGCTCCATCTTCCTGTTCTAGAGCAACATGCAGATGCAGTCACACTGGATGAACTTTTGTGTCTTTCTTTTTCCACTTTATTATACATGGCTCTCATCTATTTGTTGTACTGTATGTCTCAGGAGGTTTTGAGTTTGGTTTTGTTGAGCGGGCATGAAAGAAACAGGTTGGTAAAGATCTGTGTACAGCCAGACATGGGGACACACACCTGCAACCCCAGCACTCTGGGAAGCTGGGGCAGAATTGTTAAAAGGGAGGCTGGCCTGTGCAATTTAGTGACTTAGTGAGACCTTGTCTCATACATTATAAAAAGGGGAAGGGGGGCTGCTGGGTAGCCACGTTTGAAGGCCCTGGGTTCAGTCTCCAGAACTATAAAAATTTATAAAATGCAGCATGGAAAACTACCATGGGACCCAAAGAAACCTGGGCTAATATTTTAATAACCAGACATTAGGAAGAAGCTCCAAAAGGTCCCCAAATGAGGAGGAGTCAATCAGTCAATTTGACTTTCATGGACTTTAACAACTGGATTGGAACTGAATAAGGAAGAAATATGGACTGAAATCATACAGGCCCACATGGGTCAGGTCTCTAACAAAGTACGCAGGACCAAGCAGAGCCCACAAGGTGGCGGAGGGAAGTCTGGATACTTTACACGCAGTTGAGACACTGGCTAAAGAGAAAGAGTGCCCTCAAAAGCCACTAAGTCCTTGCCAATCATGTCAGAATACAGGCAAGGGAGGCTGAAGCAGGAGGACTGCCATGAGTTAGAGGGCTACATAGTGAGACTCTGTCTTAAAAAAGAAAAAAAATTCAGGTGAGGGCCTTTGGCACTGGAAGAGGCCTGTCCTGATTCCCAGGAGGTGTTCAAGGTCTTCCACTCCCATGGCTTCCAGGGAAGAATGTCCACAATTCGGTCGCCAACCACTGTGCCCAAGTACATCCTATGGCCTTGGAAGAGTCTCAAGTAACTCTAGGTATCATGGGTAGCAAGTTACCTTTTTTTGGATACAAGAGTCTCTTACTCTATCCAACCTCCTACAGGGTAAATTATCATACCATTCCTCAGCTGTTGTGGGCCCCAAAGGAGTTCACTGGTCACATTTCCTTTTCCAAACTGCTTTCTTGGTACTACCAATATGTCCCATACCAGTAACTGGAAGATCTATTCCTCCTGTTTAAGGCAGTCTTGTCACTCAACCCTTTGGCAACTCTTGTAATGTCCAGGGACCCAGGGACCTGGCCATCCCGGCCCCATCAAGCCCAAGTCCTTTGCCCGGAAATGATTCCCAAACATGGTATGATGGTACCCCAGGGTGGGTGACCACTCAGCTCAAGAACACTCACCTTACCCTTAAAAAAGGCAATACCCCTTCCAATGCGAGGTTATGCCTGGGCTAGAGCCCATTATTGATAAATTTTTGGCTGTTGGATTACCAGTACCACAACAGGCCCTGTGCAATACTATAGCTGTAGTCAAAACACTGGGAGGACATCACCTAGGGGCAAGATCTCAGTCCTCAATGAGGTAGTGATGCCTCCTCACCTGCTGGGTGCAGAATCCATACATTCACCCTGCATGGACCCTACAAGATACTAACTGGTTCTCTGCTCTTCATTTCAAGGAAGTCTTCTTTTCTATCCCTTTGGATCCTCACTCCCAGGAGTTGTTCGCTTTTCAATGAGAGGATCCTTAAAATGGGCCTCCACTAACAAGCCTTGTGGGGATACCCTGCCTCAGAGGTTGAGACAGTCCTTCTGTGTTCCCCAAAGCTCAACTTGAAGAGGCCTACTAAAACAGGACCTCCACATTTGTAGCTCCACCAACTCTTAGAACCTCTGAAATTCCTAGAGCAACAGCAGTGGCTTTTGTTATTCATATAGAGCCCTTCCAGGAAATTCTAAAGAGGTAATTTAGGTGGCAAATCATACAGCCTTGGGAAAGGGCAGGTCACAGAAGTATCAAGGATTACAGGATTGGGATTTTTACACCTGCCCCCCCCACAGTCCACCCACCCAGGGACCACTGAGACAAAGAAGGTAGATAGCTTGCCCTAAATATCTCTTTATGTGCTTGGTTACCTGCATCCTTTATGATGTTTTCTGTAATAAACTGGTAAATATAAAGGCTTCCTGAGTCTGTGAGCTAACCTAGCAAACCATCAAACCCAAGGAGGGTAGTGTGGGTAGCCTGGTTTGCAGTTAGAAATATAGGGAAAGCTGGGCACAATGCCATGGATGTGGAGTCCCATCTGCTTGGGAAGCAGAGCAGGGAGGATTACTTGAGCCCACAAGTTGGATAACAAACTGGACAGCAAGAAAAACGAGACTCAGCTACAACAATGTCAGCTTCAACAATGTGAGATGAGGTCATCTTAGCCCACAAATTATCGGTACAATTTCACATACAATGCATGGCACATACTCAAAGCAAATATTCAAGGAGACAAACCCCAACAACCAGAATATAAAAGACACAAAGACCCACTAAAAATATATGATTGTTATTAGACACAAACTTTAACTATGCTTACAATGTTCAATTCAATACATAATTGCCAACATCGAGAACCAGACACTATAAAAGAAAAAAAAGACATTCTAGAATTTAATGACAAAATTTTGCAACGGTTGATTTTAAATTAGACCAGCTGAAGAGAAAATCAATGCCAGGGACTAAAAGACCAGAAAATACTGAGGTAGATCAGAAGACAAGAAGATAAGGAAACAATAGGTGGAAGGGGCGATCAGTTTATTTTTACTCCACAAATTTGTTGTGTTTCCCTTTAGACTCACCACACCCAGATTCCCCGCCCAGCCCATAATCCCAGGATTGCATGGGCTACACAGTGAGTTCAAGGCCAGTCTGAACTAGATAATGAGACCCAGTTTCTAAATAGACAAGATCCTAACAGATTACCAGAGAGTCTATGTCAAAATTTGAGAAAAAGATTTAAGAAGAGGGGTCAGGGATTTAGCTCAGTGGCACAAGCACCTGCCTGCCAAGTGCGAGGTCATGAGTTTGATCCCCAGTACCAAAAAAAAAAAAAAGAAAGAAAGAAAGAAAGAAAGAAAGAAAGAAAGAAAGAAAAAGATTTAAGAAGGTTAACCTCAACAGAGAGGAGGAAATGATGCAAAGATAATAAAAGATAATAGAAACAAGAGACCCACTAGGAATCTACAGAAGGAATTCAGATGGAAATTGGTGATAAACCTGGACAGAAGAGGTTGTGAGTTCAATCCTAAACACAGGAAAAAAAAACAAACCCCGACCACAAAAAAACTGGATAGAGGTGACACAATCAAAGAGGAAGGGCACAGCAGGCTGAGGTCAGAGGATTGCTGTGAGTTCAGAGGGCCAATCTGGGCTATACAGCAAGTTTAAGCATAGCCTTAATTACATAGTGGAGACCCTATCTCAAACAACCAAAACCAAGCCCCGCACAGTGGCCTATGCCTGTAATCCCAGCACTCAGGAAGCCGAGGTGGGAGGATCATCATTGAGTTGAGGTCAGCCTGAGACACAAAGCAAATTTAAGGCCAGCTTGAACTATATGGTGAAACCCTGCCTCAAAAAAGACCAAAAGTACAAACAAACAAGACAAATAAAGAGGAAGGGCAAATATTTTCAGCAAAACTATTAAATAATTTAGTAAAAAAGATATATAAAAATGACCATACGCCAGTTGTGGTAGCCTAGTCCACCAGGCATGCTTAATTAACTAGAAACAACTTAAAAACAAATAACAGAATAATTAGGTCTCCTCATACTGTCAGGAGCAAGAGATGGCAGAGAAAAACATCCTTGAGCCTATACGTAAACCAAGGTATGTAATCTCAGTATCTGACCTCATAACTGTGGGCAATGAAATGGGGGTGAGGGGGACACCTTAAAATTAGAAATAATGAGCTGGGCCAGGTGGCCTGACACTGTAATCCCAGCACTAGAGGTAGGGTGAAAGGCTCACAACATCAAGGCCACGGCCCACCTGGATTATTTAGGCAAACCCTGCGTCAGGGAAATATGTAAATAATAAACTCCTTGGGGCTGGGGATATAGCTGAACAGTATTGCTGAGTTAGGACTCCATTCCACAAGGATTGTTAAGACCTCTGAGATGAAACAATGGAGATTTGGATAGGTTTTTAATCACACAGTCCCTGCTTAGTTATCACTGCAGAAGTCCAACATGGGAAAGAAACCACAAGAATACCCTATCAGATTTCTTCCTGATGCAAACCAGACTCCCTGTTTCTCCCTCCCATGTGCACCAAGTATTCCCCAATTCCCAACCTGAGCACACTAACACATAGCAATAATCCATCACTGTCAACTAACCAGACCCCTCCCCAGAAAGGTAAGCTTTATAAGAGACCCCCAATCCTTTGTCCAGCAAGAGCCCCTGAACTCTCAGTGCCTGAATCTCTCCTGTTCCTGCATTAAAGATCTTTCTGTTCTTTGTATTTCTCCTCATTATTTCTGCATCTTTAAAATAATCAGATATGAAAACAAAAAAAGCTTGCAATTTACCCAGAAACACAATACACACACATTACAAGACGTATTAATCACAAAATATGTAAAAACTTGGAAGTTAAAGAAAGGGTTTAAACTAGGTATGGTGAGCCAAGCATGGAGGCACACATCTACAATCCCAGCATTCAGGAGGCTGAGGCAAGAGAATTATAAATTTGGGCCCAGCCTGGGCAACTCAGTGACTTAGTAAGACCTTGTTGCAGAAAATAAGAAGTCAGCCGGGTTTGGTGGCACCCAGTACTTGGCCCCTGAGGCAAATGGTTCTCCATGAGTTCAAGGCCAGCCTTAACTACATATAACCTGTCTCAAAATAAATAAATAAGATGATATAAACAAACGAAAACGTAGGAAGATGTAGCTCTGTGCAAAGAACCAGAGTTCAATCCCAAATACTAGAAAAAGGAGTGAGGGATCTGTTGTTTTTCACTATCACACATCTCCCAGTGAAAGTGCCAAAGCTTAGAAGAGCTTTAAACTAAATAGAATGAGAAAATAGGTACTAAATAAATTTGTCTGTCTTCTTGGGCTGTGAGGTGACTACAGGAGGCGGAAATAGTAAAACAAATTGCCGGCTAAACTGACCAGACTAACTGGAAGGTAAATACCTGGGAAAGTGAAAATTGAGATGTGTTAGTGATGGCCCAAAAAGTTGCTTAGGCACTTACCCAGAGATTTAACAATGAGAACGGATAGATGATTTCCACGGGTCGTTATAGTAGTGAACCTTGGGTCCCTTTTTCATTAGCCAACAGTCACCCTCACCTACACGAGGAGTACATATTTGGCACTCAACAAATCTTGACTAAATGAAAGGCCATCTCATAATTGGTACCCAACCTCGGAGCGAAGGCCCCATAAATTACCTTGAAAGACACTCACGATTTAACTCAGAGTTAAGAGTGTCAACAGGAAAGCTCTGGAGATCCGTGTAGACTGGTGACAATCAAGTCAATGCGGCCTGCGCCTACCAGATTTCTCAAAGAAAATGGGGGCTCAAAGGACCGAACCCTAACTAATTGGTTTTGATTTTCACAAGGAGATGGCCAATGGGCCGCAGAGCCATAGCCTCTCACCCGGGGGCGCTGAGAGCTCTGGGGGTATTACCCCCCCCCCCAAAAAAGTTAGTACCTGCGAAGCTGAGGCAGAGAGAGAGACGAGTAGCTCTCATTACGGAGGCCGGGCTCCGGGGCCGGCCAGCCGCTCCTCCTGGGTGAGGTTCTGCGCCCCAGGACTACAGTGACAGCGGGTCGGACAGACACCTCACGCCCCAGGAGGCTCCTGGCTCGCAGACTCCAGGCGTTTTACTCCTAGGACTGAGCAAGTTGTCGCACTCACGTCGGCTTGTCTTCTTCAGGGCTCCTTTCTTCCATCAAGCGATCACTCCTGCCTTAACCCAGCAGCCAGTCCCTCCCCGGCGCCGCCATCGTTAGTGTTTGTTTTCATTCGCTCTGGTGCAGGCGGTGGTGATGTTGGAAGTTATAGGGAAAATCCAGCTGCCTAACTTTAGCTACACTTTTGCTACACCATAAAAATCCTACTTACTTCTTTAACTCCTCGAAACATCCATAAGTTTATCTCCTCCTATATAAATCTTCTTATGTAATTTCTTCAAGCCCGTCAGGGACGAGTAAAGGAGAAGACCAGGAGGTCTTTGAGAATGAGTACGTAGGACTTTCTATGGAATGTGCGGCCGTAGAAACGCAAACTGCAGCGGCAGCGGCGGTGAGGACGCGAAGGTGGGCGGGGCTGACGTGAGGGGGCAGGGCCGCATTTGCGCGCTGTGGCGGCCTGCGTGCGGCCACGGTTTCCGGAAGAGGGCGGACCGGGGGGGGGACTGGCTGGGTGGGTGGTGTGCGGGACTGTAATCTGGCAGCGGCGGAGAGGTGGGTGTACAGTCTTAGCTGATGTGGAGTGGCCGACGTCGTCACACTTCGGTATCCAGCCTCTTCCTTCGCTCTTTTCTTTCAAACTGACCGGTCTTCTTACTTACTAGCCCGCAGCGTCAAGAGTTAAATTTTCTTAGCCCGGCGTGGTGGCTCGCGCCTATAATCCCAGCACTTGGGAGGTTGAGGCAGGAGGATTGCTACGAGTTCGAGGCCAGTAAGGGCTGCGTAGCGGAAACCCTATGTCAGTTTTAAAAAATTTCTTGGGGTACGGAGAAAGCCTGTTACTAATAACATATAAGCCCCCAAGTTGGTTGGTGGGCTACCCGCTTCCTCTTTAGGCTAGCTTGTGCACCTCCACACCTGTCCCGCATTTAGGGCTCTGGATAACAAACCTGTGATGAATTCTTACCCAAGGTACTTAGGTTGTGTCAGCTGCTTGGTGGCCTAATTAGAAGCAGACATATTTTCCCTTGTGAATAATTATATCATCCCCTACATTAATCTTTGACATTCTCATTTGAAAAGCCAGGCGTTAAATGAGCCGCAGAGATTAAACTCCCAATATGCTTTAAACCAGACCAAATTTAGTGGAGTCAAAATTTAATTCTTTAAAATTATATAGTTATAATTTCAGTATCACTGATGGCCTATAGTTACAACTGGTGAGAAAAATCTAAGTTACAGGTACAGCACCTTTTGCCTAAACAAAATGGATTTGCTGAAAAGGTGCTGCTGTAGCCTTTGAGTCACTTTCATGTCCTTCCTACATTTCTAATTATTACTATTTTTCTTGTTTTTTTTGATACCAGGGATCAAACTCATGACCTTGTGCTTGCCAAGCAGGCACTGATGCCACTGAGCTAAATTTAAATTTGCCAGCCCTCTTAATTATTTTTTTCTTTCAACTTTTACAGAGGGAAGATTATAAATGTCAGCTGTTTAATTTATGGTTAACTGATGAGTTCTACTGACACATCCTTAAATATCTTTTCACACCGAGGTCTTCGTTGAGAAGAGTTCAGAAAAAGTAGCAGATAGGAGAGGCAGCATTCACGTTTGCTATGGCCATTCCCATAACAGTGCTTGACTGTGATCTTTTGCTGTACGGCCGGGGTCACCGGACATTGGACCGTTTTAAGCTGGAGGATGTGACCGATGAAGACTTGATGTCCATGTATGGGTTTCCGCGACAGTTCATTTATTATCTGGTGGAGCTCTTGGGGCCAAGTCTTTCTCGACCTACTCAGCGGTCCAGGGCCATCAGCCCGGAGACACAGATCCTTGCAGCCCTGGGCTTTTATACCTCAGGCTCCTTCCAGACCCGAATGGGAGATGCTATTGGAATCAGCCAGGCCTCTATGAGTCGATGTGTCGCCAATGTCACCGAAGCACTTATGGAAAGAGCCACCCAGTTCATTCACTTTCCAGCTGATGAAGCTTCTGTGCAGGCTCTGAAGGATGAATTCTATGGGTTGGCAGGGATGCCTGGGGTAATAGGGGTGGTTGACTGTATCCATGTGGCAATCAAGGCACCAAATGCTGAAGACCTCTCCTATGTGAACCGCAAAGGTCTGCATTCTCTAAACTGCTTGATGGTATGTGACATCAGAGGGGCATTAATGACCGTGGAGACAAACTGGCCTGGCAGCCTACAGGACTGTGCTGTGCTGCAACAGTCCTCCCTAAGTAGTCAGTTTGAAGCTGGGATGCACAAGGATAGTTGGCTTCTTGGTAAGTTTGCAGGTATAAATCTTTAGCTTGTACCCAGGAGGCAGAGTCGGGAGGATCACCAGAGTTGGAGGCCAATCTGGACTGCATAGTGAGACTCTGTTTCCAAAATAAACACAATTTAAAAATCTTTAATTTGTAGCCATAGACAGATTATGTAGTAGAAGTCCAGGGTGGTGGGGGTGCTTGGAAGTTGAGTGAGACAGGAGAATTGCAAGTTCAAACCCAGCCTGGGTAAGATAGGGACCTGTATGAAAAGAAAATCTATATTGGGCGTGTTGGCTCACATATGTAATCCCAGCACTCAAAAGGCTAAGTAAGGCAAGAGGATCACTTTGAGTTTAAGCCAGCTTGGGCTACAAACTGAGTTCAAGGCTAGCCTGAACTACATAGTGAAACCCTGTTCCACAAAGACCAAAAAACAAAATAAAACCCTGTGGAGGCCAAGGCAGGAGGATATGACTTCCAGGGCTACAGAGCATGCTTAATGCCAGCCTGGACTGCACAGTGAGACCTTGTCACCAAAAAACAAAACAATTGCATTTTCATACTGGTCTCAGGAAGTAAAGGAGAGTGTGTTTTTCAAGTGTCTCATCTAGTTGTTTTATCTAAAGATGTGGGAGTTCTCAAGTTCCAAGCTGATTTCTTCAATATCCTCAATCTCTTAATTTTGGTATCCTAATCAAAAACCCAGACTAAAATTATTGAACCCTTAAATTTTTGTGCCCAGTGTGGTAGCATACACTGGTAATTCCAGCACTCAGGAGGCTGAGGAAGGAGGTTCACTGTCAGTTTGAGGCCACCCTGGGCTGCATAGAAAGTTCAAGGCCAGCCCGAACTGCATAGTGAGACCTTGCCGCACATACTTACGTTACATACATGCATGTATACATACAGATATGCACATATATGTTCATTCCAGCACATACGCCCTAGGAAGTCCTCCATGCCCTCTAAACAGGAAAATTAGTTGAGGACTCCTGATTAGTACAGTGTTTCACAAATTATTGAGATAAAAAAAAAAACAAACACCTGGGCTGGGAGTTACAGCTCAGTGGTAGAGTACCTGCCCACATGCATGAGACCTTGGGGTTCAATCCCATAATTAAAAAAATAATACCTGGAGAATTCAGTTAAACTGTTACTTGGCTCCATTTCAATCTTCAGGACTGAGCATCTTCAAGGAAATAACATAGACATTCATTTTTGCCTAAGACCTAAAAATGATTGTGTGATGGGGAAACTCTGGTCTCTAGAGCTTGTGTGGACAGTGGGAGGAAGACTGGCAGGACGATGAAGAATAGCTATGAGAAAAAAAAAGAATAGCTGTGAGATGCTTTAGTGAGACAGGAGAGAAATTAGAGGGCTGCTGTATCTTCACACCATCAGATTCCTGGACTAATTCTGAGTTTGTCCATAGCCAGCCTAGATCCTTGATCCTTCAGTGTTTTCACTTGAGAGCCATTCTTTCCTATCCCTTCAGGGTAGTTACGTAAATTTCTCTGCTCTTGTTTCTGCTCCTACAAACAAATTCAGCCTGAATTCTTCAGCTCTTGGCCTAGTCTTGTAAGCAGCTTAGTGTGAGATCTGCCAAAATGTCTTGTGGGTGACTGATCGCATAAGCAGCCATAATCTGTGAGGTAGTTCTGATCCTAAGCCCCTCCAGAGTCTGTTTTCCTGGGACGCTTGAATTCTCAGGAGCACATGACCAAAGGACTAGATTAAGTAGCTTGTTTTGTATTATCTCCCCCCATGTAAGGCCCATACCATTTCCTAGACAAGCTTTGTTTTTGAAACAAGGTCTCCCATTTATTTATTTATTTATTATTTATTTATTGTCTTTTTGAGACAAGGTTTCACTAAGTAGTTCAGGTTGGCCTTGAACTTACTTTGTAGCCCAGGCTGGCCTCAAACTTGCGGTGATCCTCCTGCCTTAGCTTCTCAAGTGCTGGGAATACAGGTATGCTCCAACAAACCTGGCCTCTTGTTTTTTTTTTTTTTTTGAGACAATATCATGATACGTATTGAACACTGGCCTTGAATTCACTATGTGGTTCAGACAGGCCCTGAATGCATAGGAGTCCTCCTTCCCCAGCTTCTTGGGTGCTGAGATTACAGATGGCCCCACAATGCTGGCTGCCTAGAGAAACCAACAAATATCATTTAGCATCTTGGTGTTTAGGCATTCATCATAGATGTTTATTTACTGCCTTTTACCACATTTCACCATTGTTTTAGTGATTCTGACATTATTTACTTCGTAACTCCTTTTACTTGATATATCACAGGATGGTTGAGGCATTATTTTTATCTCATTTATAAAATGAAAATCTAACCTGGCAGTATTAAATAATAATAATTCTCTGTACTCCAGAGGCTGAGGCAGGAGGATCACAGATTTGAGGCTAGACTGCCAAATTAAGATAACTGTCAAAAATAAAAGGCTGGAGAGGCAGCCCAGTTGTAGAGCACTTGCCTAGCATGCATAGACCCAGGGTTGAATTTGCAGTACTACCACGAAAGAAAGAAAGAAAAAAAAAAGTTGTATTAAAAAAGGAAAAAAGTCAGCTAAATATAAGATTTGAAATATTTATGAGACTTCATAGTTATTCAGATTAATCCAGACTTGAAAATGTAGGCTCCTAAAAGAAAGGAGTTCTATGCTGCATTTTTGGAACAGTTCAAAGCACTTGCTGGAATTGTGGGCACTCTGGACACAGCAGTGGTGCCATTTGCTACTTCAGGGCCTCTCGATGGTCTCCAGTTGCTGAGGTTCTGTGTGAGAGACACTGCATCCACCTAACGGTAAGTCAGGGCTGTGAAATGCTACAGAGACATTGTGCTGTTGTATTAGCACATCACACCCAGCTGTGTTTTCACTAGCTCTCTTGGGGTCATTGAATCAGGATGTCAGTTGAGAGGAATGTGGTGTGTGTGTTATTTTCATTGACTTCTGATTTCATTTCTTTCTCTTGGACTAGTTCTCCTAGATCCTCTGGTTTAAAAGTATGGTTCAAGTGATTACAGTATCTTCAAAGGGAGAACACTTGAGATTGATTGATTCACTGATTGGTTAATGAATGAATGAAAGAAAGAAAGAAAAAAAGAAAAGAAAAGAAAGACAGGGTCTTGCTATATTACCCACACTGGTCTCTTTAAGTGTAAGACAAACCTCTGTAGCACTTTCAATGATACAAACAGCCTTATGTAGTATATGTGTCATAGGTTTGCCACCATCTGTATAAGAAATCCTCCTGCCTCAGACTCCCAAGTAAGTAGGCTACTGGCATGCAACACTACAGTAGTTGAACACCTGAGTTCTGATAGCGGCCACATATGCTGGAACTTTTATATTATCTTCTCAGCCCCAGAAAGATAAGTTATTATTGTCCCCTGAAATCTCTGGGTAGCATCTGCAGAACTGAAAGTTTAATAGTAAAATTAGAAATTTTCCTTTTAAGTTTTTTTGGGATCTCCTGGTAGAATTCTCTTCCTGTTCTGCACATTGTGGTTTTGAGATTTTGAA
Organism: Hydrochoerus hydrochaeris; assembly: GCA_004027455.1. Classification (NCBI taxonomy): domain Eukaryota; kingdom Metazoa; phylum Chordata; class Mammalia; order Rodentia; family Hydrochaeridae; genus Hydrochoerus; species Hydrochoerus hydrochaeris. Next base: position 534,850 of record PVLA01000488.1, read on the forward strand.
TTATAACATGCTATTTCATAGAATTTTTATTGGGGGAGGGGTTGTTTTTTGAGGCTAAATCTAAGTAGGTAGTCCAGACGGGGACTAAACTCAGTATTTAGCACAGGCTGGCCTTGAACACATGATTCTCCTACCTCAGCCTCCTGAGAGCTGATACCAAGTTTGAGGAAAACTTAGTCTACTTAGGGATTAGTACGAAAAAACTATTTTTTTCAGTGCCCCTCTTGCTTTCTACAATGTTTCAGACTTGGCCTTCAATCGCTTCTTTGCCTTTTGTTAAGATAAAGTGAAATCTTGGCCTTCATTGGTATCATTTTCCTCTGCTGGTTTTAACCAAGTGTTTTCCCAGCTGAGACTCTCTTCTTGTACTTATGATATTATTTTACTTTGTAGTTTTGGTTTTTTTGAGACAGGGTCTCACTATGTGGTTCAGGCTGGCCTTGAATTCACGGTAGTCCTCCTGCCTCAGCCTTCCTAGTGATGGATCTTTAGGCATATACTACTACACCCAGTTATTACTTTATGATTTTCTGGTGTGCTTTTATTCCAGAGGCTGGTGTTACCCATCTTCTTTTTAGTTTTAATTTTTAGTTTGGGATACTGGGGATCAAACTGATGACCTCATGCTTGCCAGGCAGGGGCAATGCCTCTGAGCTATATCCCCAGCTGTTCTTGCCCATCTTGTTTCATTTTTCTTTGGTTTTTTAAGACAGAGTCTTTCTGTGTTGTTTAGGCTGGCCTTGAACTTGAAAGCACTATGTAGCTCAGGCTGGCTGAAAACTCAACAATCTTCCTTCCTTAGCCTCCTGAGTATTGGGATTACAGATATGTGCTACTATGCCCATCTGTATCTTTCTGAATTTCACTTTTTTCTCTTAACAATAGAGGAGATTGAACCCAGGGCCTTAGGCATGCTCTGCAAACACTCTATACATACCAAGAGACCCAGCCCCTTTTTTTTTAATGCGTCTCACTAAGTCACCAGGCTATCCTGGAATTTAAGATCGTCCTGCTTCAGCCTCTAAAATAGCTCCCATCACAGACAGGCTCTTCCATGCCCAGCTGAATTTCATTTCCTGTTCATGGTCTTCTTATACTTACTTCTAACTTTGGGGTCTTCACACAGGTGACAGTTCATTTTTTCTCCGCACCTGGCTCATGACCCCACTTCCCCTTCCAAAAACTCCTGCAGAAGATCGTTATAACCTGGCTCACTCTGCGACCTACAGCGTGATGCAGAAGACTCTCCGGACACTCTGCTCCCGCTTCCGCTGTCTGGATGGGTCCAAGGGGGCACTGCAGTACTCGCCAGAGAAGTCCAGCCACATCATCATGGCCTGCTGCGTCCTACACAACATCTCCCTGGAGCACGGCATGGACATCTGGTCTCCTTGGCCAATAGCAGGGCCCATGCAACAGCCCCTGGAGGAGGAGTATGAGCCCATGGAGTCCCTGGATCTAGAAGCTGACCGCAGCCGCCAGGAGCTGTTGCTGGCTCATTTCAGCTGATGGGAAGACTTGCCACAGAGGACTGTGACAGCTTTTCCATGCACTCCTGCCTTCACAGCTTGGTCAGCCAGCATGATCCAGTATGCAGAAGCTTGTCATGAATCAACATTGCCATCTTGTGTCTTAGAAGGGTTGGGGCTGTGCCAGAATGTCATGATTCCAGCCAGGTGGTGGCGCACACCTGTAATCCCAGCATTTGGGAGACTGAGGCAGGAGGATCACTGTGTATTTGAGACCACCTACAGAGTGAGGCCTTGTCTCAAAAAAAAAATAGAGAATTTGTTGATTCTTTGCAAATGCCTTAATTTAAACCAAAGCCCAGATGGTGGTCTCTGCTACCCAGTGAACTCCAAGTCAGGCTTCATTCATTTGAAAGATCACTGGTAGTGAACACAGTTGGGCCTAAAAGTCACAGGAAAGGAGAAAACAACACTTAGCCAAAACACTTTTTTGGTTTTGATGATCTGGAAATTACAAATGAAAACAGTATTTATACCGAATGACTTGGGTGGTATTTTGATTTTTCTGCTTTGCTGACTATGTACACAAACATGAAGCATGAACGGTCTTCCTATGTAAGTAAATGGCTACTGCTCCAATTTTGCAGCTTTGTGTGCTTTTTGTGTTGGTTTTGGGTTTTGTTTGTGTTTTTGCAATACTGAGGATTGAACCTAGGACCTTCTCACTGAGCTACATTCCCAGCTCTTCTTAAACTTTTGAGACAAGTTCATGCTAAGTCGCTAAATTGCACAGGTTGGGCTTGAACTTGGCGTCCTCCTGCCTCAACCTCTCAGTGTTGGGGTTACAGAACAGATGTGTAGATCGTATTTCTTATGGTCATGATGATAGAATGTGTTTGGTGATTTTTTTTTTTTAAATTCCTTGTAGAGGGCCGGGGATTTACCTCAATGGCATAAGCACCTGCCTGGCAAGCACAAGTGAGTTCAATCCCTGGTATCAAAAAAAAAAAAAAAAAAAATTCCTTGTAGAGAAAAAAGATTTCAGAAATAATACAAAGTATTAAGAAGAATGGTGCATGCCTGTAATCCATGTAATCCCTGCTGAGGCAGGAGAATCAGCACCAGTTCAAGGCCAATCTGGGATACACAGTGAAACCCTGTCTCAATAAAGTACAATTAAAAGAAAACTGGCCATGGTTGTGTTTACCTGGAGTCTCAAATACTCAACACTGATGGAGGAAAGGAAGGGGAAAGCATAAACAGAATAAAGATGTGTTATGTACAAGTACTAACTCTCCATGATGTATGTAATCATGTACTGCAAACATGTACTTTAAAAAAGACTGATGTAGGAGGATCACAAGTTTAAGGCCAACTTGGGCAATTCAGGGAGATCCTGGCTCAAAATAAGATGAAGAGCTGGCTCAAAATAAGATGAAGATCCTGGCTTCAATCTTTACTAAGGGGAAAAGCATTAAGAGGGTGATGCAAGGTATGATAGTCTATTCCTATAATCCCAGCATTTGGGAGGCTGTGAGTTAAAGTTCATCCATCCTGGAATACATATCAAGTTTTCATTTAAAAAAAAAATCAAAAGAAAAAAGAATGGAGAAAGAAATAGGAGAAATAAAAGGATGTACAATCAGAATTCAGAGCAGCTGTGGGCTTCTCCATCTAGTGTTAGGGTGAGGTGGAACCAAGCTGAAGTCAAAAGGAGGTCAAGGAGCCAAGTTCAAGACAGCAGAAAGCAGAACAACGATTACTGGCTGAACAAATCTGTTCCAGCCTCACAGCCAGAAACCAGCTTGTGTTTCAGTGCAACTAAAGGTGCAAGCTTGACAAAATCATCCACTACCCCACTGTAAAGCTATGGCTGGCTTGCTAGGATTAATCACAGATCTGGACTTGTCTGCTCACTTTGTCTTTCATGAACAGTAGAGACATGCCTTGAAGTGGACATTTTTTTTCATATTTTCTTTTTTCTGGTTTTGTTTTTTTCCACCTGTCTTTACAAGGTTCCCAAAGTTTGCAAGATTTTCCTTTGTCTATCAGCCTTGCTTTTAGTCTCTTTCTCTTCTTCTATTTCTCTGCTTTTCCCCCTAAGCGCCTTTAAATTTTCTCCCTTGAGAGTAAAATCTCCATATTGAGGGAGTATTTATTGTGTACAATTTCTGGTTTGAGATTTTGTTTATAGCCACAAATTATAGTTCATATAGTTAAAAGTGGCAAATTAATAATTATCACAGTTTGTCATTTTCTAGGCTGCATTTGATGCTGCTATTATGATGCTGATTGTATAGCTTTTATTGCTGATTGTACTGCTTTAACCAAGGTGACACAATTGTTCTAATCAGTAGTTCTTCCTGGTATATCAAGTCTAAGATTGCCCATGAATCCTAAAGAATGTTATAGGCTGGGGCCAGGGATTTAGCTCAGTGGCTGAAGTGCCTGCCTGGCAAGCGTGATGTCATGAGTTCCATCCCTGGTACAAAAACAAAAAACAAAAACAAAAAACAAAAACAAAACCTTAGGCTGGTGCAAATATGTAACGACTTTTCACTACATATTGGTAGGATCTTGCTACACATTCAAAACCCAAGGGCCAGCTGTATCTGGAAGACATCTGTAAGAAGTAGTCATTTCCTAAGGGTTCTAAATATTAGCAATAAAGCTACTTACATAAGCAATTTAAAAGCATCAACTCAAATAAAACTAAAGAAAAAAAGACACTTATGCAAGATGCAGCCCCAGACTTCCAGCTACCCAAAGGCAGACCTGGGGGGCAATGTGGTGGAACAATTTGAAAGCCCCCTACACTGGAGATTTAGTTCAGCGGCATAAGGGCCTGCCTGGCAAGCACAAGGTTGTGAGTTGGATCCTTGGTACCAAAAAGAAAAAAGCCTGCTACTTAGATTCTCTGACATGGTAACAGCAGAAGTAACAAAGAGATGAGTCAGGCATTAGAAAAAATAAAATCTGAAATAATTTCTCAGATAACTATAGAGATAGTGACCATAATGAAAGACATGGTTATTGAGTCTAGATCACATATAGATTGAAATACACAGCATATCAATGTCTCCAAAAATTTGAGGAGCTTAGGAAATGACAGAGTCAATGAATGTCCAACATAGGAAACAAATGCAATCCATGATACATTCAAATAGATATCTAGGGGATTAAAAATTCCATTGCAAGTATATGCAGAAGACTGAGCCAAAATGAAGACAGACTATCAGACACTTTCAGTCAGCCATCATGAAAGATTTCTTAAAAATAATAAGGGACAAGCTCAGCACTGTGGCACATCCCTGTAGTCCCAGCACTCAAGAGGCTGAGATGGGAGGATCCACACAAGTTCCAGGCCAGCCTGAACTACATAGCAGGACCCTGTCTGAATCCCCCCAGTATATATGAGACAAGGGAGCATGAAAAATTTAACAAGTTCTAGATGGTGCAAAGAAGATTAACATTGATTGGAGTCAATGAAAAAGCAGAAAACTGTGACATAAAAGGAAAAAAACAAAAAGAAAGAAACCTGTCCACAGAAATAATAGCAGAAAATTTCCCAAGCAGGGGAAAAGAATTTGATTTACAGATAAGTGAGACATATAGAACTCCAATTAGCCACTGTTATGACCTGTGTCTAGATGTCCCCTAAAAGCCTCATGCTGTGATAGGTGGGGCTTTTTCAGAGGTGGCTTAATCTAGAATGTGTGATTGACTCATGGTGCAATGCTAGGATCAAGAACATAAGGATTAAAGGTGCTAGGATTAAGGGTGGGTATTAATCAATCCACTAATTGGCTTGGTACTGCCCTAATCTCAGTAGCCTGAGTAAGATAAAAGGACAGGAAAACACTGTGAAGACCCACCCCTTACTGCTTTGTTAACTTCTTCCTGCCATGAACTGTTTCTCCTCTGCGATGCTAGTCTGCCAGTGTTATGCTTTGTGTCTGGGTGTTCACCCCAAAAGCCTCATGCAGTAATGGGGTGGCAAAGTCTAGTGTTTGTGATTGATTTGTTGTCTAGTGCTGAGATTGGCAGTGTGAGTGTTGCATCCACCCAGGGGTGGCTAGCTGGCATAAATATAAGGGGGAGAAGGAGACATGCTTTTCTTTTTTCCCTTTTGTTCTGGACACTTCTAGTATGTGCAGCAGCTGCCATGCTGCCCCTCAGCCACACTACCCTGACTTGGAGCCAACAAGTTATGGACTAAAACCTCTATGCACTATGAGCTAAATAAACCTTTCCTTCCATCATTTTGGGTGTCAGGTATTTTGTCTCACCAACAAGAGAAAAGTAACCAAAATAGCCAGGTCACCCTGCCTTGGAGCTAGCTAATTAGGACTGAAACCTCTACAAACTGTGAGCCAAATAAACCTTTTCCCCTTTAACTTTGGGTGTTGGGGATTTCACCTCAGTAGTGAGAGAAAAGTAAAGCAGCCATGATCAAAAAAATATCTATACCAAGGGATATAATAGTCAAGTTTCCAGAAATTCAACACAAGAACAGAATATTAAAAGCTATTAGAGTAAACAAACATTATCTATAAAGCAAAGTCTATCAAAATCACAGTGGACTTCTCAACATGAACTCTCAAGGAGAGCTTAGAGTGAAATATTTCAAACCCTAAAAGAAAACAATCTCTAACCCAGATTGATGTACCCTGCAAAAGTATCTTTCAAAATAGATGGAGAAGGGCCAGGGATTTAGCCCAGCAGTGTAAGTGCCTGCCTGGCAAATGCAAAGGTGTGAGTTCCATTCCTGGTACCAAAAAAACAAAACAAAACAAAAAAACATTAATGGAGAAATAAAATGCTTCATGACAAAGAACACCTGAAGAAACTCATGACCACCAAACCAGCTCTTCAGAATGCTCTGAACAACATTATATAATAGATAACAATGACTACAACTCCATGAACCCTAACAGAATGAATCTACCAGGCAAGGTAAACAATTAAATAGGGAGATGAAAGGTTAGGGAAGAGTTGACAATAGGCAAATAACATGGCAAGAATAAGAGAATACATATCGGCTATAACCATCAACCATCAGCTATAATGGTCTCAAGTCACCAATCAAAAGAAACAGACTGGCAGAATGGATCAAGAAGCAAAATCCAATAATATTCTGGAAGCTGAGCATGGTGGCTCACATCTGTAATCTCAGCATTCAGGAGGCTGAGCAGGAGGATTACTGTGAGTTCAAGGCCAGTCTGAACTACACAGTGAGACCCTGTCTCAAAAACAAAACCAATAATATGCTGGATACAAGAAATACATTTAATTCAAAAAGAAATTCATTGACTGAAAGTCCATGGATGAGAAACAATATTCCATGCTATGGGAACCTGGAAAAAAGGCAGAGGTAGCTATTTCCAGACAAAGTGAATTTCAAGTCAAGACTGATTAAGAGAGACAAAGAAGGTCACTACATCTTTGTAAAGGGAACAATCCAAAAGGAAGAAATAATCATAAATATGTATGAGCCAAATACCAGCACACCTAACTATATAAAACAAATATTTTTTTAGCCAATTTGATCAAAAAAGGAAAGGATTCAAATTCATGCAATTAGGAAATGAATGTTAAAATTTTAATTTTTTTTTTTGTTGTTGTTCCATGTAGGGAGCAGCATGATAGCTTCACAGCTGCCCCTCCATCTCTCCCTCCTGTGGGCATCCAGTGCGTTGGCCTACATTTCCCAGGATCCTCTCGCCCCACCCAGGAAATGACCGCAACCCATGCGTAACTTCCCGCCCCTGCTTCTTTATAAGCCAGGAACATTGTTCAATAAATGAGGTTTGATTGAGGAACTTCAACTTGCCTCCGTCTCTCTCTCTTCACCCTGCCCCCGCTCCGTTTTCCTTCCTCTAGGGGAAAACTCACGCATTGGTCTGCAGGCCGGATCAAGTGGGCCCCAATACGAGGAGGTCAACGAGGGATCGTTCACAGAGGAAAAGCCGTGGCCACGGTAACTGGGGGACTCCGTCCCTGTGATCTGTACAGACGACTGCCTGACGTCTCGTCCGAATCATGGTAAGTAAACGTAATCGGCATGGGTCAAGCTTTAAGTGAACATGAATTGTTCGTTGCCAGACTTAGTAAGGCCCTCAAAGCGAGAGAGATAAGGGTTAAAACAAAAGATTTATTAAACTTGCCCCTGGTTCCCTCTGGAGGGCTCCATTGATACTAAAAGATGGGAAACATTAGGAAATACTTTAAAATACTACTATAGAGTTTTTTTGGTCCCAAAGGGGACAGGAAAAAAGTCCCGTTGACCTCTTTTGCATGTTGGACCTTAATTTCTGAGCTGCTAACCCAACGTCATGCAGATCCCCAAATTAACAAAACGCTTACTCAAGGTGAGGCTGCACTACGCTCCTCCCGCAATCCTACCCCAAAGCCACCCTCAGACACGTCCAGTGTGCCCAGTCGTCCCGGCTCTGTAATTCTTGATAGTAAAGAGCCGCTTCAAGATGGCGACTTGCTGCCACTTCCTTTGTCTGGGACACACGAGGACATTCAAAATGGCGCCGCCGGCCCCGCAGGTCTTTAAGACCCATACGCCATTCAAGTAACTACTTTAAAGGAATTAAAAACAGCAATCACTCAATACGGCCCCACAGCTACTTTCACCCTCGCTGTTCTAGATTCCATGACTCAAAGTTAAATTATCCCAAGTAAATGGGATAATTTAGCCAAAGTCACTCTTTCTGGGGACAACTATTTGCTTTAAAAATCTAAATTTATGGACCAATGTAAAGCCATAGCTAAAAATAATGCCGCTCAATAAAACCCCTAGACCCTCCCCATGCTAGCAAAAACTGGCGACTTTAGTAAAAAAAAAGCCCAAATGCAATATGATCCTGGCCTTTTTACACAAATTAATACAGCCACCTGTAGGGCTTAAAAAAGGCTCCCTTCTGGTGGAGAGGTTGTCTCTTCTCTTACTAAAATTAAACAAAAACCAGAAAAACCCTTCTGTGATTTTGTTGATCGCCTCTTACAGGCAGCCGAGTGCTTTTTTGGCTCCCCAGAGAGTAATTCTGCCTTAATCAAACAATTGGCTTATAAAATGCAACATCCGCCTGCCAGGCTGCAATCGGGCCACACAGGGAGGGGGAGGACCTCTCGGGCTGCATCCACCTGTGCGCTGATGTGGGCCCGGTCTACCATTGGGGCCTAGCTATGGCTGCAGCTGTAAAGGAGGTTCTTCTCCCACACAAACAAGGAAGAAAAACTAATAATGGCAAATATTTTAAATGCGCGTTCTCCCTCAGGGAATGGCTAACTCCCCTACATTATGCCAGGCTTTTGTGGCTGCTGCT
>PVLA01000489.1:0-145236 GCA_004027455.1 Hydrochoerus hydrochaeris
CTCTAAGGGATATAACTGCATGTATGTTTGAGTGTGTAAAATAGATGACCATATTGCTGAATCTTTGTTGGATCTTTGAGCAGAACTGTTTGTAGTCTGACTGTTTGAATATTTACTATGTACCCTTTAACTTTGTAACTTGAACAACTACATCCAGGATGACAGTACATAATTTATAAATTACTGATTTCTTAGTGGGACTTTTTCTCATTCTCCTTTTTCTTTCTTTCTTTTAGAATTCTGTATTGTTGCTACACTTTTTTCTGTTTTTTTTTCTTTTCTTTAAATAAAATTTTAAAAATGTTTAATTGCTATTGTAAAAAAGAGAAAATAAGGAAGTGCTATAAAAGATATAACTGCATGTATATTTATGTGTGCAGGATTGTTACCCATATTTCTTAGTTCTTGTTTGATTGTTGAACAGATCTGTTTGCAGTCTCACTGCTTGAGTGTCCATTTTGTGTGCTTTAATTTTGTAACTTGAACAATTATTTCTAAAAGAGCAATATGTAATTTATCAACTAGTGATTTCTTATTGTTTATGTTTTTTTGAAATTCTGTAATATTTCTCTCCTTTTTCTGTTTTATCCCTTTAAATTAAAAATTAAAAAAAAAGAGTTCTTTGTGTGTTCCAAATAAAAACTTCTTGGGCAAAGGGCCAGGCTGTCTGCTTTCCAGAGTTCTCCTAACACCAAGGCTCTCCCTGTATGAATACAAGAGCTGTGCTTTGCTGGCCATGCATCCTTCTGTAAACTAACAGGGCAGCTGCACAGAGAAGTCTGACCCTCTTTTCATGTTGTCTCTGAGCTGGTGCTGAACTCCTGTGAAATGTTTGTATGTTGAGAAATGATTAAAACAAGTAGCAGATTCTCTCATCAAGATGTAAACACTAGAGATGAAAAGCAACTAAAACAATAATTGTTTTATAAACCCTTTCCCACCAGACCATAAACACCACCACTCAGAAGGTTCTTATTTCTCATGCACAAGAGTAGTAAGCACGCACAGTATCCTATTTTCTTTGTGTATCCAGCATTCCCACACAGTCCAGTGGGCTCTAACTAGAAAGCAATCAGAATCCCAGAGTTAAGGGCCCAAAGCATCTCTCAATGCCGATGATGGCTGTTGGGTAAGCACTCCTATTTCGCCACTCCTCAGGGAGATGGTAATTCTGAAAGGTGCTCTATGCTGTCTCCAGGGGACAGTGACTGGGACACAGAATTCTACTGCTGGCTAGCTACGGAGCCCGAAGCTGGGCTCCATACTGAAGCCGTTGATACCATTCTCAGCTGTGTTACTAACCAGACTGTTGCCAGGTAAGTCACAAATCTACACAAATTCTCTGGATCAGCAAACTTCCCGTGTGCTGTGACAAGGCTGCTTACCACAGGGGGGCTCTCCCAGGGGGTGGTATACAGAGAAAGGTAAGGCATATTCATTACCACTAAAACACAATCTCCCGTTGATGGCATCTCCCAATTATGCTGTTAGGAACAATAATAAAAGGCTTTTAGGGGTAACTCAATGGTGTAACTAGGGGGTAGGGCACTTGCCTAGTGTACAGAAAGCTGTGGATTCAATCCGCAGCATTTAAAAAAAAAAAATGACTCCTGAGTTCAGGGTCCCCCGAGATGCCTCTGCCATTGCCTCCACAGAATTTTTATACCTTCCTGGCAGGAGCAGAAGCTCGGGAGGCTGCAGGCACAGGATGTGGAAGGGTAGCCTTCACCAAACAAATTCATCTCACTGGCCTTAAATTACTCCTTTGCAAAGGGAGACCTCAGTCTCTTTCTTAACAGTTTGTTGGATTCTTTTTTTTTTTTCCTGAGAATTAAAAAGGGCCCAGCCTATGTTTTAAATGTCTGTGAAATCTAAACCATGAATAAAAGAGAACAGAGGCAGCTTTCATGGTCTCTTATATATATTTTTTTTTCCTAACAGGAGGTATAAAAGTTTTCTTTAATTCAAGCCATCAAAATGTTCAGGCTGGTTCATCGCCTCCCATTGAGCAATCTCCCATCCCATCACAGCTCAGAAATCTCCCAGGTTCCTAAAGGGACACACTGTGAATTAACTGCAGAAGGGAAGCTAATTAACCTTAACTGAGGAACATGGGACCCATGAACTGTAGGAACAACCAAGCAGTCACTACACAAAGTGTGTTTGGTAAATATATGAGCCAAAAGTGGCCTCTATGCCTTGCTTGTTTATTTCTTTACTGCAGGCTGAGATCTCTTAGCTCAAAAGGGTACTGGTATGAAATTCACATTTTTGCACATCCAATTATTTTTCATATCCCAAACAAGCAAATGCTGAGGCATATAGAGCCTGCCTGTTTGGCTTGACAGCCTACCTTACAGCTGTTGCCCATTGATAAGATCAGACCTTGTAGTTATAAGGCCCAAGAGCACTTAAATCTCAGGAGCCAGACTCCTCCATTCCTCCCACTCTTGTGCTGCTAAACATCACCCAGGCACATATGTCCTCGCTCCCTAGGAGTTCCTCCCCTCCCCTCCTGCTGTGTGGTCCTTGTGCCATGAGCCTCTAGCCAGACAATCTCATACAGTGAAGAGTTTCCCATCTCATGCAATGCGGGTTGATTCTCACCTAATAAAGCTTATTGTACGCTTCAAACCCTCTACAGCAGTGGTGAAAAATCCATGGCATGCATGCTACAGTGGGCTACTTGTTACCCCTTGAAGCTCTAAAAGATTAACCATTATGGCTCTATAATTTCCTGGAAACTGTCTAGCAATGGAAGATGTTGGGCCCCAACCCCAGATTTACTGAACCAGACTCAGCATGCTATCTATGGTCACCCTAGTTTGCATACTGCAGCTCAAGATTCTTGTGCACATGCAACCAGAGGAGTACTAGGAAAGAGACTTTCATCTGGGAATCTGCATGGTAGCTGAGCATAATGCATTTAAAGGGACTTACGTGATAGAGACATCAAGCCCCATTTGGGCTGCTCTCAGTCCCTATGAGTGGCCACCAATCCATTTCACTGATCCTTTCCTGCTTTTCTAATAGAGTCTATTGAGTAGGCAGCTATGAAGGCAGTCAGGTATAACCTCCTCACACATAGGAACCCTTATGCTGTGCTGGTCTGTAGACACACACACACACACACACACACACTGTAGTGCATGGGCAGATATATGACCAGATGCCAGGCTCTCAAGAAGGCCTGCTCACCACACCCACACAGGCATCTGCAACACACCGAAAGCCCCCTAAACTCCTGTTCTGGTGAGTGGAGTTCCAGGGCTAGAACCAGAAATGATATCCCAAACAGGATCTTTCAGATTCCAATAAGTGAAGCATAAAGATCTTTTACAAAACATAATAGGAGGCAGGTGCTGAGAGGAGGAGCCCAGAACAAAGGAACCCCTTCCAGCAAGGGCACAGGATTCAGTGAGTGATTTTGAATGAGGCCAGCCTCCTCCCAGGAGCATGCAGGCTTGAGCCTGAGGGACCACACAGGGGAGAACATCCCAATTATTAGCCAGAGAAGCAGAGGCAACAAAAGTGCAATTTGCTTATGTTTGCTAGATATTGTGCTTAGGAAATTATACATGACTGCCTAGGTCCACTAGCAATGCTCACCATGTAGCACCCAGAAACAGATAAAAATTGCTTTTAAAACAAAAGAGATCAATGCTCATTTCAGCAGTGAAGACACTAAAACAAAAGACATCATTAACTTCACATGGTAAATTTTACCATTTTCTGGCAATGTAGCTCCAGTCCTAATTCAGTGCTTATTTAGTCTTTGTACACAATTTTAAATATCCATGAAATCTAATTTTTCAATCCATAGACAACTATAAGCAATGACTTAGAAATAGTTCAGAATGGGGTATGGTGAGGTTGTGGTAAGGAAATAGTAAATGTATGTTATAACACCAGTAGTACCAAAATGTAAAGAAGTATCTCATAAGAGCTGGTCACCAAAATACAAAGTCACTAAAGAGAATTAAAATACACACATAAACTAGAAAGCATTTGTAGTAGAGACCTTGCACACGATACAACTGCACAATTTGATCTTTTCATCCTGAATTCCTGAACATCAAGAGTCACAGTCAAATTACATCTAATTACATTTAATATTCACAGTTTCAGAATGACACTCATTGTTATGGTATATAAATACTCAAAATATTTCAAAATAAAAGATAAAAGAGCAGAAGCTGAGGACATAGCTCAGTGCAAATGCCCTGTGTTCCATGCAGTACTCACTACTGAGAGGAAAGAAAAAATAAATCAAAACGAAATACTCTATCCTTCCTTGAAAATGGGTAAGTGTGACATTGTTTTACTAAATATGTTACATTCTGATTTGTCTGGCATACCAGCACTTCAAAGTCTCTATTAATTGAATCCACAGTTTCAGAATATCAATTTAGCCAAAGGTAACCCTACATCTATATCCAACCTGGCCCCCTGTTACCTGATAATAATGTAAGGATTAAAGGAGAACCAGACCTGTCTCTCAAGGACAGTTTAAGTTAAGGATTCCCAAATGCCTTTGGAATAATCACAGGATGGTAACAGGGCACTGCATTTGGAAGCCGCTGTGTGGAAGCTTAGGAAAGCTGGAAACCTTGGGAAATGGGGGTGGGTGGCACAGACAGCGATTTTCTGACCACATTTGCATGTCAAATAGTAGTATTCACCTGGGGATCCCCAGCCCAAAGACAACCACATACAAAACAATCAGCAGCTCCTCATGAGAAATAAACAGACCATCCAGCTGTCTTAATTAATTCCCCTGTACACAGGAATGAGGAAAAGGGAGTAGAGACAAAGAAGAAAGGAATGCGGCAAAGGGAGAAAGGAGAGAAGAGCAAGTCACCGAGAAAAGCTGATACATTCAGCTTCTTGCCTCCTTAACCTTTGAAAATTGAAAACTGTTACCAACAGAGACAGTGGCACTTACGCTAAGGAAACCCAAGCAGCAACATCCTGGGATGCTGGCAGAACCCTCTCCCCACCCACCCTTAAATCAGCCATTCCTGCTCCCTTCCTCACGACTCTGCCCACAATGTACCTTCACTGAAGACAAAATCTGAGATGATGTCAAAGGGTTGGATGTGGACAGCAGACAGAATCATGGTGACAGTCTTCTGGGGATCGCTGGAGGCCAGAGAGATGCTCTGCTGAGCTTGACACTCATAGGACTTCCCAGCTGGGGTCACCAAGGCAGAGAGGTGATGTGAGTTGGCCGTGTGCTTCCCAGCTGCAGCAAAAGCCCAGGGCAGCCAGCAGTTAGGCTTCTTCTCTTACCCATGCGGTTCCACTCAGCTCAGACACCTACCCCACCCTTCCTAGCCCCTGCTGCTAGGCTAGAGCTGGGCCTCAGTAAAGGAACTGGGCTATGAAGGACAAACAACACCCGATCTCTCTGAGCCAGAGACTCCTTACATACTACTTTAGAGTTTCTTTTTGGAAGGAAGGAATAACCCACAAAAACCTCCTTAAACCTTTTTACTATATAAAACCGGACAATTGAGATTCTAAAGACACAGAGGAACAGGTACTTGGATTTCTGCCTTTAATATTGGATCAGCAAAGAATAGAACGGGGTCCTCAACAAAGTGCGGCTGCCCGCTGGTTCTCTGGCAGGTGCACAGATGGGCATGTGTTGGACAGCTGCCCCCTGCTCTCCTTCTCTGGCCCAGGTTCCTTTTCCTTTCTCCTTTGTTCTAACTGAACTAAGGGAAATGCTGGACTATGAAGTGAAAATTCTCGTTTTACTACAGCAATGAAAGAAGAATAAAAAAGAGGGATGATGCATGTATTCTTTTCTATCTTCAATAAAAATTCTCTCCCAATACAGGCGTCTGTCTGGGTGATATAAGGCCTCATTTCAAGTGAGACAATTTAGACCAAAAAAAGAGAAAGTAATCAAATATGACCTTTGATAGTAGTGCTTCAAGAAAGATGCATTTTTATTTAGGGGATATTCCTCTTGCCACAATATTTTTGGATATTTATGAAAGATCTGGGTGAGTTAAAGGAGGGGTGAGCAGGAAAAGCTAATCATCTACTCAGAGTACAGCATCCACTCTGAGGTGGCTGCAGTCCAGGACTGGCCATAGAGAGGAACCATGGTGCCATGTACAAAAAGACAGCGAAGGGCATCCAACCCTGACCCAAAAGGAATGTCTCACTGTCCCCTGTATTCTTAGCACCTGAACAGAAAACTTACGGAGCAGAGGAAAGTTTAAAAAGCTTTGCCCTTTTCCATGTTCCTTTAAGGCCAAATCCTGAGGTCCTTGTGAAGAACCGGGGGAAGACAGGGCGAGGTGGGGCGTGTCTCATCTAAAATCAGGCCCTGGGTGACTGACTCATCCTAGGCGCGCGCGGGAGGCGGTTCCTCACGTATCTACAAGGCTTGAGACACAGGTTTTCTGCTTCCTCCGCTTTGGAGGTCAAGGCAAGCAGGTAACGCTAGACTGACCTAGAAGCCCAAGCCCAGATAGACTGCCAGAGGAATTACCCTCAACTTCTGGGCTCCCCTACCCACGCCCTGCAGCACAATACTCACCACTGACTGCGTCTTTAAAGTGGGTCTTCTCAGAGGAGTCGTAGACAAACTGTACCTTGCTCAGCCTCCAGGTTGCCTCGGGTCCCTTGGATGTGTTTTGGCTTTCCTGCCAAGAGCGAGAGGCAAGTATCAAGGGCACCAATGACTTCTCGATCTGTAAACCCAGTGGCCACTACTTCCCCACCCACCTGGGAACCAAGGCCTCACCGCGCCGCGCGCATTCCAGGCTGCCAGTTACCTTTACAAAGAGCATTTTGAGAGCGTAGGCGCGATCCACCCAGAACACCTGCAGCTCTGACTCATTGTGGCCACAGCGGCCCTTCACCTCGGCTCCCCGGGTCAGTGCGATATCAGCCTGTTCTGTGATCAGCTGGGAACACAGACGCCCGCGTCCCCTCAGCGCGCCCAGCCCCAGGGGCTTTAGGGTGGCGCGTCCAAACTCTGGCTTGCACGTTTGGGCGCTCCTTTGCGCGCGCGCTCTCCCGGGTCCAGGAACATGCGGTTAGATTCTCTACGTGCAGACCCCGCCGATAGGGAAGCAGAGAGGGGGGTTTGTTTTCAAAGCAGGCAGGGCGAGCAGGAGACGTTACAAGCCGAACCCCCATGCAGCATTCGGGAGCAGCCTGCAGGGGTGTGGGGGAGAAGGCGGGTGACCCAAAGTCTTCGCAGGGCCCTGAGGGAGGGTGCCCTTGGGCCCTGGAGCCCTAGGAGCAAGCTAGGAAGGCAAAGATTCCTTACATCGACGTAATTGCTGGCCCACACATCATAAGGGACAATAAATTTGGCTGCAAATTCTGCCATGAGACACGTCGTCCCATTTTCCCGCACCACAAATATATCTTTTTCAGGGTTAGTGGAAAGACCCGAGAGATTTTCCACCTCTTGTTCTGCCATGATTTGAGCCACCGTCTCTGCGGAACAAACAAAATAATCCCATCAGTTTGGGGTTCACGGAGCCCACTGCGTCCAGGACGCAGGAGCCAGCGCAGAGCCCGTGGTCTTGGGGTTTGGAGTGATAAAGTTACATGCTAGCTGCTGTGTGTGCCTCGAGCCATTTCGCTAACCCAGCGCTATCCAACTCCACTCATTTGTTGTTGATTTATAATGGGGGGCTCTTTATTTGTAAGGCTACGTGCTGGGGGTTCAAAATCAAATCTTTATTGCCAGTGCTGTGACCCCCACCCCCACCCCAGCCCGCCAGTCCAGCGCTCTCTGAGATATGACTCCCCAGAGATTTCCTTGAATTCCTCCCACCTCCAAAGCCGGGGTGTGGAGTGAGGGAAGCCCATGAAACACGAAGACCATCATCTCTTCAGTCCTCATGCCAATCTGATCCTCTGCAAAGAGTACATGCCTTCCTGCCGGTCGCCAAAACGCTACTCACCGAGCAGCACGAGGAGAGCTCGAAGCCTGCCGACGCGGAGAAAGGCTCTTCCTGGGAGATCCATGCTCGCGCTCAGGCCAGCGGGGCCAGATGTGCTGCTGCTGCTGCTGCTGCTGCTGCTGCTGCTGCTGCTGCTGCTTCTGCTGCTGCAGAGGCCGCCCGGTAGGGAATCCCTCAAAGTCGCTGCCAGAGCGAAGCGGAGCGGACCGGAGTGAGCGCAGGGCGGGGGCCAGGGCGGGGGCGGAGGGAGCGCGTGTCCAGTGCACGCGGGCCGGGACCCGGTCGGTCGGTGCCGCACCGGCGGCCGCGTGTCCAGCGAGTCAGCTCACTGCGGAGAAAAGGGGCGCGCAGCGAGGGAGCTGTCCGCGACTGCGAGTGCTGAAAGGAAACCGGCGGTGTTGCAGGCGTGGTCGTGACTTGGCTTGTGCGGAGGGCCAATGAGATTTGGGGGAGCCTAAATTTTTCCCTGGGTCTGTTTTCTGTTCTGCAACTGTATCTGCAAAGATGAGTCTGTCCTGAGAAACTTAACAGCATCAGCACCTGAGACCAGCTACTTCGCAGGGTAGGTATCGCAGCACTGGATTCCTGAATTCTAAAAATGCATAGGGCTCCCATAAACAAAAGCAAAACAACAAGAAAGAAAGAAAAAAAAGGTAGGCAGGAATTGTGGAGGAGGAGGGGAAGAGGGGCAGAACAGAGAGGGAAAATGCTATGGCAACAGTTTCCTGCATTTGGAGACATTCCCTTCTTGGCTCTGCTCTGCTCTGCTCTGGGTGAGCTCCTGCGTTCACAGTTAGACTGATCCCGAGTATCCACTTGAAATTATGGCCCGGAAAGTTCTGTTCCCTAAGTGGGTAAGGACTCTAAACTCTGAGGTCATCTATCCTCTCTCCTCATAGTGTGACCACTCTGCCAGGAGGGCTGTAAATGAACCTGAAGTTATAAGGCTATCCAGAGCTTTTTAGGGTATGAATTTTAGAAGTGTGCTGAAAGTAATGCCACATACATAAAAAAAAATCACACTGATATTACTTTAAAGCCTTTAGTAAGACAGAAAAACAAATATTACTGAGACAATTCCCATACTTATATTTTTTGGTAGTTTGCTTACTTTTTATTCTTTCTTTATAAATCAGAATATACTTCCTTCAGGAAGAGATACGCTGTCTTTATTAATTGTGGTGATGTCAAAATACTTTTCTTAGAGGACATTTCATTGTGTGAATAAATAATCATTGCCTCAGTAACCTAATGTCATAAAATAAAGTCATGTTAAAAGGCAAATTGCAAAATATTTTCATGTATATTTGATTCTCCCCACAACTTTAGAAGGCAAGGTACATGTATGTTTTTGTGCTTATACATGTACCCATACTGAGGTTCAGAGAAATTAAATGACCTTCTCAAATGTCACATGGTCATTTAGAATTAAAATAGAAAAATCACATGCTTTAACTTTGTACAGATCATCTTTATTCCTCCTTATTTAATATTTTGACTCTAAAATATATCATATTTTGACTCTAAAATATATCTTATTTTGAGTAGTATAAAACGCTTTTAATGATCAAATTAGCTAAACACTAAAATGTTAGTAATTCAAATTTCTGAAATGTGTATTATGATATATTTGCTTCAAAGTGTCTGTAATTTTTTTGTCTCTCAAACATATTGCTGTATGAACAACTAGGTCACTAACAATTCAAGTCATGAAGCAATATTTCAATATATTTACATCTTCAATTTTACATCTGCATTTCAGTATTTCATCAAAAAATTTTCCCAAAACTTCACAAAAATAATTATAAATGGAAGAATGGAGGCAAAACTGTAACTGACACAAGGTCAATTCACATAAATACTAAAAACTGTAAAAATTTCTGTGCTTCACATTTTGTCATGTTAGCAGCGATTATGCTCTATTTTCTCATAGACATACATATTCATAAATGACTCTCACTCTCTTTCTCTCCACTACTGCCACAATTTTAATAAGGAAAGAAATAGGTAGATTTCAGTCTAGGATGCAGTATTTATCAATTTTATGAATATGTACATATTTTAGTTTTCCTTGGCCAAAAAAATGGGGGATAATACCTAAGGAATCCTGCAATAAATATAAAAACATTCAAAATAAATTACAAATCAATGTAGTCATAACCATTAATTGAATATCTACTACTTACATTATGTTTAGTGCTTTGGAAAGCAAAAGATAAATCAATAGCCTTACACAAATAGGAGAGATACCTGTGAAATACTGTGACTATTTCTTTTGTGAAGTGTTATTGCAAATATCCTTACCTTATAGGCTGTTAATAAATCAACTGATTCACTTCATCTACTTTAATAAAAAATTGGATGGGAAGTATCATTGATCATTGATCTTAACATGTTGCAGTTGGTTTATCAATCATATGGTAATTCCTTTGAAAATATTTTATTTTCCTGCTTGGTATATAACTCTTTTTTGACCCCAGAGTATTCAAACGGGTTGAAAGAAAATATGGAGTTATTTTAACTACTTTTTTCTGAGAGGATTATCTTCAAAATATAATTCATTCAATGTCATTTTTCATATTTAATTTGAAACTTGATTTATACTTATAAATTAAACTTGATTCTTACTTATAAATCTATTAATTTATTGATCTTATGACAGTGATTGTTATTTGAAATTGTAATTGGATCATTAAATCCACAACTTTCACCTACACTAATTTGAAGACTGAATCATTCTGAAAAACATACTTTTTTCCTTAAAATAATCAGAGGTGATAAAAGAAAAAACCTTACCTATAAATCATACCTTAACATATGAACATAGTGCCCCAAAATTTGACCCAGCTGTCTTTTCTCAAGTGTGAAAAGGGAGGAGAAGCTGATATAAGTATATACATTGTAGGGATATTGCCTGTGTAGCTGTCACCATCCTTGCTGGTGTTTACATAATATGTCAAGTATACAAGTGACCCACACACGCTGGAGTTGGAATCTCCTGTAGATGTTCTATGTCTTTCAAAAGATGCTCTTTGACACATGCATTTGCTTACTAAATTCACCTTTATGAATCTCAGGCCATCAGATGGTTGCTATGTTATGCAAATAGGAGAAAAGGACCAAGCATAGAATTTCCAGTCTAGATGGGAGAAAATAAGAACACTCATGAAGATCTGGTATAGCCTGGTAAAATGTGCACAAGACATTTAGCAAGAAAAGTAAGCCAGCTTCCCAGAGGAAAGATGAGAATTGATAAGGATGGTCTCTTGGAGAAAGTGGGTCTTCAAAGAAGGGAACAAATAAAAATAAAAAGACAAGCAAAGGCAATGCAGATGGAAGAAATATATTTTGAATAGAGGAATCAATGCAAAGGTGTAACTTTCATATTTATCAATTTGCAATACAGTAGTAATTAGGACCTCAAATCCACCATACTTTATGTACTTTTAATAACCTCTATGTGATTTCTTTCTTTGGCAGTATAAAGAAAAAAATTCTTTTGCATAGACAAAAGAATGGCATATGCAAAACTTACTCTAAATAAAATTGAGCTTTTCAAGTTAGATACTTGTCTTTATACAGTTGGTTTGTCTTTGTCAAATCAAGAGACAAAAGGATGAAAATCAAGAAACAAACACTAAGTAGAAAAGCCTATGTATTAGCTTCAACAGGGATGTCTGGGCTTTGTTACAGCTGAAATTCCATTGCTGAGGTTTGAGTCTACCTTACCGTATAGTGTAAAAATGTGCTCTCCCTCACCCATTTGTCCTCACCATCACCAGAGCCACTTTGTGCACACACACACACACACACACACACATGCACATGAATAATCCAAGTAGGAGTTAATGGACTGAAGTAAAGATGATCACAGTTGATAAGCCCAAATTACTAGTTACCAAAACCCGTGTGTTCACATTACTATGGAACAACTATTTCATTTCATCATTCTAAGTATGTTTGAAAACATCTCTAGGATAGAAACAGTATGGGGATAGGAACTAAAAACTAAGTGTACACAAAAATATTTTATGCATATTGCCAAATGCTAGAATTTGGGAGAAAATTCTGAGAATTGAGTGTGGGCTCCTAAGGCTCAGCTGGCATAGCCTTGGAATAATTTCCTTTATCTTCCTATTTCTTTGGTTTCCCCCATATTTCATCTAATGAAATAAAGGCTGTCTTTGCAAAGAGGGTGATCAGTGGAGGGAAAAAAACCAGAATAATGGCCCTTTCATTGACTACTTCATTACCAAATACTGCAGAAAAGCCCTGGATCAATCCATTTAAAACACAGAGGAATGTAGGGGGAAGAGATTCTTACAGCAAATCCCTGGGTAAGTGGATAGCCAGAGGCCAGGTAGGCATTCATCAGTTTAGTAGCTAAGAAATCATTTGGTAATTTGAACTAGTGAACTAGTAACTCAGTAACTGTTCCTGTCAGTTTTAAGGATTCAATTGCTACCTGCTTCAAACTCTAAAGTTTTAGAACAATTTACTCTTACACTTAGCAGTAAGGAAGACCTTGTTAAATGGGGGTGGGTGAGGATTTTTCTTCTAAAAAATTTTAAGTTTTCTTTCTAAGAAATAATTATACTATGGACCTATGGTTAGATGAGCTGTGGTTCAGGTAAAATAGTTTGCTACTTGAATTTTCAGATACTTCAAGTCTTTTTAAAAAAATCTCTTTTAGGATATATCCCAGCGTTCCATGTTATTTTAATTATGTATTGAGTTATTTGCATATTGCTTTAAAGCTGTGTTTGGAACTAAGGAAAATACACGGTAACTGCAGGAGAGAGGGAGTGGCCCTGAGAGCTTGTCCTGGTCCCCTAGAAGTGCCTTAGGTGAAGCAGCTGGAGTGTCTAGGGTGCTCCACGTTGTAAATCTGAGACTTTTCTATGTTTTTGTTAGAACACTGCAAGATGCTCTGCTAACAAAGCAAAGTCCTCAATAAGTCTGTGTAAGGGACACCTTCAGGCCTGAAGTCCAGAAGTAACTGTGCATATCCTATAAGGGGGAAAACATGGAGAATCCCTTTATTATAATGTAACCATGAACATGTGAGAATTGAGCTCTGGTCAGAACACAGCGACTGCAGCATTAGCTGGGGACTGCAGGGTGTGAGGCAGGTGCCAGTGCTCAGGGCTCAGGGCCCTCACCCTGCCCAGTGCCTTCTGCAAACCCCAGGCCTAATAGCTTATATCCCGGGGAAGTGTGACAACATTCCTGCCTGGTGACAAGCTGCAGGTACCCTGAGCTGCAAGTCCTCAGCCTGGAAAAGCTATCAGCATCTGGCACCTGCTTGGGCTTCCAGGCTCATTCGTGCAGCTGTTTGGTGTACAGAAATGGGAAAGAAAACCCTTTCCCAGTTTCAAAGGTAAGGTCCACGTCAGCTCCAAGAACAGGAGACAGAGGTCTGTTCTGGAGGTGCTGGAGGTAAGCAATTGTGAGCCTTGGCAACAGGAACCCTGAGTCCCTTGTGTTGGGCGTCAAAGGAATTATGTCCAGGGAAAGGAAGAAAGAATTTTCTGGCAGAGAGCTTGTCCTTTGGCACCTCAGCGACCGTCTTCAGTGCTCTTATTCCGCAGGAAGACTTCGCAAATCACACAGGAGAGCTGGGAGAAACAGTGGCAGAGAGATTTGAGGTACTATCCCGTTCTCTGGAAAGCTAAGAGGCTGAGGGGGACAGAAGGTTAAAGGTAGCATGAAGGAAATGAGAGGAAGGAGACCTGCAAAAAGGGTTCACTACTCTCTTTTGTTCCATTTTCTTTTTTTCTCTCTTACCTGTCAGCACAGCGTCCTCACACCAGGGAAATTCCCCCAAGCGCCCAGCAGTCCTTCAGGTAAGAAACAGAGGCTGCTGCGTCCTAGAGCCAGGGATGCTCTCAGAAGCCGGGTCTTTGACAACCTCTGGGCCCATGCGAGGTTTTCCCACAGGACACTGGCTGCGGGTCAGGGCGCAGGGAAGCAGAGGCTGCAGAGAGGAGCTCGGGCCGCTCTGCCAGCGTAGGGCGCACATCTGGAAGCAGACGGCCTTTCTTGGAGCCCAGCAAGCTCAGGCCCTGCTATGAAGAGACGAAGGGAGGAAGCGGTGGACTGACTCCGGTGCCCTTTGGCTGCCATCGCCAAGCTAAGTAAGTGCCAGGAAGAGCAAAAAGAGATCTAAACTCCTACCTCCACCTTCTGAGCACGCGCAGGGCTGCAAGAGCTCCGAGCTGTGATCCAATTTCCCCTCGCAATCTGGGGATGGGGCGGGAGCTGAAGGCTTTTCCCTCGGTAGATGGAAACTTCCTCCTTAATGGAAGTCTCCAGGGACCAGCCTGGGGCCCTGTGTGCAGCGCGAAGTCTCCCCCCCCCCAGAGGCTGCCGGCGGGCCGTGAGCGCTCACCTGAGCCCTGCAGAGCAGCGGAAAGCGCAGCCCCTCTGCAGCCACAGACCTACGGACCGGGTCGGTGTCTGCAGGCGCCTGCGGCGGCCTGTCCTGGTCTCTCTGTCTCTGTCTCCGTCTCTGTCTCTTTCTTTCTATCTCTGTTTTCCAGAGGAGGGGGAAAGTAGGAACTGTAGAGTCGATTACAATTTTTTTCTCGTGGCTCCCATGGGGACTTTTAAAACATTAGTATTCATTGCAGACTTGGGGGTGCTCCCGCCTCGAGTCTGCCTGTGAGGGTTCCCAGGCTCTGCAGCCCGGCTCTGTCTGGCAGAGGCGTTCCCTGCCAGACACCTGCCTCCAGGCCCAAAGCTATGGGTTCTCCCCGGGACTTCCTAAGTCCCCAGAGCCAACCACATCAAGCGACAGCCAGCCACCCATCGTCTCTGCATCTCGACCCAAGACAGCAGCCCCAGATCAGCCAAGGCGCTGCGAGCCACGCGCCCCCACGCGGGTCCCCTCTCGGCGCCCAGCCCCGCACTCCTTCCCGCGCGACTCGGGGGCGCACAGAGGGGCTCCCGCGAGCCGACTTGGGGGGTCCTCGCGTTTCGGTGGGCCCAGGGACGCATCTCTGGGCCTTGGGTTGCGGATGGAGGAAGAGGATACATATCTTAAAGACAGACCTCGAGTCCACCTCCAAAACGAGGTTGGCCCTTCCCCGGGTTCCTGTCTGGCTGCCGCGGACCGCGGGGCGGAATGCGGCGGAGGAGACACCGGTTCGCCTCTGCGCCCCGGGCCCAGGCATCTGTCTGCACCGCGCGGGTGTCTTTTCCCGAGGGAAGCTGAGCGGGATCAGGAGTCGCCCTTCGAAAGTCGGGGAGGAGCCGCCAGGAGGAGTGAAAGCTGCAGAAACCTCACCCTCACCCTCCCGCCTCCCACGCAGGGCTCCGGGCCTACCCAACCCTCGCCTCGCCCAGTGGATGGGAACGTGAGCTCCCTGGCATGTGCGCCCAGTCCCCAGACGAGGCCAGGGTAGGGCAGCTCCAGTGCACCCACTGGCGGCCACGGCCCCCACGGTGGGGGAGACAGCCGGACCAATCCAGGGAGGTGGCGAGGGAGCCTTGAGAAAGGGTGTCTCGGAGACAGACCTTGGAATGTTTCCAGCACCTACCTGTCTCTGGCCCTCTAGCGAGACCAAAGCACAGAGAGGCTGCTGCTTGCTCTCCTGTCTGGCTCAAGTGGGAGCTGAAAGGGTTGTCACCAAGAGGGCGGTTAAAGAGAACAGCCGGGCTGCAGAAAGGTCTGGTCACTGATGCTCCTGCTTTCTGCTTCTCTGGTTTTATCTCTTTCAGCTCCCTGGAATCTTCCTTCGTGTCTCAGGACTTGAACTCCCACTTTAATGCAAAGCATCCCATCTAAGTGGCCTTGGAATGTGCCATGGCATGAGGCCTGGGTTCAAAGGAACCAGCCTGGTTGTGCACCTTGGCAGAACACACCTCTGGGGGTGGTGTGGCCAGAAGGGGCCAGCTCTCTAGAGGGCCAGGTATCCCCACCTAGGTCAAGGTATCTGGGCCACATGCTGCCCTAACCCCTGTGTATGGCATCACAGTTAACCAGAAACAGAGACTCTCAGCCATCACCAGCCCTGTAACCTCAGAACCTGCACTTTAAGAAGATATTCAGGGAACTTACGCACGTTTAGGGTGGAAAAACCCTGGCTTTATTTACATAGCCCAACTTTAGCTATTACCACCATGTTCAGCTGTGTGTTTCCTGTTTCCTCTTCATCATCGGTCAAATGGGAGTCAGCTTACAGGTCCTGGGGAGTGCTTAGGCAGTGTTCAGTGCTCCTCAAACCAGTGGAATTAGAATTGCTAGTGGGTGAAGCCCTAAAGGAGTGTGCTTTTAGTGTCCCAGGTGATTTGAATGGTAGCTGGGGACAGTTAGTGCAGAAATAATCTCTGCAGATGAATTGGAACTGATGGAGGTAAGACTCAGGCCCTGTAGAAGACCACAGGTACAGTGGTGAAGGGTACTGCCTTCTGCAGCCTTGCATCTGTATCCCTGCAGTGGTTTGTATCTAGTTTGTCTCCACTGTAAAAGAGAAGTGGGTAATGGAGCTTTAGGAGGGATCCAGTGTTTTGGAAAGGATTACAGAAGTTCCCCTTGGAGTGGCCTTACCAAGTGAGCCCACACCTCCCCTCTTCTCCTCCACATGGCTGCTTTGTCTTTGTGTTTTTCACTGCACGAGGCCTCTCCAGAAGCCCAGCAGATACTGGTGCAATACTCTTAGATCTCTAGAATTTGAGCTACATACACATCTCTGCTTTGTAAATCACCCAGCTTCAGGTTTTGATTATAGCAACACAAAATGAACTAACATACTCTCTTTTAGACCAAACTGGAAAGGGGAACTCTTCGTTTGTCTCACTCAATCCCTCATTCGCTCAAGTAATGTTCCAGGGCACAACTGCCTGTTTTTACTTGAGCATTTACCTCCATTTCAAAACATTTTTAGCATAAAAACTGATATTTTAAATCAGTTTGCAACTGAGAACTCTGTGTTTTGGTCTCACTAGAGGGCCATGGGATGATTTTGTTACCTGCAGCTATTGCAGTCCTTATCCTTCCAGGTTAGAAGCACTGGTGTCAAGGTGTGTTTCTAACTTTATTCCTTACTAGGGTGGTCATAGGGGAGGGCCTTGCCCAAAGAGGTGTATTTGGGGTGGGGCTCAGTATTTGATAAGTAAGGCACTGAGCTATGTCCCCTGCCCCATCTCAGAAATCTTAGCAGTACGGATGTTCCTCATTTAATGATCAAGCTGCTACCTTTGACTAGGTTGTTACATGAGTTGAGGAATTATAGGTTGTATGCACACTGCAATATTCAGAGCAGAGAACTGGTCAAAGGAGTACTGCTGTGCTGAGAAGAGGCCACTGTAAAGCCACCCTGCTGCTCTCATTCCTGCTGAGTATGTCTGACTTTGGGTCCTAATTCTAAGTGGCAGATCCTAAATCTGCACAGTCATTAAACAGGCAGGTAGTTAAATGAGGAATATCTATATTGCCCCACAGAAATGTAATGCTAACCACGTATGTCATTTTAAGTACAGTGTTATGACAGTGCACATTAAAGCATAAAAAAAGAAACAGGTAAGATTAATTTGAATACTTTTATTTAGCCTAAATAAAATCAAAAGGGCTGGGGAGGTAGCTCAGAATGAAGACCTTGCGTTCAACCCCTGATAACACCAAAAAAAAAAAAAACCAAAACAAATCCAAACAAAGCAAAAACATGTCCTGTATTTGGCCTAAAATCTAAAGAACCTTGATAATTGGATATTTGATAAAAGATTAAGATCCAAAAACAATATGATAGCTGTGGTTTTTACAGCTAAATAATTCAATCCAATTGCTAAAAGAA
This sequence comes from Hydrochoerus hydrochaeris, assembly GCA_004027455.1. NCBI lineage: Eukaryota > Metazoa > Chordata > Mammalia > Rodentia > Hydrochaeridae > Hydrochoerus > Hydrochoerus hydrochaeris. The sequence continues at coordinate 17,735 of PVLA01000489.1, forward strand.
AGGTTGCCAGTTACTTTGCTCCAAGAGAATGAGATTTGAACTGGATTCTTCATGGATGACTACATAAATACAGATATAGCACTGTTCTTTCTTAGGTGGCTATGATAATACACTTCACAAAGCTGTGACTGTACTTTTATTGAATTATGATGTGGTTGATTTTGTTTTTTTCCTGCTAACAAGATTATTTTTTGAGGGGGTACCAGGAATTGAACTCAGGACCCTGAGCTTGCTGGGCAGGCACTTATTCTGCTGAGCTATATCCCTGGCTCTAAGAACTCTTTGAAGACCACATTTAATTCATCTCTGTGTCTGCAACACCAACCCTAAGATCAGGAATACCAGAGTTACAAAAGAGTGTTTCCTCAGTTTATACTTGTACTTTTTTATTTCAAGAGTTTCTCTTGCCAGCATGTGCATGAAATTAAAATTCTTCATAATCACCATGTTCTAAAGGTACTGCTGTATTATCAGTGAATGAGGTTCATTAGATGAACACTGAAGGTATTTGCCAGAAGCTGTCCTAAGCTCTGTTCTCAATCCATCAACAAGACACTAGGCATTTTCCTTGTCCTTGAACCCATACCCTGGCTGGTTCCTCTATCTGGAAAGCTCTTCCCATACCCACTGCTCCATCATCCCATGATTCCATCACTCTTATCCCTCAAGTCTGTCTTTAAATGTCACTTTCTCAGTGACACCTTTCCTGAACACCCTATTTCAAAAGATACCTTCTTTTCCTATAGCCAGATTCTCCATTCTTTTCCAGGCTTTCCTACAATTCTTTAAAGGATATTTCATCAAATCTATGATGCCATATAATTGTAAAGTGCATCATTTTGTCTTTCAGGAAAGCAAAACGTGCCACGAATTAAACAGAGGCATGCCATTAAGACTTACGGGTATGAAGTTGTGTCTTACAATTGGTAAGATGCACTCATTTGCATCACTTATGATCTTGTTCTTTTCTCTTCAGTAAAGACTGCAACATCTTTTTAAACTTACAATTCTTCAGTGCTTTGAAACATAAAGACATTTACATTTTTGTTAAGTTTTGAAGAATAAAATCTATGTCTTTCTGGAGGTGTAACCCACTGGGGTGCTTATCCAGCATGCACAAGGCCCTTGGCTCAAATCTCCAGCATCACCAAAGAATAAAATACAAAACAATCCATACCTTTGGGAAGGAGGCCAGGTAGCAAGTACACAGTTGTCAAACAATATAATGAGCACTTGGATAGAAGCTGATAGGAAGGGCAAGTCTCTCCCACCCTATCTGTGCCAGGCCTCCTAGGGGTGTGATGGACACACTGGTCTACAGAGTGTGAGAATCAGACACTACTGGGAGGAATTTCAAGCAACACAAGGAGCTGAATTAAAGTCCAAGGATAAAACTAGAATATCACAAGTCAGAAAAACCAGAGATTATTCTGTGTGACCAAAATGTGTGCTGTATTTAAAGTGTATCTGCCTACAGCAGCGACCCTCAACCTTGAGAGAGCATCAGAACCGCCTAGAGAACTTGTTAAAACAGATGGTTGGGCTTCTTTGCCCACAGAAATCCTGAAGAGATGCTGACCCTGTAAGACTGGAGTATAACACAAGAACATGCATTTCCAATAGACTCCTAGGTGATACTGATGTCTGGTCCAAGGACCACACATCAAAGACCACTGGTTCGCTGGGAAGGCTGGGTGATTAGAGGCTCTCAGTCATCTCAGCTCATGTTCTAGCACATGCACAACCTGAGTGCTCACACTGTAACAAAACATGGAGATGGGTGGGGAGAGAGGGCAGAAAGGGCCCTCAACTTCCTCAAAATGCAGTGGAGCACACACACAGTGCAGAGGGTTTTCTGTAGCTATCTAAATCCAGAAGAACACAAGCCTCTTTCCTTATGTTTAAGGTTGCCTGTTTATCTTTTAGAGGAACTTCATGCAGATAAAACATAGTGTATTTGTTGTTTTTCAGTCTTGTGATGGGAAGAGGCCAAGAAAGGGTAAAAAAATGGTTTTGGTGAAGGCCATGAAGTTGCAAAAAGTGAATATTCTGAAAATCAAAACTTGTTGCCAAATAATAGTTCTAAGACTGATTAAAAACCTGATTAAAATTGCAGGTGGTGTAATGGGAAGTTGCTGGAGAGAGTTTCTGGAGCCGTTATTATTCCAATGAGGAAAATGAAGCTGGAGGGACAGTGTTGGATTTACTCTCTAATTCCAGTTTTCATACCTCATCAGCAAAAATGGAAAAAGGCACACAACTCATTGTGCCACTGGCAAGTTGCCTGCCACCCTGACCTACACTGCCAACCTCACAGTCTCCCCAGTCTCTCCCCAGGTGTCCTTTAGCCCTGTCTTTATTACTACTCCAGGGAATCCAGGGTCCAGGGTCCCTTGTCCTCTTTCCACAGCTCTGCAAACTGCTCTCACGATGTGCTTTTGCACTCTCTTAAACTCACAATACGTCTTCAGCAAAATTCTAGAAGTGTTCAACATCTTCTCTGAAAATCCCCCCACCTACCCATCCAGTCTCAGACCCAACACTCTAAATATTGCAGTGATTCCATCCCCAAACTCCTAAAGTCCTACTGGGTCTGAAGGTGCACATATGTCCTCTTTTCCCCAGCCTCTTATTTCCCCAATCTTTTCTTTTCTTCATATTCCTTTCTACTTCTTACCATCTCCATAGCTGTTGCCCTGGCCTTTGCCACTATTATCTCTAATCTAGAAAAAACCTGATAACTAATCTCTTGCTTTTGTACCTTTGCCCTCCCAAGGTCTTTTCTCCACATAGAATCAACTGATTCCACAGTGTATACAGGACCTTATCACTCCCTTGAAGCTTTGCCATGGTTTCCTGTTTCATTTGGATGAAAGGCCAAGCTGTATTAGTCATGTTTGTAGTCTCTGAGACACACTATCTGATACCCAGAGTTTAAAGGAGGACAGGTTTAGTTTGGCTCACAGTTTAAGGGAGTTCAGTCCATGGTCAGCAGGCTCCAAAGATGTTCAGTTCATGGTGACTGGGAAACAGAGCAAGAGAACAGCTCCCTGACAGCAATGCCTGAAGGACGAGACAGACCCTAAGGTCATACTTCCACAGTCCATCCAGACACACCCAGAAGTGTGCTGTACTAATCCCCTCAGTGGCTCCCAAGGTGATCAAGTTGATAAAATCAAACTTAACCACCACGCAAACATATAAGGCTCCAAAGATGTAGCCACGGTTGCCACTTCTGCCATCCCTTCACCTTCTTTACTTTGCTTATATTCCAGATAGTCTTCCTTAAGTTTACTGCTCTTGCTGCTTCCTTAGTTAATGCTTCATGACCCTGTGTGTTACAACCAGAATGAAGAAGCACAAGACAGAGGAATAATGGGGCCAACCAAGCCAGGTGTTGTCTTTTATGGAGTGTTTACTAAAGCTTCTTGACATTCTATTCTCAGAATGTAGCCACATGGTCACACCTGGCCTCAAGAGAGCCTGGGTAATGGAGTATGTCTTCAGTGAAGCCATGATCTTAGCTGAAATTTAGAAGGTATAGTCCAAAAGTTGAGCAGGAGGACATTGGGGAGCAGGGGTAGGAGAAGGTAGCAATCTCTGTCTTAGCATTTTTTAGATGCCTCATGTGGCTGGAGTAGAGTAAAGAAAAGGAAAGAACGAAATCAGATTCAACTGCAAGGGTCATGAGGAGTGGAAAGTTATTTCCAAAGATGACTGCCATAAACTATTTCCTTTCATGCCTCCTCTCCAGTCAAAATGAAGGTCTTCTTTCTCTTCTCTTGAATCTGGACTGCCTTTTGATTTGCTTTGACAAATAGAAGGTGGTGAACCTGACTGTGTGTCTTGGTCTAGGTCACTGATGGCAAACCTTATAGAGCATTCAATGATAGCAAACCACCCTCTGCAGAATGCTTACCACAGATTCTCCACCACTGGCCTAGGCTTTCAGGCTCCTGGAAGCATCCTTTGCTGTCTCAAGATTCGGCCTCCAGGAAAAGAAGCTTGAATTTGACCTCTGAATGCTGAGAAGCCATGTGGAGAGGGAGGTGACCCAGTCAGCTGAGGCACCAGATATGTATGCAAAGCCAGTTTGGATATTTCAGCCCCAGCTGGGTTCCTAACCAAAGGAAGTCATAGGAGCCAGTCCCAAATGGAGCAGAAGAGGTGGCCACCTGAGTCCAGCTGACCCAGGGCATCAGGAAAAGTCATACATTTTTGTTATTTCTGGTTAGTTTACTCAACAACAGACAAATTAAATACAAGGCCAGATCATGTGAAGGTTTATAGGTTTGGAAAAGTAGTCTAGCCTTTATTTTTAATATGGGGGAAAGTATTTCAGAATGTTAAACAAGTGAATAACACAATCTGATTTAAACTCCAAGAGAACAACTCTGCTAATGTGTGGAGAAAGGATTTCCAGGACTCAAGAACAAATGCAAATGAGACCAAGAGTTGTTCAGAGTGACCAAAGTAAGAGGTGACCGTGGTCATATCCAGGGTGGCTATTGTGCTAGAATTGAGTAGTGGTTCCCTTTTGGATGTATTTTGGAGGAAGAACCAATGCTACTTACATAGTCATTGCATCAAAGAAGTGAGAGAAACAAGTAATGAAAAATAACTTAGAATTTTAATTCAAGATAAGAAGATGGTAATTCATAAATAAGTAAAATGTGGAAGCATGAACAAAATCCCCAGGAATTCTATTTTGAATACATTAAATTTTCAATGTGTATGATCTATCTAGTGGCAGCTGTATTTAAATATCAGTGAAGGAGACATTGCTGGAGAGTCCGATTGTTAAAATTGCCTTTTCTACTTCAAATTAGGGCTGTATTGCTTTGTCTTGCTTCACTTTCTCACACAAATGCAAAACATTCATGAACCCAAATATTAGACTTTCACATTGAGAAGTAAATTTAGAAAAGCACATTCACTCTGACAGAGCCTCATGGCTTTCTTGGCACCCAGCATGTGCATCTAGTGAACAAGGGATGATTAATGGACGAGATTGTTCATGACCCACTTAGGAGCTGTTTCTTTCACTGTAGACTCTTTAAAATTGGTAAGACTGGCTGGATTACATTTCAACTGGAAACACTGACGTAGGTCTTTTTTTAAAAAAAATCTTAACACAAAATAAAACACAACTCAGTCACCCCTAGAATTTGTTATTACTAAAACAGCACATGATACAGCATCTGGGTATCTTTCATGTTTTCATTACTGTTTGCTAAAAATTTCCCAGTGGAAAATGAGGCTCTGGCGATGATTTGCTGTTACCGAGCTAACTGAATAACTTCAGCATTCAATTTTCATCAGTTAAGAGTAACCTGCTGGATTACTCTGGCCTTTTGTTATTATTATTGTTTACTTTTCATGCCAATATCATCACTACCAGAGGACATAGAGTGAAAGATCATACTATTAGTTAATTAATTAATTAATTAATTGCTATTAACACATTTTCTGATTTAATAACCTTTTAAGTAAACTTCAAAGTTTACTTTTCACATGGTATTGAGACGTCAGCTTTCTAAAAGGAATGTAGCAATGCGTGTATGGAGTCATCTGGCAGCGGAAGGAACCATTTTCTCAACTTTTAAAAAGCAAAATAAGTCCAATTCGAGTCTCTTCCCTCGATGCCTCTAGCTGTTCAAGGTTGTCCACAAGGACATCGCTGTGTGCTGCTCTCATGTCCCTCTATCCCTTCCTGGAGTTTAGTGTACTATCCTGCTCATGAGCTTGCTGGGCAGACAGGATGGGCCAGGAGTGCTGGTAAGTGGTAACTCCCAAGAGTGCCTGTCCTGCAAAGAGAAGAGAAAGACCCCTTGTCTTCACCCCTAGGACAATTCTGAGGTGCCTGCTATTCTATCCTGCCTCTTATAAAGTCTGCAGAGGAACAGAGCCCTCAGCAGCAGCACACTCCATAATTATATCTTTATAGTTCATCCACAGCTCCAGACCCCTCACTGTGTCACCTCCCAAGTAAAATACTTGTACTCAAATTCTTGTCTGAAGGTCTTTTTGGAGAACACTCAAGTGTTCAGTGTCACTTAGTGATCCTCTTCCTCATCATTTTCCTCCTCCTCCTTCTTCCTCTGGAGAACTATACAGTAACACTAGGGCTTGTGAAATCCTGAGGAGCAGGGACATACAGCACACCTCAGTCCCAGAGGCCACTGTCTCTAGTCCAAGGTGTCCTGGATTTGAGCTCTCTTAGCAACTCCCTTTCTTCCATAAAGGTTTATAAAGCAGCAGCATCCAAGGCTTATATATGTTCAATAATCTCCCCATCTGAGGTCCTGGCTTTACGTGGTTCCTGGGTTTCAGAAACTTGTGCCTTTGAGGACTCTGAGGACCCTATTGCTTCTCTTTTCCAAAAGTTACAGAGCTGGGTGCTCTCCACTTAGCTTTTAAAGCACCACACTCCTCTCTTCTATACTACAACTTCAGTGATTATATGCAGACTTCTTCTATCCAGGGCAAGATAGCAAATATTTCAGACTTTGCAGGTCACACAGTCTCTGTCACAACTATGTAACCCTGCTTTTGTGATATGAAAGTGAACAGAGGTCATACATAAGTGGATGAGCATGACTATGTTCTAGTAGAAATTTATGGTCACTGAATTATGAATTTCATAGTGGTTTTATGAGGTGAAATATTTTTAAATGTTTTCCTGGTTATGTAGAAACATAAAAAAATAGCCTTAGCTCATGTGTCATACAAAAGAAAGTGACAGACAGGATTTGGCCACTAGGTCCTAGTGTGCCCCTAGATTTTATTGTTTAGATAAAATTCTTTTTGATTGATATTATTTGAACAAAACTGAATTAATGTGGAGAATGTACAGGGCTTATCAAGTTCTGTTGTATTATCAACATACAAATCCCTCCAGCACTGGGATAATATCACTTTGCCTTTTCCACATGTGGCAGTATACATAAATTAATTTGTGATAGCACCAAAAGCAAGGGGCTTGTTGTTTGTTCTTTACTATGCTGAGTGCTGTGCTGTAGGACTCATTCAATCATCTTCTCCTTTGAAGAACAAATGTTAAACCTACACTAGTAGGTTGCCATGACAATTAAATGACATCGTGTCTTTAAAAATGCTCTCTGTTAAGTGTAATTGTAACATGCCAGGTAGTATTATCATCTAGGTTGATGATCTCTGTCACCGTATGGGGGTTCCACAAAGATGATGAATTTGGAGACTGGAGAACAGGTGATATCTATTCTTTAACCTCCCACTGTGTTTCTCTGTGACCTTGGATTTAACATCTGTAGATGGTGATAATGTGCTTTATTTGTCTGTTACGTGGAGATTAGCGAGAGACTGATAAACAGTATAAATGTGGTAGGTGTAACTTTAACATCTGAGGTGAGTATTAAGTGTGTGTGTGTGTGTGTGTGTGTGTGTGTGACAGTGTTCCTGCCCTTTGTCAGTATACCTTCTCCAAATCCTTTCCATCGAATGTGGACAGGACAATGCTTGGCTAGATGATATTACCTGACATAGCTAAAAGAAATTTACAGATGTCATTAAGGTTCCAAGTCAATTAACGGAATTGAGTAAAAAAGATATTATTCAAAGCAAGCCTAACCTAATCAAATGAGTTCTTAGGAGGACTGGATCAGTCCTGAAGTTATAAAACAGATTTTACCGCTGGTCTTGAAAAAGTAAAGGATGTGATTGAGAACGACCTATGCAATATGAGGACCATGTGGCAAGGAAGTACAGGCCATTCCAAGGAATTGAGAACCATCCCTGATCTATAATCAGCAACTTCCCAGTAAGTCCAGCAACTCAGGAAACTGAATTCCACAAAACAAACAATGAACAAACAAACCCCACTTGAACTTGGAAGAGAACCCTGAGCCTCAGATGAGAAAACAGACCTGAGAATACCTCATTTTAGCCTTGTGGTAGTCTCAGCAAAGAACATACCCACAATGTGAAGACTTCTGACCTATAGAGCTCTGAGTTCACATAAATGCATTTGCAATATGCCCATGATTATTTATGATGCATCAAGACAGACACATATGATCTAACAGTCTAAATGGGAGGATGAGAGTTAGTATGTGAAAGATAAAAAGTTTAGAATTGGTAATAGACATGATCTGGGTTCTAAGTTCTGCATCACAGTCTGAGAAGAGTAGAATTAAGAATAGGGTAATGTTTGGGAGCTTCCTGGATGGGAATATCCTAACGTTGATCCCCTGTCTTGGAAGGAGGAAGGGAAGGATGTCTCGGGAGAAATGAGACTGGAGCATGGGAAGTTTGTGTTACTTCTAGTTTTAGGTCACAAAGACAAAAAAAGGAGAGTGTTTCAAGAATAAGACAATGGTTGACTGTCAAACACTGCTGAGGAGTCTGAATGAACATGTAGGAAAGACCCAAGGGATATGACTGGGTAGAGGTCACTCATATCTCGAGCAATGCCCAGTGGGCATGGTGGGGAATTTACTAACAGATTCACAATCCACTGGTATTTGATAAGAGTACCAAGACAGGGGCTAGCTCAGCAGCTCAAGTGCTTGCCTAGTAAGTGTGAGGTTGTGAGTTCAATCCCAGTACAAAAAAAAAAAAAAAAAGTACAAGACAATTCAATTGAGGAGTGTCTTTTCAACACTGGCAGCAGACAACTATTTATCCATGTGCAAGAGAATGGAGTTGATATTGATCATATTAAAAAGTTCAAAATGGATAAAAGACCTACATGTAAGAGCTATAGTTAGAAAAGTCTTGAAAAGAAAACAAGCATCTATCTTAGGGTCCTTGGATTAAATGATACTTTCTTGGATACAGCACCAAAAACACAAATGACAAAGATAAATTGGTCTTCATTAAAATTAAAAACTTGTGTGCTTCAAAAGACACACCACCAAGAAAAGACAAATATAGAGTGAGAAGTATTTTTATAACTCCTGTATCTGAACAATGACTAGTATTTAAAATGTATAAAGAAAACTTGCAATTCAAAAATAGAGAATCCAATTTAAAAAGGGAGAAAATTCTCTAAATAGATACCTTCTAAAAATACAAATAGCCAATAAACATACGAAAAGATGGATAATACCATTAATCATTACAGTAACTCAAATCCAATCTTGAATAAGACTCTCTCCCTCTCACACACACATACACACACACAGCTATAGTAATATAGTAAGACATACAGATGTTACAAAGCTGTATTAGAAAAGATGCAAGGGAATCAGAATCCTCGTAGATTGGTGGTACAAATATAAAATGATGCAGACATTTTGGAAAGCAGTTTGTCAATTCCCAAGAGTTCAATATAGTTCCATATGATCCAGCAATTCTACTTCTAGGTTATCTACCCAAAAGAAATAAAAAGCATATGTCCATACAAAATTTTTTGAAGAATGTTCACAGCAGCAGTATTCATTGGAATAGAATTCAGATTTCTGTTAACCAATAGATAAATAAAATATATCTTCCTTTAAAACTTGTTATATTGAATAGGTGTGATTCATCTCTCTAAAGATGTCTAATGAATATTAAGTATTTATTAAAGTGAACTTTGTCAACCAATCATTAAAAACATACCAACCTAACATATTTTTTCAAAAACTTAAAATTATATCTTTATACACTATGCAAAAGTAATGAAGTGATATGATCTTAGCATTCCTAATAGGGTTTCTATAAATTGTGACTTACTGTGAGAATTCTTGGTCAGAAACAATCGGTCGGTTTACAGTATTCCCGAACATTACCTCAGGATCCCTTTGGAACCATCCATGCCCAAATATGTACCTTCCAGTTTCTCCTTAGCCTACAGCTGCCATCTTTTCTAAGATCTTTCTGCCCTTTTCCACCTATCATTTCTCATCCTTTGCCAGTCTCTTAGTTCCTCCCGTATTTGTTCCAATCACTTTCCCTTGCACACTTGGGAGAACTGGTGTGTAATGAAATGGGAAGGAAGGAATTGAAAGAATATATTCCACATCAAATCCTCTACTTACCTTTCTCAGCCCTGGATTTCTCATTCTTTCTTTGAGACATATAGAATAGCCTTACTACAGAGGATCCAAGCCTGCTGAGTTAATTTTTTGCCCAATCTTTTGCTAGATAATTATACTGTTTAGCTGATTCTCACTTGGCAACAGGCTTCAGAGACAAGTTGTATTAATTTGGCCTAATTCCTACTGATCTTCTGAATGTGTATATCTATACTTAATTATATTTTGTTTTCCCCAACTATAGTAAGCATATCTATTTTTTCATATATTTAAACTTTTTAATTGAGAGATGTACATGCAATAAAGTACACAAGTCTTAAGTGTATCTCTTGATCAATGCTTAGCTACAGAAACACCATGTAACCTTCACCCAGCTCAAATTATAGCCCTGCAATTCTAAAAATGTTTGAACTCAGGTCTCCTTCACACTTAACATGTTTTTAAGAAACTCAAAAATTTTTGATTTATGTGATTACATCTCTAAACATTACCACTGAACAAACTGAAGTGAATTTTAAGACATCAATTCAATAAAAATAATATGCCATCATGTTAATAATATATAAATCATTGCATTGTTCAATGGACATAGTTTTAGGAAAAATAACACTTTTCTAAAAATTAGTGAGAAAAACAGTATTGTTTCACAAAATTTTGAATCTCTGTAATTTTGAACTTCTGTGAAGTCTGGTTTCATAGAAGTCATCTGAATTCTGATATCTTTTTCTTAGTTTAATCTGTAGTGATATGTCACTTTCAATGCATATATGAAATGTGACTTCCCACAGATGCAGATTTGGAAGCACAAGAACATTGTACACTGTGTCACAGGCTCTTGGGAATACATGGCCAACCAATGGGCTCTTGGTGCACACTTTGAAAATCACATTTACAGAACATTCCCAGAACCCAGAAAGTTCCATGACAATTTCTCTTTTGCTCTCCTCCAAGATTAGCATTATCTTCTGCTGATCTTCATCTACTTGGAGTCATTAGATAACAACTTTGGTGCATTTCATGGTGCAAATATAGTGTATTTTATTTCTTTTATCTATTTTCCTTTGAATGCACCTTTGTTTCTAGTATATTTAATGTAATAAATGAAGAATATGTCTTTTGATAAACATATACATACACATACATTCATTTTTGGGGGAATAAAAATGCTTGCATAGAAGATAAATAGGATGTGTAGCTAAACAGACTTCTAAGACTTGTAAATTATTTTCACTTGATAGATTTTATTCCATCATGTATTACTTAGCATAATTATTCAGTATTTTTCTCTTAATGGCTAATCTATGCCTCCATATTTTTCCTCTTAAAAATGTTACTTTAAAATCAGCCCAAATCTAAATACCATTTATTTCTATTGTTAAACTATTAAACAATAAATAATTATAACCCTGTGTCCTGTACTTTATGCGGTTTGATGAAGTGATGTGGTAAAGTCATTCCCCATCTATCTCATGGTCTTCCATTTGTATGGAAACTTTAGTGTAAGACCCACAACTCAAAAGAGATAATTTCAAAGCAAGGAACAAATACTAATAGCCAAGGCTGTGACATGTAATTTGATTCACCTAGGAAACCAAAGGTTTCTTTGTGTTATTTTAAGTATATCAGTGGAGTCATGGAAGGAGGTTTTGTCAAATGACAAAGCTAATTAGTTGAAAGCATCAGCCATCCAGGATAGAAGAGAAAACAACAGGCCCTCAGAAAGTTATGAAAGGAGACGTACGGGCACAGTGAGATGCAAGAAGCATTGAGCACAGAGCTTAGCAGCCCAGGAAAACTCAATGGAAGAGAAAGTCATGTCCCATTCATGACCCACTCATATCTGTGAGTGTGAGGTTTTTCTTTTACTTTTTGTTTTTTTAAGTATGGTCTCTGGATCTCTGGGATGACACAGCTTTATCAACATCCTACTCCCAGGATATCTGTGTCTATTATTACTGCATAACAAACCATCCTAAAACTCAAACTCAAAGCAACAGTCATTTCCTATTTCTTGTGAGTTTATGGGTCGGCTGGGCATTCTATGGTGTTGGAAATACTTGGCTGGTCTCAGCTGCTTGCATCAGGAGTCCCTGGTGGGATGGACAAGATGACTCCACTCTCCAGGGATCTCTCATGTCTGGGACCAGGTGTCTCCATGGCAGTGGTGGAGATGTAAAAGGAAGTGATGAAAATGTGCCTCTACTTGTGTTAAGGAAATATCTTTAGGCCACTGTGTCATAGCTAAAACAAATTACATGGTCAAGCTCAAAGTCAGTGCAGGAAAGGGGAGACTATGGAACAGGAAGAATGAAAATATGGGCCTATTAATACAAGCCCTCTACTGCATGGGCATGGCCTAATGCTGTAATCACAGATAAGTTTTAAAAATAGAGCAGTAATAGGACAAAAAGTTGAAATTGTAGAGGACCACGGTGTGCACTTAATAGATAAATATTTGATCAGTGGATGAAGTGGGTTCAAGTACTGAGAATACGTTCAACAATTGCAATGTGATTCATTAAGATAATACAAATAAGCCCACAAAACAGTGTTATAGTCTGCAGATTTCAGTATGCTGTTAATAAGGCCACACTTTAACATAAATACCAAGATCTTTCTAAGAAAAAGTGAGATTCAAACGTAAAAAGCTGTCTATAAATCCTGGTAACATTAAACCCTTCACTTGAGCAGGGTAAACAATTAGCATATTGATGAATCAGTATAACATTCTCTCCTAGCTTATCAAAGTTCAGAAGTGACCAATGGTCAAACTGTCCCCCTCTTTTTATGTTTTTGGTATACTCCAGTTCATTCTAGCTTTTGGATCATGATGTGAGTGATTACATATACAGGATTAAAGTGGCCTAACCTGGGATAATTTTTTTCCAAATGGGATGGGATGGTGGTGAAAACACACAAACTTCCAGCTCAAGTACTGTTTATCATTCCAAATTTCCCAGTAGACAGCTTGAGGAGCAGAGGAGAAGTTTTGTCCCACTTATCAAGATACATATGGACACTCGGTTTTCCTTTTAATGTGAAACCAATGACGTTGTTTTAACATCTCCTTGCTTCCTCCTCTAGGAGGTTTTCATTATTCTAACCTATGGAGCAGAACATGTTTGATGATATCTTATTAAAGAGGGCTCATACATATTCATTCCAAATGTATGATGTTGGATTTATTATGACATTAAATATGCAATTATTAAAGTAGCATCTTTGGGATTCTCTTAAAAATCAAGCACCAAAGCAAAGTTGAAAAGAGTGTGGTCTCCTGCTAGACTTACAGAAGTTATGAGGAAGAGGCATCTTTTTAGAGTTTAAAATGAGGTGTCCCTCAAACAATCTCAACACTGAAGTAAAACAAGACAGAAGTCCCCCCTCCCCACTGACTATGGCCAGTGTTGTAGAGTCCACTGGTTAAATGCCTGATGGTCACTGTGACACTTGGACTATTTTAAAAGGCTAACAGACTTGAAAACTTTTTCTCACAACTGAGATAACACAAGGTTAAAGCTTGAACTTTCAGGTTTTTGAAGACATTTTTTATATAAGGCCCTAGGATCACACATCTTATATTTCCCAGAACATCATTTAAGCAGTCATTTGATGAGTACTGTTCTATTGGTTCTTTGAAAAGTAAATGAACAAAGCTGGAACTAGCTGGCAATGGTGGAAAAGTCTTACATTCACTACATTCTTTAAAATATAAATAGGGCATTAAGAAAGGTAGATTATTTCTTGCTTGAGAGAACAAGGGAATCTTGTGGAGATGCCATTTTTGGAGGTTGTTTGCTGAGGGTGGATAGGACATCATTGTCGTGTGGCTAGGAAAAATGTGAGCTCTGTGTTTGTGAGTGAAGAGTGTTGAATTCAGATTGGCCGGGTGAGAAAGCAGCTGGGGTCTAGAAACTGAACGTTGTTATCGATAATTTTAATACTGTTCTTTAGGTAGAGGATAGGAATCTCTTATTTACAAGCAGAAACATTTCAGGAGATTAATCTGTGTAGAAAGGATTTGAAGGGTAAAGGAAATGAAAAAGAAGCTTAACATTTTGGGTGTTAAGGAATGAGACACTTTGTAAGGGAGGAGAGGGTAAGGAGATAATTCTTAGGATTTCTCAACAGATTGGGTGTGAGAACAAATGAGATGGAACAGAACACGATAGCCCCAAGGTTTAGCACTGGTTATGAACTATTAAAATTAGTGGGGAGAACAGATGGACAAAAGGACGTGCTTTTGTTTTGTTTTTCTGTTAATTACATACAATGTGCATATGGGCTGTTTAACTCTTGAAAATCTGAAAAGATCAAAATTCAGGGTAAGAAAGACCAAGGTTAAAATTAAGAGACTTGAGAATTATATGCAGAGGTGGTTGTTACTGGATGAAAAAGATAAGGGAGAACATACAGAAAAGATTTCTGAAGAGACAATGAGATAGATTTATTTCCCTGTTTTGAATTGTTCAGAAGGAAGTTCATCGTTCAATCTGAAAAACCTCAGGATGTGGTGGTGCACCCCAGTAATTCCACTACTCAGGAAGCTGAGGCAGGAAGATCAAAATCTGCCTGGGCTACAAATTGAGTTCAAGGCCAACATGAACTACATAGCAAAGTGCTATCTCAACAAACACATTTGAAACCCAGTTGCATAACTGTTCCTTATTTTAGCTTTTCTGATGGAAAGATTCTCTGTTTCCCCTTCTTTCTTATGAAACCTTTTATTTCTTCTAAAAGGGGGAAAACAAGTGAGTTGGGAAGAATCACAATACTATATGGATATCCCAGTTAAAACTGGGAATTGAATGTCTTCTCTGAGTTGACAGAAAGGATAGAGGTAAGAATTGAGACTCAAGTGCACTGGTTTCTAAAATGGAAGAAATCTTGGGTGTGTGAGAAGCAAAATACAGTAGCAAGCCAGACAGTCTCAAGGCCCAATGTAAATAGGCTTGTTCCTTACCTCTTGGGACGTAGTTCTTGAAGACACCATGCTGCTTGGATTTTCTAGTCTCCACAGTATCAAATATATGGTGCTGGAAGCTAATGGTACAAGAGGTGTTTTAACAGATGGATCTGAGCTAGAAGTTCCAATTCCTCTACAGCCCCTAAAGATCCAGGATTTCTGCATATCCCAGAATGACAGGATAAACTGAGCCCTGCATGAGGACTTGGCTGAGCAGAGGCCTTGACCTTGGACACCTGAGCGGAAAGGCATACTCTGCACAGCTGGGTTAGTCCAGCAGCAGAAGGCCAGATGCTGCTTCCAGCTGCCAGGAGGACATGTGACTTCCCTTTGCAGCCAGAAGCCATTTGGTGAAACACGTGAGAGACCTGAATGAGAAAGGACCTCTAAAAGGGAATTTGACCTTAAAAGTAATTTGAGTATGTCCCTGAAATATTTTCTTTCCTTCCCTCCTTCCTTCCTTCCTTCCTTCCTTCCTTCCTTCCTTCCTTCCTTCCTTCCTTCCTTCTACCTTTTTCTTTCTCCCTTCTTTTCTTCCTTCCTTTTTCTTTCTTTCTTTTCTTTCCTTCCTTCCTTTGTTCCTTCCTTCCTTTGTTCCTTCCTTCTTTCAGTTGGGTGAGACTGAGTTACTTTAATTAGCAGGACTTCTTTTCATAGTAAGTGACAAAGCAGGATTTAGGTGCAAACTTGAACGTTTAATAGCAAGTAAAATACATCTTTTTATTAGCAGATTGTGCCACGTGTATTTTAATGCTACTCTAATGGATCCATTGGGAAAGTTAAGATGTCTCAAGTACTGAAAAAAAAAACTGGTTTATTATATAATATTGGGAAACATAATTATTTATGGTGGTGTAGAAGGATGAAAAATCAGAGAAGAAAATGGTGGTGTAGCGGTATCTTTCAAAAGCAAAGGTAAGTGATGAATTCAGCCAGGGGTCACAGAACTGTGTGGTCAGCTAAGCTCTTGGAAGAGCCCATGTGCTTTGATATACAGTAATTCTTCAGAGTAGTTCTTTGAAAACCTGCAATCCCGATAGGACAGCATTTTGTTCACCATTTTTCTCATGGGGTGGAGTGCTGAGGGAAGTGTAACCTGACCCCATTAATTTACAATCAAGAAAACTAGGATATCTAAGAAATTTTATAAATAAATATACGAAAAAGAAAAACAAGGCCATTATATTTGAAGGATAAATAGGCTCTACGTGCTTTGTGTCATCTGGAAGAAAATACGGGTGGAACATGAGATAATTGTCTTTCGAAAATGATGAAGAGATCATCTACATAAAAGGCAAAACGCTTACTAGAAAGCCATTTGGGAGCAAATACTCTGACAAGTGTTGTGTGTTTTCAGTTTTTTTATTAGAGAAGTTGGAAGTTGAATTTCGATATTGATGGTATCATAATTTCTCTGCTTTGTTCAGAGGAACATACAGAATCAATTTGTACAAGCATATACAACAATTCAGTTGGCATTTTGTGTCCTAAAATCAGTAATCTGATTAGTTCTAGGCTACCAGGCCCCCATGCGCTGCTCCTAGCTCGGCTTTGGTGGCACGGCCCAATTCCCAGCATTATGCTTCTTCATGCACTGTCAGCAATAGGGCTACAGCAGGCTTAAGGACCATGCAGACTAACACTATAGCAAATTGTTTGGGTATTTAACAGACATAAAAAGGTTATTTCCTGATATGAAATTCTGAAAATCTGCATAAATATTTTTTGTGTAAAAGTAAATTAGTTATGCATTTTTTTCAAACTAGAACTTGAAGTATCAAGAATGCCCACATAATTCATATACACATATATATAGAGAGACTTTTCATTATGCTAAAAGTCTGGATAGTTCAATTATATTCTGTGCCATACATTTATTTAACCAGTATGTATCTGGCATTAGGTTAACTGTGTCTGAACAGATTAGTCTTAACTGGTGCGTGTGTATCATGCAAAACATAGTTCTAATATTCCTGTTTATTAATCTTTGTCACTTGGCAATACTTAGATGATTTTGCTTTATAACAATGTGAGTTAAGGAGTATAAATACTTTATACATGGTCACATTTACAGATATTTGCCAATAACCACAATCTTTATGGTGTAATAGTGAATTGTAATATCTGGAATATGCAGAAGCAATTCCTATAAAGCGGTGTCAGATGTAAACTTTCTTAATTGACCCTAACCAAGTTTCTCTTTGAACATTGATGAGTTTTGGCACAGGTACACTTTTCTATTTTATCTCTTTATTGTTCTACTAATTTCCACAAGTTTTACAGGAAATTAGCTTGTTATGGCATGGTAAAGACACGGCACTTATTGATGAGGTAACTTAGATGTAGAAAAATTCTGCAAAATCATTTGTCTAGCAGACCACCACTTCTGCTAAGGAATCTGTAGACAGAGTTTTGTTTCTCTTCTAGTGCATGCACTTGCTAGTAAATTGCTAATGCACTATTTTTGCCACAGCTCAAACATGTTCTAATGCATCACAAAGCAGAGTTGTTCACACCAAGCTCATTTACTTGTGATTGCTTTTTATAACAAACATGTTTAAGTTGTATTATCGATGGTTAAACTCTGCCTTACTGGTGTGGATTTACAGTTACTTTTGGTTGGTCAAAGAAATTTAATACTCGAACTGTTAAATCGAAGTACTTAATCATCCCCAGTCTCTGTGGTTTCAGGTAACATCTTCTCTATACATAAAGGAAACACAACAGAAAACAGCTTTTGTTCATGGAGTGTGTGCTCAGAAGCTGGGAGTGATCTTTTGATGTTTGGAGGTTTTGCTGCTTCAGTCTGCGTTTTGGAGTTTCACACTACTGTTGCTGGTCTGCGGTCCATCTCGGCTTCCAATTTCACCATCTGCTGCATCTCCTTCGCCTATAACATCGGAAACACAGCCTTACATCTTGAAATCCTCTCCCAAAGGCACTTAACAACTCTCTGGCCTCTCTGCTCCTAAACCTGATGCTGTCACTATATCCTTGTTATTCAATGTGTGATCAATGGATCTGCAGGATCATATTGCCTGGGACCTTCTCAGAAATGCAGACTCTTGGGGTTTGCTCAAGACCTACTGAATCTGGGTCTATATTTTAACAAGATACCCAGGAAATTTCTGTGCACATTAAAGTTTGAAGATTGATCTAGATAGTACCAGTAAAACTACTTGAAAGGACATTGAACCAGATAATTGGGCTGTGTTCTATCAAACCATTTGATTTAGTTTCTGCAGCTTGACATGCTGCTTTGATTATGGATATTTTATAAGTTTTAGAATCAGCATTGTTTATGTATGATTTGTTCCCTAGTAACCTAAACTTTAAAGTAATTCCCCAAGAATCTAAATGCTGGAGAAAGTCAAGTAAGAGCAGATTACACAGGATTGGTTGGGGTGTCCACTGACTAGAACCTGAGTACACAGGGCTCCAGGAATCTTATCGCTCAAGTTCTATGGCTGAGGGATTTTTACTTCTCTGGAGTAATTTGTTTTTTATGGATGGTTAATAAATAAGCCATGGTGAACTCAATCTCATGAATTAGGGCCATCATTAAGACACATGGCTGATTTAAGAGGTGTAAAAAGGGTCAGATGGAGGTAAGGACCTGGTGACAAATAATTGCTTAGCAATGTAGGGAAAATCCAATAGCTCATTTCAACTTTTATATTCTAATAGCCTAGATGCTTTGGCCCAACCGGTACACATGTGCCTTTTGGAGAGATGATGAAGCACCCTTTTTCTCTATCTGTGACACATTACTTTGAAATAAAGGACATGTAGGAACAGAAACATGGACATATAAAGAGATAAATCAGAGGAACACTCTGAAGTACTCTGATGTTACTATTCATGTCTGCTTTGGTATTCCAGCTAAATGGAAGGTCGGAAGAAAGCTTTGATCAAATAATCACAGTAGAAACCTAAATCTCTCAAATAAAGTTCTGTAACAAAATTCATTTAACCCACAGAACAAATAGTGATTTTTTTCCTTCTTTTTATATTGTGGCTTTCAATTTCATTTTGGTGAGGATGGATACAATAACATGAAGGAATTATATCTGCATAAATTTGGGGTGAATTGTTCCCAGATATATTTTAAGCCTAATATATACTAATACTCTAGCAAAAAATGAAGAAATGGAGAAAAATATACAAACATGAAACTATGACACAAACAGTATTCATAAGAGATGACAGTGGGACATTATTAGCACTGGAAATTAAGTAATCTGATGTTCAGTAAATAGTAATAAAAGATTCCTTACACTTTTCCCCTTTAGTATTTAGATAATACTGAACATAGTTTAGAAGGAAGAATCATATGACAATAAAAAATTATTCCAAGAGCTAAATTCTTGCATGAGCAGGGTGACCATTCATTTCCATTTGCCTGGGACAATTCCAGCATATATCTGGCTATTATGAACAATGCTCTCTTTATCAAAAATGTCTTAATTCAAACAATAAATTACATGATTATGAGGGGTGAGGAGTTACATTATGAGGGTCAATAAGGTCCTTGATAAACCACACTTAGCAGAGAGCATGACCAAAAGGCATTGTATAAGTTTCTGCACACAGAGCATAACTCTTTGATATAAATCACCAACAATCTTTTGGTGGAGTGCATTAAAAATTAATTGGACTATATTAGCATTTGTGAATGATCTGACTCTGTGAGCAAGTCTTGGAGATGCTGGGTCAGTAGGAAAAATAATATATATTTACATATAAAGGTTCCTGATGTCTTGGTCATTTTTGTATCATGACCTGTTTCCCAGATCTGCAATTGGAAATGCTGGCTAAAGCGCTTTTGAAAGAATTTTCTAAAGATTGTGGGCATTTCAGAATAAATGTTACATCAGAAATCCAAGCATGAAATAGTGAAGCTTTTTAAGTCCAAACCCTTCAGATATTAGTTATAACCAGATGTGAATCATACATGGAGCTTGCACAAAGAATACTAACGTAGTCAAGAAGAAAAGCGATGTTTTGCTTATCAAAATTTCAGTCAATTTCAGTCCTACCTTGAGTTTGGGACACTGCATGACAGGATTTCAAAAGCTGTTTGTACAAAAATAGTAATGTCAAAATTGAGTCATACATACAAAGCAAAGAAAATAAATGAATAATTGAAGTGAATTTGAGAAATGAATGCAAAACCATATACAGAAAAGCAAAAGGCTAAAGATAAAACATGTACACACCTACTAGTGACACACTTTTCCCAGTTGATCTTGACAGAAAAAAAAAGAGAGAAAAAAAAAGAAAAGAACAAAACAAACAACCAATGCCTATTATCCCATACTGTGCCTGTCTTCTGGGACAGGGGAGTAGAGAATCCAACCTTTTGCCTAACCCTTTGGCTCACTTTATTTAAGGATAGGACAAATGACAAAAATCAATTTTAAGACCTGAGTGTGACAGTCATGGAGTCACTAATGCTTGAAATGGCAAATGTCAAGATGGATGAGATGCTGTGTGGCTAGATGGTCTAGAAGGTTGATGGGAAAACTTGAGTGCGGAAAAAAATCCCTGGCATTTGGAGTTTCAAGTGAGAAACTAGCTGATCAAGTAGGCAGGGCCAGAAGGAAGCTAAGGAAGGATCCAGAATCAGGACCCAAAACTATGCCTGGTTGAGTTGTTCCTCCCAATGTCTTGGACACTTGTCTAGTGACTAAGCAGATCCATGCAAGCTTTACTGATGGTTGGTGGGGGTAGCTAGGAGAATTTGTAGGAAAAGTGTCACAGGGAAGCAGTAAAAACCACAAAAGGAAACATTATGAGAAATTTTTAAATTAATTTACCTGTGGCCTAAAAACAGAAAAAAAAATACTTTTGGGGGTAACATGATGCTTTGAGAGATTGTCCTAGATGTTTGGACTTGTCTGGAGACAGGGAACAGTTTTCGTTAATAACATGTTTAGCTGGTGATGAAGGGAGCCTCGCTACAGAGCTCCAGACCTTGCGCTCTGTTAAGGGAGAAGTGGGGTCTTCTGCACTGTGCCTTGGATGGTGTTATACTCTACAGAATTGAGAGCTTCTACATCTTTAAACTAACATGCATGTACACACACGTGCACACACACACACTAAAAAGAGCTGGGATGAATCTGCTATGCTGTAGGTCAATATTTATAACGCAAAGCTTAGCACAAAAATTCAAGTTCAAATTCTACCCTATCAAAAGCACCAATATGATATCTTGAATTTCTTTTCCTCAAAACTAATTAAATCTTCATCTCCAGCTTTTTTATGTTCTGTGTTTTCCTAAGCTTCTGTGACTCAAAGTATTAGCTGTGGGTAGGAGATATTATTACTTATGACACCTTAAAGGGCATTATATAAGCTTTAGGAACAAAAAGCCAGAATCCTCCCCATATGATCTAAGCAATGCAACTATCACTAATGCAGTGTTTTAATGCAAGAACATTGATAGTTTGGATAACACATGTATGAGTATAAAATCTCAGTGATTTCTTTATTATGTACTTTGGTCCTAAAACTAGAAACACTAGAAAACTGTATTCTCTATCTCTGATCTGCACCAATAATGTAGTGATGAGTAATTTTTAGCATTTTTACGTTCTTTAGTTAGACTTGTTGCTAAGTAACACCATAATTTCTAAGTAGTTCCTTAATTTAGACAGTTAAAACAATTGTGCCTTACCTTTCATTGTGCCCTTCCTCTAAGGAGGATTTTTAAATAAGCCTTGTCAGTGGCATCCTCACCCAGAAATCCCTGAATAACTGAAGTGGGCACTAAAAGCTTTAGAAATGGTGGCTTTACCCTGAAGCAATTCCAATGGGACCCCAGGAGTACTTTAAGCACAAAAACACAACTTGTACTAGAACATGATGTATCTATGAGCAGGTCAAATGAATTAGGCTCATAGGACAGTAATTATGTATTGTTCCCCGTGGGGATTAATGCTCAATTCATGAATAGAAGCACTTAGTTGAGAAGGAATTGTGGAAAATAACTCAGCAGTATGCAGATGACTTAAACTTTTCTCCAAAGAATCTTTGGAAGCAGAAGTTGTTACTCAGTTTTTATCCAAAAATGAAACCAATAAATCAATAAATTATGGTTTAGTATTACTTTCTTAAAGGGACATTTTACACAGCATGCCTACTTAAATGTTCTTCAGTGGGAGCCGTTTATTCTGAAAAAACAGATGCCTTAAGTAGGATTGCTTGGTAGAGGGGAGGAAATAGAAAACAACCATGTAGTACACACACTCATCAGAACACATTTATAGTCTCTACACTGAAGGTAATCACCTGGGAAGAAAGACTTTCAAACCAACTCTACCTCAAGAGTGAAATCTGCACTGAGAGGGAAGGGAATTTAAAACCTGAGCTCAATGTCAGTTCCCTGATGGGCTAGAAGAGTTTCGACCAGGCTTAATCAGCATAGTGGGAGGCCACTGAGCTAGAGCTACCTGTACTATAACTGAAGTAAAAATACAGCTATTTTGGCACTGATAACTAAGGAAACAGCTGGAGATTGGCTAACTTATTATTTGTACTTTTTAATTTACTGTTTTGCTTTGGTGGGAGAAATCACCGTAGAATGGGGTCCACTCATGTTGGGTGGTTTGTAAAGTTAGGAAGGCATGAAGTTAGATCCAAGTGTGAGCACTTCACTTTTAGACTGAAGTTGAAAATAAATGGTTTCTCTTGTTTGCTTTTAAATGTACTTAATATTACTTGCCTGTAGGTTACAAATCATAAAACTAAATGAAAATGGAGAGGTGATTTGTAACTTCCATTTTCATATCTATTCACGTTTAGATTGTCACTCATAGATTCCTCTCAAATATTAAAATTCTCTTTTTCCTCACAGTCACTTTGCTCCTCCAAAAAAAGTTCTTTCTGTTCTTTTTGGATGAAATGGAGAAAATACAGTAAAATCTGCAGTAAATTTCTCTCTCCACCTTTACACTACTTAGACCCCAGAGGGGTCCCCGTGGGCCACAGTATGTGTGTCCTGAAGCTGCTCGCTGCCCCTAACTTTTTATATATTTTAGGTACAATACCTGCTCATTTTGTTTCTCTAGGAATTCAAGGTGTTCAAGTTGGACTTTTTTCAACTGATCCATTTCTTTGGACTGTTTCATTGCGAGCTAAAAAAAAAAAAAAAAAAATTAAAAAAAAGAAATGAAAAAAGAATTCTGAATTTTTATTAACTTTCAGGTTACAATTTTAAAACTTATGGATAAGGAATAGTTCGTAAGTTGTAAGTGCAGGAAATAATTTTTGAAAAATGAAAGAAAAGTAGACTGAAACCTGGGAGAGCTTAAACTCACTATTCTTGCAGAAAAGATCTTTCCTGCTAAAATCTTAGGAGACAACAGAGCATTTATGTATGACTGACAATTGGCTGCATTTTCTATATCAAATGGTGTCAAATAATCACCTTAAAGATTTTGGCAAGGGAATACTTTGGCTTTCAGGGAGAGGAGAAGTTGGAATATTTAGTATACAGAAAAAATGAAATTAAACAAATTAGCTATGTGCTGGTATCTAAGTGTAGTCTATCATTTAGTTTTTTCAAGGAAAAGTACCAAGAAAATGAAAAAAATACTTACTCTCTTTCTTTCTTCTAGAAACTTCTTGGTGTTACTGCTGTTTAACTCCCTGACTCGCCTAAAACCAATGAAGATAAATGACAGTTGGCATGATAGTGAGCAGAATTAATAACATATCAGTAAGAGCCTGTTTTATGCTAGTTTTCTGGATAGGATTACTCTTGTGCTTAATTTTTAGTGCAGCATCAGATGGATTTATCCACATGGATACATGCAAGGGCTTCTCACACTTTCTTGTGCACCCAAATCACTTGGAGCTAATATCTGAATCACAGACTGCTTGGCCCTCCCTTGAGATCCTGAGTCTGATCTGGTACACTTGGGAGTCCTGCAGTTGTATGCAGCTCCCAAGTAACCCACCCCACAGAATCTGACCCCTGGGCCTGGGTCTGGGCTTCTGCATTTCCACCAAGTGCTCAGGTCAATGCTGATGCACCGGTATTGCTTTGTATGTGGTCAGAATTTACCTGACACTGATATAGTCTGAGTTTATTCCATTTATTTATTTATTCTTTTTGCAGGTCTATTTTTTAAATTTTAAAACAAAAAAAGATACAGTTTCAAAACAAAATAACAAATTAACAATGGTTGATACATCACATATTGTTATCTTTAAAGTAGTTGTTCTGATTACAAAATATAGGCATGAAAAAATGATCAAACAGTGAAAGCACAAACTGTTCCCTTCATTAAGAGACATTAGTAGTATAGCTACCTATCTTACATATATATATATATATATATATATATATATATATATATATTTTCCTTCTTTCTTTTCTCCTTTCCCCTATCCCAGTTGTTCCTGCCTTTTGAGCAGTTTCTGTCCCCTTCGCTTTCACAATATCTATGGTACATTTTGGATCTTATTTATTCTTTCAGTCCTTTACACTAGGGAGATAATACGATATTTACACAATTGACTCTGATTTATTTCACACATGAGTATGGTCTCAAGTTGCATCCATTTACCTATAAAAGCCTCAATTTTACCCTTTATAGCTGTGTAGTACTCCACTGTGTAAAATCTCAAATTTTATAGCTATTATCTATATTTCAAACTAGTCCATTATTTTATCTTCTGTAAAGATTTCTACATGACAAAGACTACAATATTTTCAGGCTACCATTAATGAAAAAAGTGAGTTATTTCCAAATGATACTACAGTGATCTACTGCAAAAGGTCCTGTAGTATTTGCCACTGTAAATGCCTGTTGAATAAATTAATGAAATTGGGAGCAATTTTCTTTGCATGTTGACGAGACTCTGGACTTGCTGCTTGGTAGGATACTCACGGCTTCATTCTTACTCCAAAGCAGTTGTTCCAATCTGCCCTTGTCTGCTGCTGTCTGGATGCCACACCTCCCCTGTGTCTCTGCCTAGGCCTGGACCCCCCAGACACTGACATTCTTGTCCATCCATTGATCTTGTGAAAGGCATCGTGCTGTTGGTTTAACTTGCATTTCTCTAATTACCAGTGAGGAGAGCAGGGTCTCAAGACTAAACAGGTCTACAACTTGCTGGATTTTGTTAACAGTAATAAGTCTGTTCAGGTTTTCTTCCTTTTCAGTCAATTTGGGGTATTTGTACTTTTTTAAGGTTATTCTCCACTCCACCTAAGTTTTCAAAATTATTTTTAGTAGTTTGTAACAGCGTTTTTTTGTTTTTTAAATATTGTCAGTAGTACTGGTAATTCATGCTCTCTTTTTCTTCTAGATCAGTCTTGCTGAATGAACTTGGTTTTGTGGGTATTCTCTATTGGTTTTGCTTCTATGTCAGCCCTTTCTGATTTTTCTTTTTTACTTATTTTTTATTAAAGGAAGAGAAGGAGACTCCCACAGCTGCTTCAGAAAGTGGCAAGGATGGTGGGCTAAGTGTGATGGAAGAGGAAGAGGGAGTATTCTGAGGAGGATTAATGCAATGTGTCTAACTGTAACACATTTTTTCTTATTTAAACATTCACTGTCATTTTTGATTGCACCCACTATGTGCTAAACTTTGGCACTGGACCACAGAGGGACCCCAACGGGACCACAGCCTCACTCAGGGCCTGCCCCACCTGCCTGCAGCCTGCTTCCCCAGACTTCCTCACTACAGAGCCTCATTAAGTCACAACACCTGCATTCCTGCCTCGCTTTCTCTTTCCTGAAAGCCCATTCGATCCCATACAAGAACAAACTAGAAAACAGTATATGAGAGGATCCTTGGTATGAAGGGCTGCTCAATGCAAATGAAGGACAAAGATCCCTCTCCTGCTGTTTAGAAAGGTAAAGTACTATCCAGAATGTGCTTATATCTGAGCAGGTGAGATGAATGCAGGATGATCCAAAAGAATGCAAAAAGAATGTTTTAGAATTGTAATATTTTATCAAGTTACTATTTTTGTTTGTGAATAAGCATACATGCATTGAATGTAAATTTATCTTTCTGGTGATAGTAAGCAGAACTTCATCCATTGATGAACTTAAGAGACTATCATAAAGCAACAATATTACATCTCGATGGCTGCTATAATAGCAGAATCCTCAGTCAAACTCCACAAGTGTTTTCTATCTCAGGTAGGAGCACCTGTGTCCATTCATGGATTAACATCATTGAGAGAACGTCTTCAAGTTAATGACAAATTCATGCAGTGAGCATGGTCAGCCTTACCTTTCTCGCTCTGCTTTATTCTTGATAGATTTATCTTGGCTGATGGCTTTGCTATTTTCCATAGAAATCTTAGCCTGGTGGGCTCGCATTTCCTTGCTTTCCCTATGGATTAAAAATAAACAAATGGAATAGGGATGGAGTTAGTGTTTCATGGGTACAGGGTTTCCCTGGGGGATAATGAAAACATCCTGAAAGAGGGTGGCAGTGGGAGGTACATGACATAAACTTAAAAATGGCCACAGTAGCACGTTTTATATGTGCATATTTAACTGATGAAAACACAAACAAAACACAGATTCTGTGTGTAACAATAGGACTAGATTCACCCCCAAGCCCCAACCCATTACTGAACTGATTGAGGTATTTTATATTTTGGCAAAGGAAGGAATAGACCCAGATCATGTAGTTCTGGATCCTTGAAGGGAAGTGGGGCCACCTCGGGGTGAAATGGCAAGGAAACACAAGCATTTCTAGCTGTGACCCACAGTACTTGTGACGAAATGGGCTGAAAGAGAAAGAGGGTGCTATAACCTTTCTGATGCTGCCAATCTGTGGGAATGAAAGGGGCTACAGGGCTTCAAGTGAGCAGAGGAAACTACAAAAACTCATGTTTACAGGCAACAAAAGCCTCAGTGTGAGTTCAAACGTGAGCATGGCTTGCATAAATTTAAATTACGTATGTGCACCACACATGCATGCAATTTAGAATACTACAATGAATGTGATTAGAAAGAAGTGTTTCCGGAAACCCACAGCAATTTCAGGAAGCTCTGCCTGGAACCCAGCAGGCAAGCAACTCCTTGACCTGTGTAGAGCTTTGTGCTGCCTCAAATAGAGAACAATGCACAAGTGGAGAGCACGTCTCAGTCAGCAACTTCGGAGCACAGCAGCAGGAAGACTCCTAAGGACTCTGCAGACTCTGGACCCTGGGAAATCGCTCCTGAGTTGTTTTTATTTTTGTTTGTTTTTTTTTGTCTTTGTTTTCTGTGAGTCACTAGTAAATTGACTGCTTCTTCATTCATTTGTTCATTCGCCTACTCATGCATTCATCCTTTCATCTCCTTCAACAAATGTGATGAATGACCAAATGTTGCTGACACATGTTAAGAAAGCAAGGATTTTAACCAAGAACAACAGTTGTGGTGGCAAAAAAGAAACCACAGGGCACCTGAGGAAAGACTGAAACACTGCTGTTGTTTGAAAGATGCTCCTGCCATGGATTTTTGTTTGTTTGGCTGGTTTTGTAGATTTGTACCTAGGTTATGGTTTCTTCAAAAGACCTCCTCAGCAATGAAAGTATAAGTTTCCTGTTTTTTTCAGACAATGCCTACCCCTACTGTTTGGGGCTATCCTTTTCCTTCGCTCAATTATAAAATGATTATCAGGTGCCTTATGCTGAGGTACATTTGGATTGCTACAGATATCTTAAGACCTGGTATTGTAGCAACAAGCAAATGCAGAATGATGAACAAGTTTTGGTTTTTTTTTTTTTTTTTTGATCAAGAACATTTCTAGCGAGAAAAAGAAAAGAACTTGTAGCCCTAGGCTTTCTGGTTCACTTGCACAATGCTTCTGTTTTCTATTCTTTGGTGTCTGTCAATGCACCCTAACTGTGGCATGTGGGAGGCACGGGGCAGAGAGCAAGCAAGCCGCAGCCGCTCCGTGATGAAGAGCTTCATCACAAACACTCTCCTGCCTGGGGGAGTCCAGCTTGTACTCCGCGGTAATTGCAGTGCAGTGTGTACTCTGCAGCAGCGGGGAACAGCGAAGTCAGCTGATCCTTTTCTGCTGTTTCTTGATCAGGCCTGTCTTCCTAAAATTCACCGAGGTCCCAGTAACCACAGAAAGAGGGGAAGGAGATCTCACAGTTTGTCACTGAATGATCAGAATCAGTCCAGGTGCTTTACTGGTTATCTCTTCCTTCTCTGTATATATCTTCCTTCTGCCCCAGATCATTTTCTAAAGCCCAGACCCAGTCCTACCTTTCTGCACAGCCTCCAGGACTACAGAACTGATGTTCCTTAGTATCTGCAACATTTCTTAGTATCATACACTCATAATCTGACTTAACTTTTCATGCAAGTAACAGCTCACCAACAGAGAGGCTATTTTGGATGGAGCAGAGGCTGTTTCTTACAGTTCCCCTTTCTCATCATAGCAACTGTGTGACAGCTGCATATTACGTCAAGTTGATTTCACTTATTACTTTGGTGTATATGTGTACATATATATAATCATCCCTTTTAATGACCAGGAGTTTATTCTAGGGATGGCTGGCTCTCCTACCTGTCATGGGACAATTTCAGCTGCTGGGTTTGCTGCTCGTGAGCATTTATCAGTAGCTTCTTCAGCAACTCACACTGCTGGTTAAGGTGCAGGTCCCGGATTTCTTGCTCCTCAGCACTATGGGTGTTGATCATTTCTGACCATTCCTTTGTGTGCTGTGCCACAATCTCTTTGACCTGTTTGTGGAAAAAGGGATGAAGTCATCTGGAATCTTCATGGGTTACATATGAACTGAAATACATTATTCATGCATTTCAGATCCCTCCCACCAATGCACTTGGCCAATCAGTGGACACCTGAAATCTACCAAAAAAAAAAAAAATATATATATATATACATACACAAAAGAGTCATTCATTATTGAAACAAATCAATCATTTCAGCTCTAAATATTTAATTGTGAACCATTATTTTACTGACTAACTTGTTCAGATTGATTTTTCTGAACAGTGGCTCCTTTATCAATTCCATCAGAACTTTCTTTACCACCTCATACTTTTTCAACTTCAGTTCCATCAGGCCAGAGGTCTAAACAGAACTGTGTGCTCTTTATTCCTGGACTGTGACTTACTGCATCATCCCTAATATGCTTTGAGTAGAAAATCCTTGCCTCCGAGTATCTATGCACTTGGCAGTGTGGTTTTGCAGGTAGTACTCTTGTCAGCAGTTAAAATCTATTCCTCCACCTCCTTGACTAAGGCTGAACTTGTGGTTTCCTTTACCCAAGGAGTCAGTGGTAAATGGGATGTAAGCAGGAAAGTGCATTGTGGTGCCTGGTACCCTGTGACAGCCCATGCTAGTCCGCTGGAGGCTGCCACATCACATAAGAAAAGACAACCAGCTGTCAGCCACTCACCAGACACACAAGTGTCTGTGACACACGAGCAAACCCAGCAAAACCAGAAGAACCATTGGCTTTGAACCAGTAGCTTTGAACTACTGAACTGTGAGCTAATAAACAGTAGTTGTTTTAAGGGACTAAACTTTGATACCATTTATTAAGCAATAAAGTCACAATGACACTGTTGCCAAGGTTTGTTCCTTTCTGCTTAAGCGAAAGTATCTAAAAATCACAGCATGTTGAATGAGTCATGACTTCCCCAGTATTCCGGTGAAGAGGAAAGTGGGGAACAGCTTTCGAGGTCTCACATGACTTCTTGCCTCTGCACAGTGCATGCTAGAGGAGGCAATGGAGCACCGAGGGTGACTCCACTTAGGACAGTGCGGCCAGTCCCTGCACACAGCCAGGCCATTGTGCCCAATGACAGAGCTGCCACGGACAGATGGGGGCTGGATGGTTGACCAAATGCTAAGACTGACAGCTTTTTAAAAGAATTTTTTGGGGCCGGGGATTTAGCTCAGTGGCATAAGCGCCTGCCTGGCAAGTGCAAGGTCATGAGTAATTCCTGGTACCAAAAAAAAAAAATTCTCTTTTAAATCTGTTATTATTGTAAGAACTGTTTGTCTTATTCCTTGGGTTTTAGCATTTAGGTCTGCAAATAGTCATAGCCTTAAATAAGGCCTTTTAAATTCCTATTTCAAATGCAAAATTAAGGTGGAGTAAGTATCAAACAAGTACTCAAACCCCAAGATGGACAGTCTTCTGTCTTGTATTTTTACTTCTATAAGGATTACATAGTTAGTATTACTATAAGGATTGTATAGTCTGGATTACTGTAAGGATTATGTAGTCAGTATTTCACACAGTATTACCTGTGCTTCTCTTCACTTATTGTTTCACTTGATGTCTTGGAGTTGGACAGCATAAATATAGTTAGTATATTTCCATAGACAAAAGAGGAAGTGGTGCTTTTCAAAGCCAGTGAATCTGGGGGCAAACAAGAGCCTGAGGTTCCCTCTCTCCCCAGATCAGCCCCAAGCTACTGTGATTTCAGATCATCACCAGGTACCTCCTCCAAAAAAACTACCAAATGTCTTCTGCAAGTCACTGCAGTAAAAATGGGCATTTCCTTACCTTCGATTTGTGATCTGATGTCAGTGTCTGAATTTTAATTTCTGTTTCTTTTTTCATTTCAAGACAGTTGCTTCCCCTGAAGTAGAAAATTGCAAAATGTATACCAGAAATTAGCTATCTTCCAATTCCCTTGGGCCCTGTGACAAAGCTTTCTGATGAAGACAATATATTCATCAAATGTGGTGTGCCATGGCTCATTGGGCAGCATGAGTTTTTCTAGTGATAGATTCATACCTTACAAAATATTATCTGTATCGTGATTACTCAATTCAACCACTACACAAAGAGACACTTCAAACCCGACAATTATTTCATTGTTAAGAATCTGTTGTCAGAGTTTCCATTTTGGTTTTTCTTTTTCTTTGAGCTATTTTTTGATTTATTCAATAAAATATTATTGGGAATGAAAACTGGAAAATAGGTCTTCAGCTTTGAAGTGAATTTCTAATTCTTTCATTCTGGTTGCAAAGCCAGACTTTTGTCTTTTAAACCTGCCAATGAGAAAGAAAATAGCATTGATTGGTATTACAGGGTAATTTTTGCTTCTGATCCTATTGTGAGTAAGAAATACATGCTAGGCAATTGCCCAGCAAGCATCACTGCTCATTTTGGTGATTCTGGAAAGTTTTCTCTTCCATATCATTGCTGAAACAAGGACAGGTCCTCAGCATCTGTTTCAGCATGGACACTCTGGTTTATGAAAGCCCCAGTCAGAATGCTTCGTTATAGTATTAATCAAGCATTCCCCTGAGAAAACGCGAGGTCTCCCATCAAGCTTTTCCTTCTCCCTGGCAGGAACTGAGTATGTTTCTTCTCTAGTGTATTATTTAGAGAGTTTGAGGCTTTCCTGAAACATTTTCCTGTCTTTATACTTAAACAAAATCCTTCACAATAAAGTCAATGATAGGTTTTATTCAATAGTGTTAACTGTTGGCATAAACCAAGAACTTCTACAACATTAAAAATCAAGGTTGAAAGTTCCCCTTCAGTATCACCTTATATTTGCTGTCTATGCAAAATCAATTTATGCACTCTGAGTTCCTAACTTTACTTAATCTCTCTCTCCAATTCATCTTCTCCTTGTCTTTTTAAAGACACTGAGAAGAAAACACATGAGAGACACAATTTAGAGAAGCTTCTCCATCTCAGTTATTCCTTTCAAATGAGTAGAAAGGGTAACAAAGCCTATTACAGGTGCTGAACTTACAAGGGGTTCATGGCTGAAAAATGCATTATAAATTGGAAATACTGCTAACCTGGCCTAGCCATGCAGTGCTCCACAGAGGATCAGCTGTTTCCCTTCATGGTCCTCTGGCTAACTGGCAGCCAGTGCCCAGCACTGTTAGAGAATAGTGAGCCCAGAAAAAGATACAAATTAAAAATCTGATGCACACTCTCTACTGAAGGCAGAATACCTCTGCACCACTGTAAAGTCAGAATGTCCTAAGTTGAAATATTTTATACTGAAGATCATCTGTGCTTGTTTTAGAAACAGATTTCACTTGTGAAATCTTGAAAGATTAACTAGTTCCTCCTTTCAGGACACTTTAGCCACTGCGTTATAATAAAAAATCTGAGCCACTTTAATAACACAGTCAGTAACAGTGGAAAACCTTACAGATACAGCTCTCCAGAAGAACGTAACTGGTGTCTGACTTGGAGTTAACTTTTACTGTAGCGTTGAGACTTCTACTATTTCAAGTCTTTGGAAAATGCTCTGTATTGGAAAGTCCCGAAGTGGTGCTGAGTTTGGTAGTGAAGGCCCAGTAAGAACTGGGTTAATGAACTTTTCCAGTCTAATCTATACTAGGGAAAAATAGGGCTCTACTTGTTTGAGAGACTTTAAGACTGCTTAACAGGCTGCCTGGGGGATAAGTGACCAGGAGCAACTTATAATAAACGTTAGGCTGACTCCACTTTACTTTTGAGCATCAAAAATAATAATGAGACTATATATATATATATATATATATATTCCCATTCTTTGGTTTCTAGAGGCAGTATCATTGATTTACTGATGTTGAAAACTAGTATCTTTTTAAACCAAAACTTTATGTGTTTCTTGAGTCTGAAATCTTCTAAACAAAGATTCTGATTTAAATATATGGAAGCAACATTTCAATACAGCCATGAACAAGAATAAGCAAACCAATTTTTGGGAAGCTGACTTGAGAATTCATTCTTGGAAACTACTATAAAATTGTCAGAAATTTGTTCATTAAAGATAGTAAGGTGTTATGTTTATAGCAGCACAACTTGTAATAGCTAAATCTTGGAAACAATCCAAATGTCCATCAACTGAGGAATGGATAAAAAAGATGCGGTATTTTTATACAATGGAATACTACTCAGCTGTAAAGAAGGATCATATTGAGGCTTTTATAGGTAAATGGATGTGACTTGAGACCATACTCATAAGTGAAATAAATCAAACTCACATATGTAAATACCATAATGTCTCCCTAGTGTAAGAAACTGAAAGAGTAAATGAGATACAAATCTTCATTAAATTTGTTGAACTGCTTAAAGGGGAAAAATAACTCAGAGCAAAGGAGAAAAGAAGGGGAAAGAAAAAGGGTATAAATTAGTATATATACATTTAGGATAGCTAAGATGATTGTACTACTAATTCCATCAGTTCTTGGAACAAAACAGCTAACATTCATAGGATTAGATCAATTTTGCATGTTTATATCGGTAATCTGAGTAACTCTTTTGAAGATAATACGCAAAATAATAATTTTAGTTATGTTCCTACCACCTTGTTTGGAAAGCCTATATTGTTATTGTTTGGGGGCTCTTCATTGTTATTTATTTGTCTCTTATTTCTTATTTTTCTTGTTTTGTTTTTTGTTCTAATATAGAAAGGACAGATATATATGTATAGGCTTATACATGCCTAGATCTTCTAAAGAGTTTACAATAATTGATTTTGTTACACGCAATGGTATCAACAGCTACTTAGAAAAATACAAGACACTATGGTAGCCATTGCTGATTTTCTATAATTTTGTTTTGAAGTCCAAAAATGCTTTTATTCTTTGTTTTGATTGGTTTTAGCCTGTTTTCTATTATTTAATTTCAATATGTATGGACAGCTATTTTGAAGAGAACAAGAGACATGATGGTAGCCACTGTTGATTTTCCTATTGTATGGTTTTGAAGACCTGTAGTGCTTTCATTCTTTTGTTTTGATCAGTTTTATACTTTTTGTTTTGTTTGAATTCATTGTGTGTAACGATATGGACAACTATTTTGAAGAAAACGAGACATTATGGTAGCCATTGTTGATTTCCTGTTGTCTTGTTTTGAAATCCAGTATTGCTTGCATTGTTTTGTTCTGATCTGGTTTGTTCTGTTTTGTGTTGTGTTGTTTTATTCTCTTTAAAATTAAAAAAGATAATAGGATGCCTACTCACTTTTCAACATTTTCGTGTAAAACTTCACTGCAAGTAAAAAAATAACTTAAAAGCAAAACAATCTAAGCTGCTGATGTGCTCAGAAGTCTACAAGAGTCACAGCTCCTCCAAATGTATTATATTCACCACAGTGCGATCACATGAGCCATGAGATGAGTTGGTAAACTTTGCCTGACTCAAAGCACATATCAAAAACTTTTCCAAACAACAGGCCACGATTTTGCTTCTGAGATATACAGCAAAAACAACAGGAAAACAAAGGTAGATTCTACATAGTAACTGTGTTCCATAGTTAGGGTGTGATTTGTTGTTTTTCTAGAAAAATCTCACTGTAATAAGAACAAAAGAACCCTAAAAATTGAGGCCTTATGTCAGGGCAGGTGCAAGCAATTACCTACTCTTTACTCCAAAGGAAATTACACTAGTTTCATGTCATAAAACTAGGTCTTTGGGACCAGAAATTGTAACAAATGTAATCAATTCTGTTATCTTAAGTGAATGTCAAAAATAAAAAATAGGTAGAGAAAAAAATAATTCTTTTCTACTTTTCTCTGTGGGAGGCTCAAAGATAACAGCATAAATTAAAAGGAGGAATTTAAAAGCCAGAGGAAATTCACTGGAGGACAAAGCCATGTCAAAAACAATTTCTCAGATGATAGTATATGTACATAGGCTCACAGCATCTTCCTCAGGGTATTTATTAATCCTAATGGGAAAGTAACCAGCGTTGTAGAGTAGAAGTCATCAGCTATCACCTTAGCCAAGTGGTCTAGACCAGCATTGCCCTTGATGAGACATAGTAGTACCAGGTACCATCTCCCAGCATCATGAAGCATCACGCCTTCCAGGGTGAGTTTGTCAAACACACAGCCTCCTTTACTTGTGATACACAACCAGATAAACCAAATGGGAAATACAAAATAAGTGAGCAGTATTCTTTCAAAGTGAAAAAGTCATGCAAGCTAGGGAGAGACTGAGGGTCTGTAGACTGCAAAACAATGAGAAGAAAATAAATGCATGGTACAGTTCTAGAGCAGATCCCAGAGGGACATTAGTAAGAAAATGTCAAAATTTGAAAAATCACTGAAGTTTGACAAACAAGTATTGTTCCAATGTCAATTTTCCAGTCTGATCACTATACTGTGGTTTTGTAAGATGTTAACATTTAGCAAAGGTGAGCTAAGGGTACAACAACTTTCTCTGCTAGAGCAGTCTTCCCTTTTCCATATGGGCTATATATTAATGCTAAGCCCCCTGGTGGTTGGCTGAAGCCACAGATAGTTGAGAGCTACACTGTTTGTTTGTTTTCCTATATATACACATATGTCTATGATAAGATTCAATTTATAAATAAGGCACAATACGATACTAGCTACAAAAATAACATAGAACAATAACAATACACTGAAATGGAATTTATTTAAAATTGATGAACTGTTTATTTCTACAATTTTCCACTTTGTTTTTTTTTTGTGCTGTAGTGGACTCTATACAGTTAACTCAAACCACTGAAAGTGAAACTGCAGGAAAGGTGGGACCAACTATATTTTTGCAATGTCTCTGTGAGCTTAAAATTTTTCAAAAATAAAAAGTGAAACCAATTCTCAGGGTGGAAAAGTATTTTTTTCTAACTATTTGTGGCTAAGATATTTTTTCAGGACCTCTGCTGAGAAGTTTCCCTAGAATATAGCTAAGAGGACTGATGCGTGGCCCTCTTATGATGGCAGGGTATTTAATGAGCCAGCCTCTTATTCTCAAGGTATAATTCGAAATGATAAAAATAGAGGCAACACTAAGTTCTTCTGTGGTCCAAACAGGCAGCTGAACTGTGAGACAAGACACCATAAGAAAAAAAGGAAAGGAAATAAACATTACCCCTTCTTCTTCATGGCCTTCTCTAGGATCTTCTCATGAGTCGACTTCTCTTTGTCGTACTGTGCCACAATTTTGTCAACTTGCGTGCAATGTAACTTCTGCATGGTACTGTGCTCCTGTAAAAGAGAAATTTGCAGTTACAAGGTGGACTTCCAGTGAGGTGGCCAGCTTCACACTGTCAAGATGGCATTGGTTTCACAAACTTTCCCAGAGTCTTAGTTGATGAGTAGTCTTAGTCGATGAGTAGTCAATCCAAGAGCTATGCAGCCCTCAGTCTGTCATCCAACAGGAGAGTTTCCTGTTCAAGGGCATTCCCACAAGGGAGTCCTCGGCCCCAGTCTCACAAACATGCCAACCTCCAAAGGCAGTCCCGCTCGTGAACAGGCAGTGCCAGTCACTTCAAGTGCCTTTTCCTACATGTGTGTCTCCAGGTAATTTCTTTGTTCTCCTGTCCCACATACATGGGCTGTGTCCCTTCCACAAACTCATCCTCTAACTCCAAATTTAGTCACCCTATTTCTTCTAGTACTAAATATGACTGTCCATTATGTGTGACATGGTTTCTAAACACCTGGCACATTTTGGGTTGTCCTGAATGCCATAACAATATAATGAGCTTGCCATGGTGGGCATCACCATCAGCTGCACCTGAATCTACATCCCTAGATATATTTACTGACTTCTTCACCTAAATGTTTTCATGAGGGTGATCAGAGTGTTTGTTCAGGAGCTCTGGCATGAGGTTTGACAGACTTGAAAAGAGTTTGTGATCTGCTTCACTGAATTGCTGAAATTAAGGCTGCAAGGCTTGGAAGCTAGTAACTATTTCCCTGTAAACACTTTATCTTCCTGGACAAGGAGGAAGGCATTTGGCTATAGCAAGTGAATCCTAGGAAATGAGGTTTCTTTGGGTGCTCAGCCTCTCAGAGATGAAATTGGCACCATCATGAACACCCACCTCTAAATGCTACCTAATATTATAGCCTAGTCTCACGCTCTAGGAACTTAGAGAATGAACGGGACAGAAATAACTGGGATGGGTTGATGTTCGGTGTATATAACTACTCTCATGGTCATATTCCTTTTTTTTTTTTTCTTTTTCTTTTTGGTACTGGGGATTGAACTCACGACCTTGAACTTACCAGGCAAGTGCTTGAGCCAGTAAGTTAAATCCCCAGCCCCATATTTCTTTTTTGCTAAATTTAAAAAAAAATGAGCAACTTAATTTAAAAACATTTCTTTTCCATAAACCTAACTCATTAATGTTTTTGAAAGATTCTGTGACAAACAAAGGTGGAAGGGATTTTTAACCATAATAAGGTTTCCTTACTTTGTCCACTTCACTAGTCAATTAACACAGGACTCGATGGTCAAGTCGCTCATGCATAACCTCTTCAGAATGTGCTGATGTACCAGGCCTCCACCAGGCCTCCATGTTCCTGTCTCACACTGGAGCACTGTGCCAGCTGGGATGATCCCAAGGACAGGAACTAACAGTAAGATAAAGGTGGTGATCTCTCTATGGATTTAGGGTTGGGGAGTTCTGTGTAACCAGGTCTGCTTAATTTGTAGTTGGAATACCCCATACACATAGTCAGTCATATTTCCAACAGGTGCACCGTGTGTTACAAACACAGTCAGAACTTTTGCAGAGTGGTATCGGGAAAACACCTGAGTTCCTAAAGGCCCAGTCCTGGGCAAGTCTGTTTACCTTTGTAATTGGGATAAGGACACCTATAAGGGGTGACTGAAACATATGGATAAATGTTGAAATTAAAAAGAAAACCTACTGCAGTAAGACACATTGCCAAGAATGATGGGATAATTGTGCTGGGAGCAAGATGGTGTATTTTGAGTGTTTGGAAGGGGACTAATGGCAATATGTTTTTACTATAATAAATTGTAAAATTTAAACATTCACGGCATTTTCCAAACACGTCTCATTGGTCAACTGTTTACAGCAATTTCTATCAAATGAAAGCATTACAGTGTGTCCTCATCCATTTATTCACTGGATCAGGAACCACGTGACTTCTGGCTCTTCCCAAAAGTTAAAATAATCATGAAAGGCAAACATTTTTAAATAATCCAGGACATCACAGCAACCATCAGAGTGCAATCAAAGATACTCATGGAAAAGGACTTCCAGAGCTGCTTCAGAAAGTGGCAGGAATATGGGACCTCAATCAATTAAGTTAGCAAATTTTAGCCTTAAGCTTAATCTGCTGCTCTAGGAGCAGAGTAACACAAGGATGTATCCTTGAATGTGTCGAACAACCCTAGCAAAGTCTTGGCAAGATGTTGGGAACCTATTAAAATGGCCTATCCCTAATCTTTCTAAGGTTAGAAGTTATAACATTTGGTTAGCACATGTGTTAATTTTCCTAGGCAATAAATACAAGACTCTATGAGATACAATTAAAACACGTTGGAGGTCCCATCTTCCTATGTCTCTTGCAAACATGATTCAAATTAGCATGGAGAAGACTGTTTAAACATTCTAGCATGGCAAACAGAAAACAGAGCATGGAGGTTAATCTTAGTTAACTTAGGTATGAAACTTAATTAAATGTAAGGACTGAGGCTGTTTGTACCATAAAGTTGTTCATGATGGATTTAACTCTGGATTAATGTTCCACAATGTAGGTTGCCTTTTTTTTTTTTTTTTTACGTGTACCTACAGTACCTGGTACAAAGTAGATACCCAATAAATATGCAAATAAACGATAGGTTAAAAATTATGAGAAAGTAGCAAGAAAACTTAGATTCTAGTCTTAGGTCAATAAATCATTAGCAAAGTGGTCTTGTGTAATACATACAAATCTTTCCACATATACAAATCTTTTCAAGTTTCAATGTCTCTAATAGAAAAGTAAGTGAGATACCTTTGCCTAGCCTAATTCATGGGCTACAGGAGCTACAAAATTACCTAATATATGGAGAAATAATTTGAAAAACATTTGAAGCCTATTGAATTAAAATGATTACAGTTAGTACAGCTAAAAAAGCTGGTCCTGAAAAAATTGTCTCTGTGCTTCTCTTTGCACTCAAAATTCTACCACTGTGTGGAAAACAGTGATCACTGAAATGTTTCAGTTACTTGTTCCCAGACACTAATTAGTAGAACAGAAAAGAAAGGAACCCTAGTTATAGAATGCTTTTTTGATGTTTAAGATTCAGCTTTTTCTACAAGATGAAGGAACTAAGAAATGGCTTAATAAAATAGACACTGTAGAAGTAACATGAACTTTATTGTTCAGGTCAAGAGTAGCAAAATTAAATCTGTTGACTTAAAGTCAATCTTAATTGGGACTTTTTTTGGGGGGGAGATTACTATACTGCTTTAAGCAGAATTTGTATGTTTCTCATCCAAGTTAAGAAAATAAAACAGCTTCTTTGGGGAAAACTGCTGCTGAGATTCATCCATGTGACCAAAGCGACTCTGGGTATGAATGATCACACCACAGATGGTGTTGAAAAGTCAGGGTAAATCATATTTGCTTGGCATACAACCTGGAGATTACTGAGAGTCTGACTCTGTGGGTGGTTGCTAAGTCTTTGCCCATTTCAACTTCCCAACAGAGTTATAGGTCTGCTCTCCAAGGTCTTAAAATGAATTACAACTGATGAGTTTAGCAGCAGTCTGACTATTATCACTGTGTGCACAGCAAATAGCAAATTTCCACCAGTAGCTTCACCCAAATGTAGATCTTAGGAGATTTCTCAGGCATTTTATTTGATTTATCTGATGTTGATATTGCACATTGGTGGCCCACAGGTGCATTTCACTAATTGATACAGTTTGTAGGGTAATTTTTTTGGAACTACATAGTATTTCAAAAAGAAACTGAATTAGAGTATATTATTAAGAGAACAAGACATTTATATAAGATTTAAGATTTTTCCAGGCATGGCATTGTATGCTTGTAACCTCCTTTACTTCACAGAGGTAGGAGGATCACGAGTTAAGAGTTCAGTCTAGCTAACTCAAGGAAACCCTATGTATGGGTTGGGTGCACCACAAAAACAGATGTAAAATTTTATGCTTCTCTTTCATAGAATCCAGCCTGCCCAGACACTCTGGAGGCACCTATGGTAGGAGTTGAGTCTCACTTGTACTTAGACAGGAATGACTGTGTCTAACTGTACTGCAGTATAAGTGACAACATCACTTAGGTACTTCCTATTTAGCCCTTACTGGCATTTGAATTGTAATTGTTCTTCTAACATGTTACTGGGAGTATTTACCTAATATTTGGTTTTAGGTATTATCAGTTGATTGATTGATTGATTGATTGATTGAATGATTTTGTTCTACCACTCTGACCACTCTGGAAAATTAGAAAAACATTCTCAGCTGTGCACATCAAAGAGTTATGTGCTAGGGTGGTATTACTGTGGCTTAGTTCTGCTTTGCTTGTGTCTTATCTAATTGACATTTGAGAACTCTTACCCTAAAACAGAGGGTATGAATATGTTCAAAGCACATCCTATGCAAATATGAAACTGGCAGAACAAATTGTATGATTTTGTACAAGTTAATATGTGCTACAGATTGTAATAAAATTTGCATTAAATAAGGTGCTTTTTGTGGTGCTGGGGATTGAACCCAAGGCCTCCTGCATTGAGGTACATTCCCAGCCATTTTAAATTTTTTATTTTGAGACAGTGTCTTGCTAAGTCTTTGAATTCCTCAGGTTGCACGCAAACTTGCAATTCTCCTGCCGCAGCATCACAAGATGCTGGAATTACAGGTGTGTACCTGTACCTGACTGAGGAAAGTCTTTTTTAAACTGAAACACACAGACACACATGCATGCACGCACACACACACTACCTTAGTTCTTTCTTCAAATTGAAGAGCTGTCTCCAGATATTGAGAAACAAGTAGAAATCTGACTGCCAGTTGCAGTTAGAGCAATGGAAAGTCACCACTTCCCTCCACTTCAGGCATTTTCCTGAACATCTCGATCTCTCCTGGGGCCCCATAGTCATTTTATGTCTTATCACTATCTTACTCTTTGCAGCTCCCACAGGTGTTTTCACAGCTCTACTTTGCAAATGGCAGAGTCTCATGTTTAGTCCACTAACTCCTTCTTCAGCCTGTAGTTAATCTTCTAGCTTGGCAATAAGCTCTCTATTGGGACATACATTCATTTCTTGATTTAATACTTTATTTTATTAGCATGCGTGTTTGTAATGCATGCAGTGTACAGTCATCTCGGGGAGTGGTCACATGTACACACTACAGCTTGTTCTCCTTTTATCCCCTTTCCCTCCCTTCCCTTCCTCTGGTTCCCCATTACTTTTCTCATACTATTTGTTTTAGCACAAGTTATGGCTCATAATATTTATAGTGATTTGGGTTATTAGGTTTCTGTACTTGGCATGTCTTTATTCTCTTATTTCCCCTTCCCATTTTCCTTCCCCCTCTCTTTGCTTCCTTGGACCCCAATTAATGAAAGCAACTATACATCAATTTCTTAAACCACTGGGATTCAGTTCATGGATACTCTACTTCCCTTCTGGTCTGAGGAAGAATTGAATTACTTATCTATGACATATGTGAGAGGTAAGACTAAGTATAGGTCCCTGCTCTCAGTTAATGAGTGCCAAGGTGGACTGCAGAGTCAGTAGTGGAAAGGATACAGACTAGGCCTCCTTCTTTCCTCAGGAGGTAATTATATATCCAAGCTTTAGGGCTAAAACACCTCAACCGTGTGCTAGGTGCCTTCAAAATTATTACAAAAAAGTTTAGATTATCTTTCACATAAAGGTTAGGAGATTTGATTCTAATACTCCTTAACAACAGGGTTAAGTCTTTGCATCCTTAAGCAAACCCGATCTATATCTTGAAGGCAATTAAGAGTTCCAATAAGAGGCTAGGGCTAGTAGAGAGTGGTAAACAGTGTTCCTAAACAAATGTTTCTAGAAACACAGTGTACATAGGAGAGA
This sequence comes from Hydrochoerus hydrochaeris, assembly GCA_004027455.1. Classification (NCBI taxonomy): domain Eukaryota; kingdom Metazoa; phylum Chordata; class Mammalia; order Rodentia; family Hydrochaeridae; genus Hydrochoerus; species Hydrochoerus hydrochaeris. The sequence goes on from PVLA01000489.1 coordinate 59,468, forward strand.
AGCTTATTTAAGATGTATTTTATGGATCTTATCTGGAGATTGTAACTAAATCTCAGCTGGGCACAAGAATATGCATTTTTTTTTATCAGTACCAGGGATCGAACTCACGACTGTGTGCTTGCAAGGCAGGCACTTATGCCGCTGAGCTAAATCCCCAGCCAAGAATATGCATTTTTACAAAGCTTCTTGGCCCCAAAATCAAATGCTGATAAATCAATCCGGAAAGAAGCCAAGATGCTTGTGCCCTGCCAGATTCATGACTGCTTTTAAAAATATGTTACTGAGAGCATCAAGACGAGGTATGCAAAGAAAGACTAGTGTGAGAAAACGTATAGTTTATTAGTTCGGAGCCTATATTGTTGAGTGAGACTGAATTCAAAAGCAAAGTAATTTAGTCAAGTTGTGTTTCTCTCAAGCATACACAATCTCATCTGTCCAGGTCACCATTATTCACCTCTCTATATTTATCCTACTTTGCAATGTGGGCAGAAGAATTGGTGTTAAATTAAACACAGTCAAATGGGGATCAGGTGCCAAGGGTGCCCGGCAGTAACAGGACCAATGTATCTTCCCACTGCCCTTCAGGGGGGCTTTCTTTGTCTGTGTTGAAGACAAGCATGTTGACAGAGTTGTCCTCAATACATGCAAACAAGTAAATACTTATATATATTCATCCACATAGATCAAACAGTAGTAAATATTAAGAAGATATTATAGACTAAGATTGATAGACTGTCCGTAGACAGAAAGATCTACTTATTAGAAAAAAAATTATTTCCAAAGCCTTTGGACAATCAAAGCAGGACAAAAGCTTTTTAAAAATCAAACTAGACAATGTTCTAGGTGGAAAAGGATACAAGTGTCAAAAATAGGTAACAGGGGTGGTAAACAGCATCGAACTAGTTACTCAGGAAAGGGACTCCCTCTTCCCTGAATTTGTTTTGTTTTGTTTTGTTTTTCGTATTTAGAATGTGGAGAGTGCTGCTAGGGTTTGAAGGACATTGTGAGGATTTGAGAATGTATATAAAATATGTGACACAAAAGTGCCACTAAATAAATGTCAGCATTACTAGTTGCAGTGGTTTTGTACAAAAGACTCTAGAATTAAGATTTCATAAATTCTACTTGGCATTTAGAGAAATTTAAAATCACCATTTACTGCCTATAATAACATGGCTTCAAGAAACTCAAGTTTCAGGAAACTCAAGGTTATTTTCTAAAACTGTATGAGTTTTACCCAGCTGTATGAGATTTATAAGTTGGCAGATGATATAAAATTTGTCTACTAGCAGAGGAAGCAAATGCATGGACCGAAGCCCAAGGCACTGGAGGTAGAGGGGAACATCTCCTAGTGGTGAGGCTGACCTGCCTCATGGGAAAGTAGTTTCCTGTCTTTGCCATTTTTCTCATTAAGCAGATAGACCAGATGTGAGTTACTGTAGCCTCTGTTCTACTGCAAAGGAACCAATAAACAGCTCCATGGAAGACTGAGGACATTGTGGCATGTTCTTTCCCAGCAGCTCCAAGGTAGGTGGAGAATTTCCTTACATCCCAGGTGCTGTCACTGCAGTTGGCCCAGCAAGTGGGGACTTGTTTGTTCACTCAGCGAAGCATCCCATGTTCTACACAAAATGATCCAATAAGAGAGTGGGTTCTGGACCCTGGTGATTTCGGTTCAGTCACCAAGCTTTGCTACTCCTTAATTCTGGGACGTGAAATTGCTTAACTTCATCAATCCTTAATTCATGTGCAAAATGGGGCCTTCAGCAGAATTTACCTTACAGGGCAGAGGATATTAAATGGGACAATGCACATGAAGTGCTGAGCATGGCTTCTGGAAAATACGAAGCAGGCAAAAATTCCAGCTGCTGTTACTGCTGTTATTACTGTTATTATAGTGTGTCTCCTGGTTACACCTCAAGGAAATATTAAATGAGGCCAAAAAAATGTGTGCATCCAACTAGCCTAAACGTTACTGAAGGCCTGCTCAGTGACAGAGATCCAACTTATCTGTGAGGACAATCTGTTACACAAGGCTGCGGCACACGGCAGTGGACTTCACTTTCCACAATTAAAGTCATTTAAACCACGCTCCATCCTCTTTCTTTCTCCCTCTCTTTCCATTGCATTTCTGTATTCCAGCTTATAGCAAATAAGTAACAAAACTGAAATCCTTACTTTAAATATCTCTATCTCCAAGCGATACATGTCTATAATAATTGGGGGCATTTCCCTATTGGAAAATTAAAGGAATCCCATTAAAGAAGGGATTACTCATGAAACAGGAACAAATAGTGTTTGATGTGACTTCAGAACCACAAATCTGCTGAACCTTCAATTCAGTAGTAGTGAAAAATATTAATAGGCCACTATAAAGCTGAACCTCTCAAGAGAGCATAAACTGTCAAAGGGCGGCATTTTTCGAGGGCGTGGTGTTAGGTTCAGGTCAGAGTGTGAAGTGTGTCCTCTCAACTAAGACAGGACATTTCTCTTGCTCTCACTGCCCTTCATGGAATAACAGATATGATTCTTCCAGCATCAGTAGCAGCCATTGTTATGCATCTTAAGAAGGAGGAAGAGATGCTACATTTCCTTCCTTTTCCTGTGTGGAAAGACAAGATAGAAGGCTGTTGGGTGAGTGCTGAAAAGTTTTTGACCTGTTGGAGAATTCCTGAAGTCAGGTAGCACCGTTCTCTTAATACTGCAACTAGTTCTTAAAATTTTTCTGAATCACTTCTTATGATAAAAGACTTCATATAATAAAAGAAAGAAAATATTTCAGCCATAGGCTACCAAGCAGGGTTTACATAGCCCTGAGAGGGGAGGGAAGATGCGTTCCCTTTTCAGGTGTCATGAATGGGAAATTCCAGCTTGCTAACATCTCCATACACAGTGTGTGCAAAACTATGAGACAGTGACCCAAGGAACCTAGGTGACCAGCAGTTAAGACTGTGAGCTGCTCTTCAATAGTTAGGCTACTGCCCAATATTTTATATAAAGTCATACTACCAGTGGAACAATTTTTAAATGGGTGAAGCTTCATTCTCCTTCTGAAACAACTGTTAGAAATTATGATAACCGATCCCAAATGTATTCTATATTTTAATTGCTAACCAGTTAAAATGAAGGTATTGCTGTGCATGTGGCTAGGAGTAGCATCTAAGTAGGGTTTTGGCTATGAATGATTCAGCTATACATAGCTCAAAACAGGAGTTGTAGGTTTTCACCAGAGACCTGAAAGCAAAATTTGAATGAGCCAATAAAATGAAGCACATATATACTACAAGACATTACCTTTGCATGTTTCTTCTTTAAAGAATTGAGCTCTTTCTGTTGCTTCTTTAAATGCTTTAAGTAAGCCTGTGGGGGAAATAAAAGAAAAAAAAAGAAGATCAGAAATAAGTTTTGTTTTGTTTTTGTAGTCAGAATGATTATACTTGGTGAGAAACAAAAGCATATTTGTTTTACTAGTATGCATTGAATAAGAGCATTTGCAAAATATCCAAGCAATTTTACCTTCATTTGCTTTAAATCTTCTATCCTCACTTGAGGGATAAGTTCAATACCTTAAAAAAAAGTCACAGAAAAGTCACTGTGTATATGAAAACTGAAAGAATAATTGATCACATAGAATCCAGTTTCAAAATCTTACCTAAAAACTTTGATTCAGCCTTTGTGTAATGTTATAAATATAAACACTTTGCATCCTATTACAAAGCTTTAACTAGATCACTGAAATGCTTAAGGTTGTAGGTTCCCTACCAGCAAAAGAGAAATATTCCTGTGCATAGAATAACTCATATTCCTGTGCATAAGGGTTATGTAAGGCAGACACTCAAGAGAAATCTCTAAGGGACAGTGGTAGGCAGCACAGAACACAAGAAGAAGGTAGGTTCTAGCTGAATCCAGTTGCAGCCTAATCCCATGGGAATTCTTTCATCTAAATACACTCAAAGAGTCCTCTACCTGGATTTGAGGCAGCTGGGCTATGGTGACTCACATGAGACAGTTAAGACATCAGAAGTGTTATAGACCCTTCCAGGCATCTCCAGGCAAGGGAATCCCATGGCCTCAGGACAATTTTCTAGAGCATGAAACAGCTATAATTCTTAATCAGCCAACACTCTTAGCAGCTAGGAGATGGGCTAAAGGATCCCATAATGGGTGTCTTGGTTCCTTTTCTCTTGTCGCTGAGACAAAATATCTGATGCCAAAAAATAGGGAAGGAAAGTTTTATTTATCTTACAGTTTTGGAGGTTTTAGTCCATACTTAGCTGGCTCTAAGACAGAGTGGTATTGCAGAGGAGCAACTATTTGTGGCAGCTGCAAGCAAGAAGCAAAAGTACAAAAGAGGAAAAAAACATGCTTTCTTCCCTCCCTTATATTGTATACCAGCTCTATCCCTGGGTGGGTGCAGCACTCACACCACTAACCCCAGCGCTAGACAACAAAGCAATTACAAACGCTAGACTCAGCTGCCTCCATGACTGCATGAGGCTTGGGGGACCACCTAAACACAAACCATAACAATGGGGATAGGATCTAGCACAACAGAATTGACTACAGTGATTTTTATCTCTGCTTTTCAACACATACCAGTCAAATAACTCTCAACTCTATTCCCAACTTAATCATCACAGAGCAATTGTTTTAAACCTTTTCTGACCAAAATGAACCTTAGCACTTGAGCAAAATGCTGTTGAGTGAAGCATGCTTTTAATACACAGGAAATAATGACATCAGACAACAGTGGAACAGGATGCTACCATGAGCACCTACAGTACTATACTAATCATCCTGCTATCTGAATAAGGCTAGGCTAGGTGTCACCATGGCAACTATAGCAGCAGAAGAATCCCTACCAGGTTCTGTTGGCAGATTTTCATCTTAGACAAACAAAAAGAATGTGCAATTGATTTCTAATAGAATTCTAGAGGCCAGGTATGATGCATTCTACAAACACCAGCAGTAAGCCCCAGAACCTCGTGTCCCAGTTTGACCCATTTTAATAAGATTCACGTATCCAAATGTGAGAGTGGGAAGTCTGCAGTAGAGCTTTGACCCTGAGAAATGAGTCACAAGATCTGTAACATTTTAGGATGTGCTGTGATGGGAATGCTGGTTCCTGTGCCTAATCTATTGAGTCCCATGTCATAAGCTACCTCTCTGTTTTCGGGCAGACCACAAGTGTAGTTTTGGTCTTGGTTCAACTAAAATGTGATGAACAGGAAGTTGCTCAAACATAAAGCCACAATTTTGCATTGGCAGAGAAAGACACAAATTTCTTGCAAACATTTTGATTCTCACAGGCAATTAAATTAGGAAAGGTATCCACATTCTACAGAACTTAGAATTTATGCCTGCTCAGTTCCATGAACGTGCCTGGAGTAGCCTGACCAATAAAACTTCTGATGATAATAGAAATCCCTTCTGGGTGAGATGTCTGTGGTTACATGTGACTCTTAAGCACCCAGTGTGACTAAGGAACTCAAGTTGTAACTTGAAAGCTTCGTGTATCAAATGCATCTGAAAAGCCACATGCAGCTCCAGGCTGCTGTCGTATATGAGGCAAGTCTGGAGAATTCCCTGACAGGCTAAGCATCACTTTTTGGGCTCCAAAAGATTCCGGCCAATTGAAAGTTTCACTACATAAAGTTTTTGTTCTCTTCATCCTCACTCTTTAAAAATAACTTGCTTTCCTTCGCACTAATGAAGAAACTAAGCAGGAGCTGAGTTTTCTTTATCTGTTGCTCCCAGGACATAGGTACAGTCACCACGTGTCTATGAGGAGCAGTTGAGAACTTCCCAATTTCTCACCTTCAGAGATGTCTGCAGCAATAACTGCCCACTCCACCCACACCCCAAGTCTCTCCCTACCAGGACCTCCTCAGAGCCCCATTTCACCAGGCCCCTCTTTTGAATCTTCCTTATGTTTCTCTTCAGCATTTCCTAAAACATGCTATTGTCCACCTGAACATATTTTATGTCGTACGTCACCAAATTTTCCTGGCTAGATTTCCACCCTTAGTATCCATGTGAGTACTTTTATAGTCAATTTCTCAGGATGAATTCCTTCTCAAAACTAATTCTTATTATATAAACATCTCACATCTTTTCCTTCCTTTTCCATTCATTCTACCTAAGTATTCTTATCCACCCCCAGCTGTTCTTCCTTCCTCCGTAGACTTATCACAGATTTGCTATCACACGTTTCTGCCACATGTATCTGCCAGATGACAGCTTGAACTCTAAGACATCCAGGACCAGATTCATTTTCTTTACCAAAGCAGTTCCTCCTCTTAACTCTTCACCTCCCCTCACCACCCATCCCTGGGGACTGACCTTGATGCCTTGAGCTTCTCTCTCCCCAAAGCCCTACCCAATTTACCGCTTTATTTCTAATCTTCCTTTCTTTTCTCCTCTGCTGTTGACTACTTCCGTCTTTCCAGACCCTTCTTGTCACTGTTATTCATCCATCAACAATTTGTTTTCTAGGAAAGGAGACTGCTAGCTCCCTGCTAGACATAGTTCTGAGATATGCCAAGGATGAACTATGGTCTCTCCTGCGAGGACCTCTGCTCCTGGTTAACACTCTAAATATGATGCAGTAAGTGCTATAAGAGAGGCCATAAGTACCATAATTCTCAATGGCCCTTAGCATCTCCCCCTTCTGCCAGACTGAACTCATCTTCTTAAAACTCTTCAAAGATAGCTTCTCCCCACCACCTTCTGAGCTTGACCTCTGAATCCTTTCTAAGCTAGGGAAAGTGGGTGTTAAGGCATTCCAAATGAGCCTTCCTGGTCCTCTCGCTACACCGAGTGGCTTCTCAGGATGCTTCCTCCCCAGAAGCCTTTCTCGGCTTCTACACTCCTCTCCTCCTGGTCAGGTCAGGCCTGTGTCTCAAGGCCCAGATCAATTAGAATCTTGCCCTGGAGTCTCCTCCAGGACCCCTGCTGGAAGGCAGGCCCCTCATGTTAAGTAGCCACCCCCACTGCACTCTGTGTGAGTGGACACTTATGAGGTCCTGTCCTTCTCCCTAGTCGCTCATCCTGTGAAGCCCAGGAGGGAATGCAGGAATATCTAGAATGGTAAAACCTACAACTGTGACTTTAAGTATGCTTGCGGTCTCCTGATTCAAGGCCAAAATGAAATCACATGCCGGTCATCTTTGTCATGGCCTCTGTGGAGAAGACTAGAGGGAAAGTCACAGCTGTCTGGCCTCTTCAAATGCAGCCTTGTTTGGAACCAAGGGTGAGGCATGTTTCCTTCTAGAACTAGGATCACATTTGTCCTCTGAAAGCCGGACACACTGCGCCCTTCTCAGGCCACTTGACACCCTCTAATTACCACCCTGTTTAGGCAGCAACAAACAGTTGCAGAGCCAGTACCAACTGGGCTACTTTTGTGCATTCTAATTTTCTAATTTGTTACTCAAAGCTCAACGCACACTCTATTTTCTGCTGAATTACTATGCTACGTTGGTTTTGGAAAGTCTGTGATTTCTTACCTCAAACGGTAGCCTGTGTGTACTTATGTGTATGAACAACTTGATTTCCTTCTAACCAAGACACTGAATTCACATAATTCATATACAAATGGGAACTACATATATGGAGTAATAAACCATCAGGAGAAAAAAGAAATACTTATTCAAGTGAAAAGGGTAAATTACTCATGGTCAAGGAAGATTTTGAAAATACTAGATTACCAATATGGGATAGTGCCTCCTAATCAGGATGGATTCCTGGCCAATGAGAATGGCAGCTGAATTTAAATAGGTAGTTTCTGTACATTTTGGCAGAATCCTGGCACATGGAACACACCATTCTGTGTCTTGACATTTTTATGATCTTCTTTATCATCCACAAGTAATGAATGGCCTTAGACAGCTCATCTTAAAATTTTACAAATAAGCAAATCACTGTACAAAGTACAAAATTACTGGCACTAAGTATTTACATATAGAGGGGAACAGGCAGTAATCATCATGACAGGAATTTATGAATATTCAAATAGCTATAGCTGTTGGTTTACCTGCACTCTGCCTGGCCAAATAGGTTCGTATCTGTTCGATAGTGTTCAAAAGTGAGTAGGGGTGAAATAGCTACTAATGTCACTTGACAAAGGTGGGTTTTTTTTCCCCCTATAAAAGACACTGAATTTAAACATTTTTTTAAAATTATAGAAATTATACTCCAAAAAACTAGAGCAGAGGCATTAGCAGATGAAGTATGAATGTTGATTCTCTATTAAATACTCAGAGAAATTAAATGATTTGTCAAATCATCAAGCAACTATGTTGCTTCTGAGTTTAGTGCATGGGAAAATTGGCAAAATTACTATGACCCTAAATACCTACATACAAGACTCTTCCGAGGAGCTGATGCTACCAGAAGAGATAAGAGCCACCAACTCTCCCTCACCTTTTTTGGCTTCCACGCCAGAGCCTAGGGCAGCTGTGGTTGTCGGTCTGAGCTCAGAGCTACTCTGAGGAGTCACGTTTGCTTTGGCTGTGTTGGCCTTTCCCTTCTTGTCATTCTTGGAAGTGTCGCTGGGGACATCAGCTATGTCACTCTGGAACAGAAATATTTGTACTGACCCAAATGAATTTCACTGAAGACCAGACATGTTGCACATCTGTGTCTCGCCATCTGAACCCCTCAGGTTTTCCCATTCCCCCTTCTAGATTTTACCCTCTTAAAAAGATCCCATAGCTTCCTTAGGCTGGAGGCAAACTGATTGAGCCAATAGAAAGAAGGGTACACCTTCTCTTTTTCTAGGTACTGGAGAGACTGCTGCTTCTATTTCAAACTGAGGAGTTTGGTAAAGAGAACATTTAAAAACAAAAAAACCCACCTGTAGAAGTATGTACTGGATTGGAAGAAGATTTCAATGCAATGGTAAAAAGATGTAGCCTGTCATGAATGCCACTTTCATTAATTCATGGAAATGTACTACTCATTATTTGAGCATCATACAAAGGCGACTTGTATTTTCAAAATTCCCAAAGCATCACAGCTGTTTTCCATTTCATTTGTAGTAGGACCAGGATTCCCAGGCAGTGATAAACCATTGGTGATTTGGGGACTTTTTGATGGTGGCTACATTTTATTGAATGAATATGCTATATTCTTTTGGATTCTTGAAATTTTTGTTAAGTTGAAAATTTTCTTTACACTTGCAATACTTATCGTGTTATTTTGTTTTTTAAACTACTGTTGGATAAGCGTACTTTCTAAATTCAGCTATCCTTTATCATTTTTACTTACCGTTTCAATGCCCATAGCTCTCATTTGGTCTGCTCTTTTTTCAGTAATTGAAAGAAATTTCTTTGGATCTGATAAAGCATCCACAATATCTGAGGGGGAAAATCAAGGCATTGTTAATTCTGTTTCAGTAAGGATATCAAGAAAATTAAGCTACTAAATTCTTTGTAATCCTGCGTACCTGTCATGCTTTCTATTCAATACCTTCTCCTAGGACATAAGCTCTGGCTAGGAAAGTACAATTAGTTGATTGCAGAAAATAAGAAATGAGGAAAGGTGAATACCAAAGATCAGATGGGTTTTTCCCCCATGATTGGCAATGTGGGATGGCAAACACGTGGGAAACCCTTTCTGAATGTGAGAGAATTCTTCTGATAGACCAGGGGCACAGACAGAATACACAAGAAAGAAGGAGGAAGCCTGAGAGCACATGCTTTCTCTGCTTCCTGGATGCCACACAGTGCAGTTTTCCTCCACTACTCCTTTCTGCCACAGTGTTTCTAGCCCACCACAGGCCCAGAAGCAATGAAGCCAAGAGACCATGGACTGAACCTTTGTAACTGTAAGCCAAAAATAAATCTTGCCGCCCTTACATTGATTTTCTCAGATATTTTTCATGACAACACAGAACTAACATGCTAAGTATTTAAATATATAATATAGAATGCTAAAACCTCCTTTTCTACAATTCCACACCTTAAGGTAACTAGTGTTACACATTTCTTCTACTCTTTTAAATATTATTAAAACGCCAAGTAGGTTCTCAGTTTTCTGTACATTTTTACTTCACATACCTTGGAACACTTCCATATTGGCCATGTAAGTCAACTACATTAATTACAAGAGTTGCTTAAGTATTCTATTTTCTGAATAGCAGTAATTTCTTTATCCAGTCCCTGTTGATGACAGTTAGAGTCCTTCCAGTTCTTTAGGATTAAAATATTTTTGTGGTGAATGTCCAGGAACATTTCATGGCATTCTTTTTCATGATCATAGGATAAATTTCTGGCAGTCACAGTGATGATAAGAGTATTTGTCCCTTGGTAGCTATTCCCAAATTGTCCCCCACGGATGCTGCACCAATGTATTCTCCTGCCACCAGTACACAAGAAGCTCTGCTTCTGGTCATCACGGGTGACCCCTAAGACCATTTTATCTCTTGCTAGTGGATGTGGACAAAAGAGTTTTTAAACTTCACTCAGGAAACAAATTGTTTCGAGTTAATAGTCTAAGACTTGTCTATTTTAACTCGTAGTTATAAAAATTTCCAAGAGTACAGTAAGTAAAGATAAAACTAAAATATTCTCTCACATATTGATGATGAAGACCTAATAATTATAAAGTTTGCTTACTACATTTTAAAATCTATTCTTTCTTTATCCTCTTTTGAAATATTTTAAGGCAAATTCCATGCATCATATCACTTCCATTCTAATTACCTCTTATGCATATCTAAAGAAGATCATCTTATTTTAGAATTGACCATACCAATACTGGATCCAAAAAAAATTGGCAGTAATTCCTTACTATGATATAATGCATAGCCCATCTTAATATTTTTCCTTATCTTGTTGTTTCTTTATTTGAATAGAGATATGATGTCCATTCTATGTCTCTGATAAGTGTATTTTTAGTCTACTTTTACTTAAAATAGTCCTTCTACTACTTAATTTTCATAAAGCATGCACTTTTTAAAGAGATATCAGGGGTTTTGTGATATGTTCCACATTCTGACCTCATCTTAGTCCTTCTTTTTGCTAGCCAGCTCTAAGGTCAGACTTTCTCTTTTTATGAGAATACTTCAATGGCATGCTGGGACTATGTATGTGTCATTGAGAGGGACAGACATCCTTGCAACCCAGCCTTGTGCTGCTAAGTTCGTCTAGTAGTTATTGTTGGTGAATGGACAATGTTCCATTGACTTTATGTATCAAATGACACACCATTGGTAGATATTTAGATGGTCTTTCAATTTTTCTGTAACTGATGACTTTACTGGGAATATTTTAATGTAAAAGATTATTTGTCATATCTGGGAAGATATTTCTTCCCAGAAAATTAACAGTTCAGTTGCATAATATAGCAACTGACATGCTCATTCCTAACAAAGTTTGTTTTAATATAGTTATTGAAGAATGATTTAGTTTAAAAAATGAGTACTTGAAAAATAAGTCAGAACTAAGAGGGTATACTGGATTAAATATTGACCTGTTCCCAAATCCTTGTTTAACCAGAACTTCAGAATGTAACCTTCTGTATAAACATACTCTTTGTATACATTTCAGTTAAAGTATGAGATCGCTCTGGATTAGTGTGGGCCCTAAATCTAGTGAATAGTGTACTCTTGAGAACAAGAGAGGAACCACAAAGTGAAGAACACATGCTTTTTTTTTTTTTTATAAAATGAAGTCAGAGATTGCAGTAGTGGTACAGCTGGAAGCCAAGAACTGGTGAGTCACCAAAAGCTAGGAAGAAGCAAAGAAGAACATTCTCCAAGAGCTTTCCTAGTGAGCACAGCCTGGCTGACCCCTTGTGTGATGGTTAGTACACTGTATCAACTTGAGAAGTCTAGAAGCTTAACTAAGTGATTCAGTAGCTCTACATCCTGCTGTGTAGAGAACAAGTTACTTTCTAGGATATTTTTCACTGTGTCAATTTGAGAAGGAGAAAACTTGAAGTGATTCAGCAGGGGGTCAGGGCCCCTAGTTTGTAACATCCTCAGCCTGGGAAAGAGGAGGGCAGGCAGATGATGTGAGTGCTACACCCAGCCCAGGGGAGCAGCCTGCATACAAGAAAAGGCAAATGAGGAGGGACTGATTGTTGCTTCTTCCGAGGAGCTCCACTCTTTGCTTCAGTTTGGACATCATCTCCTGGCTTCTGGCACAGACTGTTCAGCTTCTGCCTGGGACTCTTCAGCTTTTGTCATAGACTCTTCAGCCCCCCACTGCAGTTTCTTCAGTGTCCTGTCATATATCCATCGGCCTCCTGATACGGACTTGAAGGAAGTTCCAGCCCTTGGGCTGGACCATTCAGTCTTCAGCATGCAGACACCCTCTGCACGTTCCCTTATCCAACTTTGTGGCTGACCATGGTAAGCCAATCTTGTAATTTCTTATACAGTTGTGTATCTTGTGTTATATCTATTTCTCTAGTAAACTGTGACTGATACACCTTGGTTTTAGAATTTTGGCCACCAGAACTGTGTGAAGTAAAAAGCTGTTGTTTCAAATTAGCCAATGTGTGTGGTAACTTGATACTGTAGCCTTAGGATACTAATACAATGGTCCAATCAAGACCATTATAAACTTGATTATGGATAATGACTGGGAAAACAATATTGTTTCTTACATTCTTGGGTAGGCATCCTTCCTACAAAGTCATGTGCTTAAGCACAAGACAGGCTTTGTCTCTGGGAACAAGGAAGGTCCATCCAGCCCCTGGAGACTGCCAGGGTCCTGTCATGGTTGAATCCTGGGACACTAGACCTAGAAGTTCAGTAGTATTCTCCCTGGTTACTGCAGGGAGATGATTTTATACAACTAGAACCTAGTTGATTCCATTGATTGCTTAATATCCCACAGTCACACTGAGTGAGATGTTCCTGTCAGCCATCTGCTGTTCGATTATGCATGGTTCCCTAAATTACATAGCAGAATCAGATGCTGAAGATTTATCCATTTGTTGGATAAATGTTATTACTGAATGTATGCCAAATCATCAATATTAACCATTTTGGGAACTATGGAGGCCTATGCTACCAGATCCTGAAATTCTGCCTGATTAGAGTCTTATTTTAAATGTCCTATTTGGGATGCCTTATTTGCAGCTATATATTGCCTTTAAATTGGGTGCTTCCTTCCTGGCAGTTATGAATAACAAATACTTCGAGGATGTCTAATTTTGTCACATGGTGGCAGACACTCATCCTGAAACTGAAATTATAGGTCAAAGTAGAAGGAAAGAATTTGAATACTTAGAGAAGTTCTCATCACATTTTTCAGTGAAGGGCAAAGGTTCAGTATTAGGGAGCCAAAGTGTGTCTTAGACTCTTGCATTGTTTTCTTTTCACAACTCAGTTTCTCCTCTGGCCAGTGGCATACACATCTGAGACACAGAGACAGACTGACAAAGTCTATCAACCTAAAACAGAAAACAGTTTTTAATCATGACATCTAAAAACATGTATAACTAAGGAATAAGAAGCTATTCCTCAAATATCTAATGCTTATATACTTGTGCAATTCTATTTGCAAATGTTAATTTTTTTGTTGTTGCCTTAACACAGAAAAATGATTTGCAGAAGTGGTTAAATAAATCTTGCATACCCCTGGCCAACACTTTGCATATTCAAGTAAATCTGGCATCTTTATCTGTGCTCAGATGCCACTGCACTGGGCTTCCCTCCTTCCCTGAAGGTTGTAACCCATTCGGCTCAGTGCACCTCAGGACAAGCCACTCTGCCAGGAACTGATTTTAAACGCAGATGAGCATTCATCAGGCAGGTGACTAGACCTAGAGACACTGTCCATCCAACAGGGTGGACAGCCACACACACACACACCCAACTCTGCAGAGTGAGGAAACTGATGGAAGCTGGACCAGGAGCAGTTTTAGAGGGGTGAGGAAGGGGAGGTTAGGTGCCCTGATTTGTGCTCAACACTCAGATACTTCAAAAAGTAGTGGATAAACAACAAATTGGATTCTCTTGGAAAGTCAGTAAGTAACTGGAAGTCTGCACTAATGAACTGCTATCTTTAGTTCTTAGGGATAACTAAATGGATGCGTCCAGCGCTATGTAAGTTAAGAAGGATGGCAGGATGGAGGGAGAAGAAAATGTATATGTGGGGTCTTCTCTAGGAGAGAACTTTATGGAAATGAAACTCAACTCAGAATAGATGCTATTTTTCTTTTCTTTGATTTCTATTATCAACATTCAGAAGCAGAAGAAAGCTACATGTTCCCTGACTGGTTATAAAATTATGCAAATAAAGATCAACTATGACTTTGGATTAGCCCTTTTGGTTTCTACAAGGGAGGGGGAATTTCTCAAACTGCGTTCCTTAGAAGCCTACGCTGCCCAACCAGGTACTCAGGGCAACAGCACCCGGCTTCAGAAATAATGGGAAAGTTTCAAACACTCCCCCTTCTCTGTGGCGTTCACAGGACATCTCAGCACACTACAGAATTAGAACCCTGTTTCACTTAACTTAGGAATTTCCAGTGTGTTTTACCATAGCCCATCCTGCATCCTTCTACTACAGAGCCTTTTTTCTTGGAGCTCTTGCTAATATCCATAGTCTTCTTTACAAAGCCATAAAAATGAGTATCTCATGCTTGAGGCCCCAAGTTCAACCTCAATACCCCCCAAGATATCACTACTAGTATGCAAATTGATTTTCCAACAAATATTTAACAGACAGCACACAAACTTTATTGTCCATGAAAGAGAGGACAACAAAACAGAACAACTTTAAATTGCCTCAGAAAGTTCTAAGACTCCCTCTGCAGGAATGGCACCTTCATTATTATGGATGGTTTTTTCTGGAAACATCTGCTGTAACAAGCATCAGCCTTCTTTGGAAGGCCACCCCCGCCCCCCCCATGAAGGTCTGAGCAGACACCTCCTTTACCTGCTAGATCTTAACTGTAAGGAAGGCAGAAAGGGAAAATGAGAAAACAAACAAAAGGTGACTTCATCTTCACTTAGGCCAAATATTCTGGTTGCAGGAGAAGAAGAAAGTCTACACCACTGCAGAATGAATGAGGAGCGCTGCCCACGGAACAGAGAGAGCCTCATGGTACTTAGCTCTGAGCAAAACTGAAATATAACACAGACACCCCACAGCCTGGAAGCCTCTCATTCCTACGGCAGCTCGATGATAAAAAAAAAAAAAAAAGAAACGCAAGTGATAAAATCCATTCAGAGCAACACTGCATGGGAAAAGAGAAATACTGGTACTTGCTTAATTGCTATCAGTCTGAGAACTTTTACCTGTCACCAACAGCAGTGCTAATAGCAACAATTAAAACAAACACCCTGCAGTAGCACATACATCCACAAAGCAGAAAAGAAACCGCCAGTGCTTCCAGTCCCCATGGATTTGACAAAGGAAGACTGGACCTTTGCTTCCAGTCAGTATCCTTCTTGTGTATGTGAGTGTGGAAATAAAACACATAGCTGGTTTTCCTCATGTTTAGTAGCAAAGCTGAAAGAATTAATCCAAGGTCTCTTGCCTCCTTCTGAGCCATCCCTCTTCTAAATGTAACTATTTTCTTTACATCAAAATTTAGTTTCTGATCATGAAGAGACGCCACTGCTGTCCCTCAGCCCAAAGACATTTTACAGCTAAGCTGCTTAAAGACAAAACTCTATGAAAGTTCAGAAACACATGGCAGACATCTGCTATAGTTCCAACCTATATGTGTTTCTCCCCATAAAAACTCACATTGAAATTTGGTAGCCGGTGTAACGGGACTAAGAGGTAGTGGGTTCCTTAAAAGGTATCTGGAGGTGTGTTTAGAGGGGAGAAGGAATGTAGTTCCTGCAAGAATGCGTTGGGTATCTTGAGACTAGGTTGTTTCAAATTGTCCTGCTCCATTGTCCCCTCTTCTACTCTCTCACTAGCTCTTCTGCTGCTCTTCCATTCATGCACAAAGATGAGAAGCTCACCAGAAGCTGTACTTAGACTTCCAGTCTCCAGACCTGTAAACTGTAATATCTCTTTTCTCTCTAAATTACCCAATCTCAGGCAGTCTATTACAGCAACAAAAATAAACTGAGATATCATAAGGCCTGTTATCATATTTGGTCTGTTATTTATTTGTGTGTTTCAAGAATTATGCTGTAAAGAAAACTATAAGCAATGCATTAAAAGCCTTGCCTGTGTATCCAGTGGGCAAGGAGGGAAAATCAGTACCTCAGGGAGCAGAAGAAGACAGATTGGAAAAATTGGCTCAAGATCTGTCTCATGCTGAGAGGAAGTCAGGGCAGCCAGAGCCCAAAGCCTCTGAAGAGCACCAGATGTGGGAGGGCAGAATTAATTGTGATCAATTGAAAATGGGGCAAAGTTTTCATCTGTGGGGATTCATCCCCATATGGTGACCCATAGACTAGAACCCCAATAAATTGATGACCAGAAGCTCTGTAAAAGTCCACCCCTTCCCTAAGGAATTGCCCTAACTTGGCAAACCTTTAACAACACTTTTCTTGTTTCTATACAATTATGCCAACCTGTGGACATTACTGACTTAAAATGCATTGGTAACCCCTATGTCCTGTTACTAGTGCATTAGAGTTCTGAAACTTGGCAAGCATGGGATTAAGAGATTGCTGCAGGGTGATGAATTGCTTATGGCATAGTAATTCACTGTTGAAATTTACAAAAACTAAAGGGTAAACTGAGGTGAAGAAACTATAACCAGCAGATTTTTCTTTAGCATGCTAAATTAGGTAACAATGAAAGAACTCAATGGGGCAGCTGCTGTGGCCAGCACTGTTCCAGGAACTTGTCTCACCCTTGCTTATAACATGGGGACTACTGTTATCACCAGGCTGCAACAAGAACATCAAGACATAAAGTGTCATGCACAGTTTGTGCAAGGTCACAGGCCAATGGTCACAGTAGCCTCAACAAAACAACATATTACCAGCCAAGAAAAATAATCTTTGGGTCTCCATCCACCCTTTATACTCATAGAACTTTATTGGGACACTGACATCTATTTCAGACCACTTTGGAAATCATGAGACACAGAGAGAGACAGACAGACAGGAAGAATTTCTGAATAAATCAAAACTTGATTTAAACAATTAAAGTAAAATAGGAATTAAAAAGAACAAACAAAAGCCAAAGAGTACTAGAGAGGGATTTTTAGGAAAAGGAATAGAAATAATCAAAACACATAAAAATATGCTTGGTCTGACTCATAATTATGCGAGCTGAGATGATGAGATGTCATGTTTACCACCAGTAAAAATTAAGAATGTTTTTGTTAGTCAGAATTGGCGACAGTGGGTGGGAACAGGCAGGTTCGTACAGGATGTGTAGGAGTAAACACTGAACCAATTCAAAGGGCTGCAGAGAGATAATGGCCTAGCCAGACAATTCAACGCACATCCAGTATCTCTAATCTGAAGTCTAAATGCTCTGAAACACAAAACTTTCTAAGCACCAAAATGACGCTCAAGAAAGCTTAGATGAAGCATTCTATATTTCAGATTTTTGGAGTACAGATAGACTATCACCCCAAGTCCACAAAACTTTGCTTAATCACTGCTGAATTAAGTGTTCCTAATGTACCAGGACTTCTCTACCTTTTGGACATACCATATAATGGGTCACATTTATGTATAAGCATACACTGATTTATTTTTATGTATATCTTTATTTAGCTCAAAAAATCTTGAGTCTAAGTGTACTGGAGTTTTTCAACTTTACATTTCTTACTCAGGTCATTTAGGGAGTAGGTACTAAATAAGAAGGACACATCTTTTCCTTTGAGAAAATACTTTTGAAATAAAACACCCCAGTGAAGTACCATTTTTACTGATTAAACTACTTCAAATGTTTTTATTTTTTAATTAATTAATTACTATTTTTTTTTTTTACCAGGGATTGAACTCATGACCTTGCACTTGCCAGGCAGGTGCTTGTGCCACTTAGCTATATCCCTGGCCCTAAATGCTTTTTTTTAAAGCTCTGTAATATACTTGCATTTAAAAATTGAAAGCTTTAAATATGGGCAATTCTTTTGAAAATAACAAAAGGCATTATGGTAGCCACTGTAGATCTCCTTGTATTTTGTTTTTAAGTCCTGTACCATGTTCATCCTTTTGTTTTTACTCTATTCTGTTTTGTTTCATTTGGTTTTATTCTTTTCAAAAAAAAACTAAATAAAAAATAAAGCTTTAAATATATCTATATAGATATTTTTGGTATAGCAAATCTTCACTGAATTCATCTTCAGGAAACATTTGCAAATATTTTTACATTTAGAGTTCTAAAATTTTACATTTAGAGCTCTCAGGTACAGTAGTATTGATAGGAAATAAAAGTGGATGACCTCAGGGCCTATCAGTGACTAAATAAAAACAAGCATAAAGTAGAATCAAATGCAGCTGATAAAAACATTTTAAAAAATAAGAAAAATATATTAAAATATTTCATGACATGAGAAAATAGTCTCCATTAAGGGGAAGAAATTTGGGTTCCACATGACTTAAATCCAATTTTATTAAAAGTAGAATAGGGAAAAATGAAATTGGAAGGAAACAATAGTTCCCTGAGGGCAGTGGATTTAGGAGCGACTCTTATTCTTTGTGTTGTCAGAATCTCTCTTTGATACATATTTCAGCTGCCCTGTCATTTATAAAACGAAGTTCTGAATACACATTATCTTTCTGTAGCCAAATAAAAATGTGCTGGTGTGTACTGACAACTTTCTTTTTTTTCTTAGAAAATATTGGAATGGGATAGCGCAGTTTAATGTTGAACTTGGTCCTGCAGAATCAACACACAACATCAGTATCACAGGGAAAACAGACCCTACAGATTTCCTGTTTCACTGATTCAGTACCTAAACACTAAAGTCTGAAGGTAGGAGGTGAGCTCACTAGATGAAATAGGAACAAATAAATCAAGAAGCTGTGAAGATGATCAGAAATCTAGGAAAATGCAGTTCTTGCATTCTTTTGTTATCTTCAGATAAGACCCTAAACATTGCCCCTCAGTTTCTTCCTAAATAAAAGAGATGACCTTATAATTCTGAATCAACTGCGTCTGATGTCAAATCTGAGGGTGACATCAATGGCAGCATCACATCAGTGGTGACACAGGGCAGAAATCCAGCTACTTCTGACACAGAGGAAGCAGCCATGACACATTATGGAAGAATCCTCACAGGACTATTATGAAAGAGATGAATGGGATCGGTAATTAAATATCCACACCCAAAATAGCAAATTATAAATGCAGGTATTTCTTCTGCACAGATCGCTCTATGCCTGCTTCCATTCTCAACAATTTCACATTTTTGGAGTTCATATAAAGTGCTTGGCACAAAGCAGGAACCATTTTTTCGTCTTTTCTAATCAAATGGCTCGTTTCCCAGGAAGGAGTTAGATTCATTTGAAACTTAACTCAGGCAGAAGCAAAACTTTACAAAATTTTCCCTGTGTGGGATTATGCAGCTCTTTCTAAAGTGCAGTTGTCTCAGGCTCTCTGCTCTCTAAGCTCAGAAGTGTGGAAGGTGATTCCACTCATCTGCGGATGCCTCGGGCCCACTGCTGTGCTATGGGTGCAGGCGGGGCCTCTGGGGTTTGCCAATGGCTGGGCTGCAGCTCTGAAACACACAAGGCCTCTGGTCTGCTTCCCTGATCCATTTACCCAGTCCCACAGCACCAGCTCCTAGACCCTTTAATGCATTCTTTGTCACTGTATGCTGTAACTTCTAATGTACGTCTGCTTTTTGAAAAACAAAGGGGAAGGAGGAGAGAGTCATTGCTATGGATTGTGAGACTGAAAATGGCTTAGTTTAGTTTGTGAATCTGCAATTAGGTAGTTAAAGGTGATGATTAGTTTCAGAAAAGCTAACTCCACAGAAGCGTGCATCACTAAAATCCAACAGCCCA
Source organism: Hydrochoerus hydrochaeris (assembly GCA_004027455.1). Taxonomy (NCBI): domain Eukaryota; kingdom Metazoa; phylum Chordata; class Mammalia; order Rodentia; family Hydrochaeridae; genus Hydrochoerus; species Hydrochoerus hydrochaeris. The sequence goes on from PVLA01000489.1 coordinate 79,365, forward strand.
CAGCACTATAGTCCCTTAACAAGATAGTAATGGTACAGTATAGCAAGTGCACCATTCTCTGTAGACACATACCCATGTGCACACGTGGCCCTGAGTCTTGTTATGCTGTGCACTGCCAGGGTGAGCACCTGTCCAGAAGGCTCGGAGGGAGGCAATACCACACTCTTTACCTCACAGGGGAGGAACTGAGGGAATAGCACATTCCAAGGCCACCAGCCAGCAATGAAAAGGTAGGATTCAAACCCTTGGCTAATCATTCTGCCACACTATTTCCTCATGGTTCAACAGACTGATAATTTACAGCACTTTTGACTTCTTTTTAAAATTTTTGACTTACTGGATTCTATAAAGAGTTAATCTATTTGGGTGTAAGCAAAACCACAATCTGTGCTCCACTTTGGATTCTTCCCACTGATTACTTTGGCAGAGTCAGTGTGGACTAATGATTGGGAATTCTTAAAGAAAATGAACTTTATCGCTTCTAGGCCTTTTGGCTAAGATTAAATGAAGAAAATGAACTCCGTCACAGATTTGGAACAAAATTCAAGCATGTTAATTCAGTTTAATTTCTTTCTTTCTTTTTCTTTTTTTGGTACCAGGGATCGAACTCATGACCTCATGCTTTCAAGGTAGGTACTTATGCCACTGAGCTTAATCCCTGGCTTATTTAATATTTTAGTCATACCAGTTGATACAATATGGTTTCATATTATTTTTCTCACTTTGATTAGAGGTATAAAATATCCCTCTCAAAAAATGTAAAACTTGATAAATAACACAGAATTATAATATTTTAAAAATAAGAAGAGACATTAAAATTAATCTAGTCTTGCTCTTTTGTTTCTGCCTCTAAGTTCTGAGGTAATTAACCCTGAATTTCTTCAAGGCTACAAGCCTTTACAAGCACAGGTTTACAACATAGAATGGAATAAATGTCATTATTATTACTTGTAAAGCACAGACAGAATGTTTTGGAACCTCATCTATATCATAGTCTGCACTGAAATGTCTGTCTTACCTCCAAATCCATCAGGCACATATGTTTTAAGAACAATATTGCAGAAAATCGTTGGCAGCGACAAAGGTTTATTTCCTTCATTTCGAAGGGAAATGTGTCGGTACCCTGCTTGGAGGCCATCCAGGGGAAGGATCCTCTGGCCAATCAGCTTGTTGTTATCATCATACACTGCTATTCTTAAGACAGCCAGGTCAGGCAGGATCACCTGCAAACAAGGAATGGGACTTTTCTTTGGTTTCTGTAACACTGCTTCCTAGAACCAGTACTCTAGGAATCTAGACAATAAATCATGATCCATTTGCATTCCTATGGTGTACTGAGCAAACTACAATGCCCAAGATGCTGAGAAAGACAATCAGAACAGGTTTCATTTCATCAGAAATGGTACATGGAATGGCTGTTGAAGATTATGACTTTGACCCTTGTCATCGTTCCCCATTTCCACCCAAGCTATAGGTGAGAAAAACGAGATCCTGAGAAATACGGTGATTTTCTTAAACTGAGAGATTGTCAGTGACAGAACAGGGCCTGAGACTCGGAGTCCTTGACTTCTACACCTGTGATCTGCCTGCTACCTGACCAGCTTCGGACAGCTGGCTGTCTCTGTTTTTTTAATAATAAGGGAAGCATCTTTGGATAAATGCTTCATGTGTATAAGAAAATTTATAAATAAGTTTGGACTTTTCTTATTTCTTGCATTCTTCAGTTCCTGACACATTTTAGAACATTAAACAGAAGAAATTAAATAGAGGGAACATCAGAAACATCATTATGATTTGATTCCAAGAAACGTTGATATACTTAAAATATTAATATACATATAATAGGCATCCACTCCTGCCACGTCTTAACTGAATAAATAGACATAATACATGAGTTCAGATGGCAAAATACTTATTCAAAGTAGGAACATGACAAAAGAAAATCAAGGGTGTTTAATCAGGAACTCATTTTTATTGGCTAAGAGCAACCAGGATAATGCAGTTGATCTGAGTACTGTGTCTAAAGCTAGATAATATTTGCTTGCCTATTTGCATTGGAAGTAACAATTTAACTCCAACCTCACACAGACAAAAAGGCGTCTAGTTAAAACCCAGGCATCTTCCCTCACACCTGTTCCTTACATAGTAAATGGGAAGCTTGGGCTTTGCCACTCTCGACTTACGATATTAGTGCAGAAAAACAAACCCAACTACAACAAAGAAGAGACGCCTAAAGTAATCAGTAAAATGTTATTTTCAACAATAGTGAAGGAACTAGAATTGGTATCTTATTTCTGGAGCCAGAACTATTACACACAGAAAAACCAAATTTGAGATTTCGCTATTCATCAAAAATAATGTTTGAATTAACATTCTGAATACCTTCTGAAAGGTCTACAAGGGTTATTCACACTATCAAAGGACACTGTACCACACTATGGGTCCGGTACAACAAACTGGAAAAATGAGAGGAGAAAAAGAGACAAATCAGTATTAACTTACACTGCATTCTGACAGAATCAGACAGTCTGATAATGGGCATTGCATGGATCACAGCATTAATGGACCTAAATTTTTAAATGGCCTATTTTATTCAACCTACATCGACCTTCCTGAATTTGCTTTCTCTAAGTCAGCTATTCTATTCTGAAGAGGCTAATCCACATTTTGTTACAACAAGAAGCCAATTCTCTGCATTGCATGACAGACACACAGAGCAGAATCTCTTGGTAAATCTTGGCCTAATGAAGAAGAAATGAATCATTTGGTCAAAACAACAGAACAGGTGAGGGAGAGAAGTGGACATTCACAGACTGGCAATATGTGGCATTTTCAAACTATCTTCAATGGACAAGAGAAATAAAAGAGAAAAATGATGAAATGTGAACCTCAGAAGGAATGACCATGCTGGTTCTTGGGGCCAGCAGCCAGTACTGGCGGAACAAATAAAGACAATGACACTACACAAAGAAAAAAACCTGTGAGCAGCAGCAGGTGACACACTTCTAAAAAGGACACAACTGAGTCAGCTGAGCCATGTGGCTACACTGACTGACCTCAGCTCTGGGTGCAGCAGACTCCCTGACCACTTGGCTAAAGAACCACTGCAAACTGCCAGTTAGTTCCAAGGCAGAGAAGAACTTTTCAAAGTACGATAGTGTCTATGGGGGTGGGGTGCATGCATCCTAAGTAGCAGCTGCAATCCTGTAGTCTAGTTAGTGCCACCTGGAAGAAGGGCATCTAGGGGGGGAGATGGAGCCATAACAGGGCCAGCAAGGCCAAAAAATTATATAATGGATGCAGGAATTGTCCACTGGAAGAAAGGGGTAAAAAGACGTGTTGTGTCTACGTACTAAGTTAGGGTGGCTTTGGCAGGTCCTACCTTCCGAAACACAAATGATTCTTCATTATAAACTGGATTCAGTCCGTTGTTCATGACCATGCGAGTCCGGAATTCCTTGCGTATGGTGTCGGTGGGCAATCCATACATATCTACTTCTACGTATGTGCCGATTTTCTTATCTGACAAGAACTGCCCCGATATGACCTGCAGGGACGCAGACACAGAATGAGGTGGATGTGAGTGCTGTGTAAGTGTCATTGGCAGAGAGCAATCAGGAAATAAGAAATTTTTGTTTCTCTGGGGGAAGGAATTTTAATTATCAATGAAAATCCCGTATTCCTTGTTTAGCAAACCAGTATATTACTGGACTATGACTATATGTAAAGATAAAAGTAGTTCTAGTCAGAAGTTCTGCTTGCTAACGCTGTCTAAAAGAATGAAGTAAAGGCACGAGTCACAGTAACAGAGATGTCCACACTGTCCTCTCACTGAAAAGTGTCCTCTCACTGAAAAGTGTCCATACTGCAGAATGAAGTGATGGATTGGGATTCCCTGCATAGTTGTGAAACTTTATCATGCTGTACTTATTACTGAATTCTAAAAGGGACACATTGAAAAGAGAGCACAGAAAGAAAAGCAAAGCTAAAATGCACCTGGTTTTCTTTGCTGATGTTGAAATTATTCAGCAGATAGTGTTTTTTTTATAAAGACCAGTGTTAAATTCTATCTTCTCTAAAAGCTATGGAGTAACTACTTTTCATTTATTTTCCAAGTGACTATAGCTATTAATATTTTTATTTACATCACCTAATAATTAATAATTCTTGAAACCATTTGAAGTAAAACTGAGTACAATAAATTGGACATATTTAAACTGTACAACTGAATCAGTCTTGACAAACGACTACTACATCTAAGAAACTATTATTATATCACTGCCATTAATATGCTAAGCATTTCCATAACCTGTAAGGGTTTCTTCAGACCATGTTATAGTCCATCTCTGTCCAGAGGCAACCACTGACTTACCATAATTATAGCTCACATTTTGTACAATTTTATATACAGCAATCGCATAGTACATACTTTTTGATAGGGTATTTCCAAAACCCTTCATAATTTTACCTGCAAAACAATATCTCCGGAAAAGTGGGGAATTTCAAGTCAGACTTGAGAGCAAAAGATAGCTCTTGGCATTTGACATTAAACATTCGAGCAACTGTTGCTTCGCACAGTCGGTGATGAGCGGGGGTCTCACCTGCACTGAACACGTGGCTGCGATGACCCCGTCGACTGGGGTCTCCGAGAAGGGGTCGAAAGTTCTATCTGGCCGCCTCATGAAGTCTGGTTTGAGGAGGTACCTGGTAGGACAGAGTGCGGGAGGAGCTTCACAGAGGCTCAAACACTCCCTGAGTACGACCTTTTCCCCATCTGTAACTTAGCAGCTAGATTTTTAGGTCGAGGGCCCTAAAGATCCACGAGGGTGACCTTCCCCTCTTTTTGGACAATCCCAAAGAGCAATGATCAGCTACACCTGCCCCTGGGGGCATGGCCGTGCTCAAAGGCAAGAAGAACACAAGGAATTTTGACTGAAAACGTTCCCCAGACTCCTGAGCCTTTTCTGGCTTAGCCAGTCTTGGGCTTCCTTCTCTGCTCTGGCAGAATCTAGTTAGAGCAAGAATCCTGCAGAGTTTACCGATTCATATGTAGCTGGCCCTTTTCTGCCAAACTTTGTCCTGTTTATTTCTTTCAAAGCACACAGCAGAGGAAACCACTGTACATGCTCCAGATACACACATGATGGATGCCTGAGGGCTGTAGCCTGCATGTGTGGCCACACTGGCAGAGAACCATCTCTCTGATGGCAGATGTACAGAGCGGACACTCTGAAGAGCTCACATCTGCTGAGAAATTGTATTCTGACTGGTGGTTTTGGGTGATAAAAATTGAGGTGATTGACTGAGCAACCATCAAAAATCCTTCTAGTAGCATACTGTATTCACCTGGGTGAGTCTAGAGGCCTTCAGTTGTGATCTGGGATTATTTACTTTTATGCTGCTTGAGGAAAAGGCATGGGAAAAAAGACCATTGAGGTTCTTTTTTCATTAATCTCTAGAATTTCTTTTAACTTCTCAGCATTTCAGTGGAATTGATATTTCCTGTTTCACTTCTGGGCTCACAGGTTTTAAACAGAGCTATTTAAGTAAACTAGAATAACATTCATAGCATTATTTATTGACAATGCCTATTCACAAGTCATAGAAAACAATCAAGAGAGGAGAAAGGCTTATTGTCAACTAAACTAAATTAAATTCAATGTAACACAATTTCATTTCATATGAAACTAACCTCATTCCTCTATTTGGTGTCAGTAAAGATAGACATATTTAATATCTATGTCTTCAGTTAATGTCCAGATGAACAGGAATCATTACCTTGCCCAGATATAAAACACTCTACTATTAAATCAAGAGAGAATTAAAGTACAGCATGTGTATGTTGAACTGCTAACTTGTTGTCAAAAGAAAAAAATCTGTTTAGATAAAAAGGGGCCAATGAAGAATGCGTATTTGCAAATATAATTTATATAGGGGTTTTATTTATTTCTAACCCATCTCTCAAACCCAGCTTATATTCAGCAGCCCCTAATGGAAAATGACATAGTTTCATTATTGCTGTGGTACGGAGTCTTGAAATTAGGTGACAACAGTTGCAATCACATTACTCACCCGCACGATCCATTATATTCAAATTTTCCCTGATTCAATTGCATTGCTAAATCTGTAAAAAGACAAAAATAATTTAGCATCTCATCTTCCTGAACAAAGAAGTACATATGTGGCTTTGCTGGAGAAACCCACACAACTCAGAAAGACTTAAAACTGAATAAGCCAAGAAAAATATAAAAACTGGTGTTATTTTCAGTATGAGTCTTAAGGGAACCTTCTCTTGGGGTTGACACCGGCAGTGACTTTTCTCTTGTGGGTGGCTAAAATTTTTCTTTCTTCTCATCAACAAAAGAAATAGACAAACAACAGATAAGAGTTTTTTACTTCTTCAAAATATGGTTAATCTTGACATTCTAGAATAAAACACAAGCTTTCCTAGTGATTAAATGGCCCTACTCCGTAAGATTCTGTCCTTTTCTAATGACATAACCTGCTGCGTCACTGACACCTGCTGAATGTTCACAGCAGCCTGAGTAATTTCCAAAGAAATAAGTCATAGGCATTGTGCAAAGATACTCAAATTCTCCTCACTCAGTTCTACCACTGGAAAGAAGGATAACAAGTTTGATCCCAAAAGAAGAAAATTTAGAACTATTTTGGAGTAGGGCATAATGTTTTGTAGAATAGTCACAGCATTTGTGAGAGGAACTTCAACTGAAACCAAAACATATTATCTTCTGCCACTGTTTTGTTGCTCTACTTTGGTATTTTGATTTCTCACCATTATGTAAATTTCTCACCATTATATAAAAGCAAAATGTTTTGCTTGCCATATGTCTTCTTTCTTTTTTAAAAAGATGCCTAAAGCCAAACGATAGGGGCTGCTAACACCACCCCATCCATGCATTCTTGTGGAATTCAGGGTCACTGGACATCAGCTCCTACCTGGGGTTTGATAGTTCAGTGAAACCATCTGGCAGCCAGCGTTCCAGAAAATCTGAGGCATGTAATTACTGGAATCAACTCGGCCTCCCTTGGGGTAAATGCGACTCATTTGCCGTTTGTTATAACTGTGTAACTTATTAAGGGAATCAGTAAAAACAAAAAGAAAAGTACCACAATAGAGGTAAATAAGCGACAAAGAGGTAAATAACAGAGGTGAAGGCCAACAAGGATAAACATGTAGACAACACAAAACAAATTTCACATTTATCAATGATATTTTGGAGAAAGATCACAGTTCGCTCTGTGGATTCTGTAAACAATTCACATCTGGGCAGATGGGCACAGCTGCTAGGGTCTTTCACATACATTATTTTATTACTTCTACAATCAATTTTATGCATTAGCCACTGGTCTATTTCGGAGATTCTTGCCAAACCAAAAGTACACTGAGTCTCACTCCACTTAATGTATAAGGATACTTTACAAATTCAATTGCATGAGTCTTCAAGTAGCCAAGACCGACTGATTCATTAAAAGATGACATGTTATAATGAATATTGCGTTCTGTAAAAGAAAAGCAAAGATGCACTCAGAAACCCTGCCATCAAATCCTTCCAGAAGGGCAGGCAATAAATATACATCTGGAATCACAAGACATCAGTGGTTAATGTTACCGGGTCACGGTAGTCGCTCCCCGTTTCATTAACATCCTGCGGATAGAGCAGCAAACTTAACATAGTAAGTGTGCTGAATTAAACTTGGAGTCGTTAAACAAATTACATGCATTCTGATTGCTACAGCCAACTTGGAATTATGATTTTTGATGATTATGATGATGATTTCTCCAGCACAGAAAAGATTTTGAAAACTCCTGAAATACTTCAGAGAGCAACTTCTGGTTAACAGCAAGTCTTGTGCCATGGAACATTAGAATTCATCGCTCCTGTCTCACTGTAGCTTTGCACTTGGTGACCAGATTCCCTCTGTGTCCCAAGCTCTACTCTCCTCCATTTCTGGTAAGCAGTATTTGTCAAATGAATGCATGGATCCCACCATCATAATATAGTATATAGACCCAGTAAACGTGTATACACAATCTCTCAGAGCCACCGTGTGGCCGATGAGGAGAATGACAACACAACCCCACTGCTGGCCAGGGCCCAGTGGCCATCCACATGGTTTACCAATCAAAACTAAGGTAGAGAGCAGCAGAGGGAGGGAGGCAGGCAGTCAGCATAAGCAGAGTAAAGCACATGGAAATGCCACAGTGAAAACCATTACTGTGCATAACGAATATGCATAAATAATTAAAATTTAAACATGAAACAAGGTGGAGTGGTGCTCATTCCTAAAAGGAAAAAACAAATGGCAACAAGTAAGATCAGAGGTCAAGAGCAGAACAAAAGAGAAGCAGGCAACAAAAAAAAGATAATTGCATTTAACCTTTGGCATTACCTTCTGCCACATGAAAACCTTGAAACTTTACGGGTTGTGCGTAGTTGATCATTGTGGACAAATACGGGTGGATATTAGTGGTAGCACCTACGTATTTATAAGACGCCATCCAAGCCTGCTCATCTTCCACAGTAACCAGACCCTGGGAGCACAAAGCAGAGGACAGTTGAGCTGAAGGCTTCAGGAGGACTCACAGATTCAAGATGCAGATGTCCTTATTAAAGATAGTTTGCTCACACACTGATTCAAAGGTCAAAGACATTTCCATGCCTCCATTGTGCTGCTGAAGGGTAATTCGTAAACTTAATGTCTATGATAGCTCCAAATGATGCATACGAAGAATAATGGAATCAGGACATTTTAAGTTTATCTCACATGTTTAGGACATTGTTAGATTTCCAAGGGACTTTAAAACACTAAAGAAGCTATACTGGGGCATCTTGGCAATGTTACAAGACATGAAACGTTGTATGAGCATTCACATTTCACAAGTTGAGGCACATAGTCCACAACAGTGACTCTTATTAAACTTCAGTGTGCATTAGAATCACCAGAAGCGTATGTTAAAATATTTCTTAGAGTTGCACAGAGCGGTGCAGGCGTGTAATCCCAGCACTGTGGGAAACTAAGGCAGGAGGATTGTAAGTTTGAGCCAAGCCTGGGTAATTTAGCAACTTAGGGAGACTGTGTCTCAAATTAAAAACAAAAACAGAAAAACAGGCTCTTGGTTCCATCCCTAGCATTCTACCCCATCCCAAGCAAAAGAGGATCCCTGGACCCCCACCCTTTGTGGTTTCTACGACAATATATCTGGATGAGGCCTCTGATCTTGCAGTTGTATATCTAGTTCTCAGGTGCTGACGATGGGCTGGCCTGGAGACCACACTTTCTGGGACCATTGCTCTGGAAGTTCAGCCACATCTATTGTGGTTTATGAAAGCCAGGCATGGTGGTACAAGACCATAAGCCCAGCTCATAGGAGGCTGAGAAAGGAGGATCACTGTGGGTTTGAGGCTATATAGTGAGTTCAAGGACAGCCTGAACCCCATAGTAAGACCCTGTCTCAAGAAACAAAAATAGTGGTTTATGGTATTTTTTTAAAGCACTTATTTTAAAATAACCTGATCACTTCCTACACAGGACATCCAGAAATTGTGTTATTTTATTGATTTCTTGAGAAATTAGAGGAAAATTAACAAAAAGTACAACAACAAAAATCCACCTTCAGAATACATTTTGGTGAACTTTGGAAAGCAACATTTCCTGCATAAGTGGAAACTAAGTGAGGAAATTGCTTAGTCACATCACTCACGCCTTGAGTGAAGAAACGGTCAGACCATTCATTTCAATGTGATGACTTAACATTCTGAGCATGCTGGACCATCACACCGATTTCATCAATGAAAACCTTGAGGTAAATAGCTAAAGAATGGAATCTGTTTTTGCTTACATCATTTTCTCTGTATGTCCCAACGCCCACCACCCACCCTCCAACAAGGGCAGGGGCCACTTCAGGTCCTTCTTATAAGTTTAAGGCCATAGGAAAGAAACACCAATGCTGGTGCTGGGCATTAGGATGGGTGGCTGCACCCACAACCACATCGCTGTCCTGATGCAAGGTGGCAGTGCACCCATTCATCACATGAGACGCCTGGGACCTTAAGGGTTAAGACAGAGTAATGACCAAGGGTCAGTCAGGCTGTACACCGTGGAGCCTGTAATCCTGAAAGTCTACCGCACAAGAAGAGTGTTTTAATAAATATTTTGAGAGAGGATAGGATCAGATTTTGCCTTAATTCCTTTGAATTGAACATTCAGATAGAAGATTGGAGTTTCAATCCAAATACGATAGGACCTCATGGGCAGAAAGCTGTATTTTCTTTCTTTTTTTCCCTCCAGTTCTATTAACATGTTGGCAATACACAACACATACACCCGTTGTGGGAAATCAGTGTATACACGTATCACATCTTGAACCTTTTTATTTCCTTTCCCATGTTCTCTGAGGTATGAGACTCAAGGGAAAAGGCACATTTCTGTCAGGGACTGTGGTCGGCCTCACCATTCTATAATGAACCACACACATTTATTCAAGACACTTTGATCAGCATGGAGAACTCTGAAAAGGATAAAGGAAAATGAAAAGATAACTTTACAAAAAATTACAATAAAGCTAATGTCTAAAACAAAACAAAAACAAAAAAGCAAAACACCAACCAAAAAAATACAAAAAAATGAAAAACAAAACACAGAAACAATGCAGTGTAAATTTAACTAACAATGTCTCGCACCATGTCAATGTGTCAGAACCAAGACTACCTTTCTGTTACACTATAACATAGATCAAATGACCTATTAGGTCATTTTAAATTCCAAACTCAATATATGGATGATAACACAGCCCTGTGCTAGAGTTAAAATCTCTAATACCAACTAAGAAAATGCCGTAGTGCATTAGACAATTATTTTTAAAAATTTCACATGCCCTACTTCTGTGTTTTCATCAGAATGTAATCATTTGATCATTGTGAATCTTTCTTTCTTTTGAGTACTTATATGCAGTCATGTGCATCAAGCATGTAAAGATAGCATCTAAATTCTAAGTCCCACATCCCAATGAGGGCAGGAAGTAGAATGACAATAACAGTTAGTACAGAATGTTTAATTTTGAAGGACCACTTGTGGGTGTCTCCTAATGAAAGCAAAATGCTCGAGAATTATTTTGTTACCTTTTTGTTGTTTTCATGTTCAAGGTCATCTGAGGTCTAAATTAGAAAAAGAAAATGATTTGTTTACTTCTCTAAAGGGCAATGTTTCAGACTTATGAGCCATATGTATGTGAATATTTAAATAAACGTATTTGTACGTGTTAATTCTATTTATTGGTTAACATAGGAAATTATATTAATGACATAAAGCCGTGGGAAAAAAGCAAGAACTGAAAAGATAAACCAGGCATGGTGTGGTATGCCTATAATAGCACTCTTGAGAGGCCAAGACAGGAAGACTGGGAGTTTGAGCTCAGAAATTAATGACCTAGGAGGATTAGGAAGATAGGGGATCAATAAGCAGCAAAGCAAAAAGCCTCTCTGAGAGAAACAGCTCAGATGCTGGAATATAGCATCTTGGAGAAGACCAGATGGGAGGAGATGGATCCTCTCAACCCAGGAAGAAAATAAAGTGTAAAAAAAGGAAAGAAAAGAAAAACGTGGACAGAAGACTGTAGCCAGATGTGCTTTTACCGGAGCCAGTTTCACTGTGTGCGAAATGCCACTGGACTCTGAAGAAGTATGGTCACAGTGAAGTTGGGGGTTGGCAAGCCTGAGGACCTCGGCGGGAGGATGCAGTTGCAGAGGCGAGTGGCAGAACAGAGAACTGCACTGGCTCACAGTGAGTGTGGGGAACTCAGTCCTCCCAAGGGAGTGGGCGATTGGCCAGGCGACATTGTGGAGTTGGGCAGGATAAGCCTGGAACCAGAACTGCAGCTGGCTTCATTCAGCCACTACTATTGCAGAGCAGATTGGTGAGAAATGTTTGGACCGAGTTCTGCCCCTGTGCATGATCCAATCACTAAGGCCAAGATTTCTCTGAAGCTATCCCTAACTGGCCCTGATTGTGCAGCACACACTAACATGGTGAAGACTCCCAGTGGAGTCAGCTCAGAAAGGAGGGGTCAGCCTGCCCCATCCCTGCTTGTCACCAGTAGACTGGGGAGGGCAGCGATTTCTAGCCAGCATGCTTCAGAGTAATTGTAGCCAATACAGGAAGCACCGGGGACACCACTATCCACTTGTCTGGAAGAAACCAGGAACATGACAAGAGGAAGAAACAAAAGGAAGTCTTTAGCCTCAAACCCAAATAGTATTGGCACAGGAGAGGTAAACACAGAAGAGATCAGGGCTTGCACACCTGCAGTCTCTAAAGAAAGAGCATCTGACATAAAGAAACATCTTTGTGAAATTATAAAAGAACTTAAAACAGAAATACTAATACAAGTAAAGGAAGATATAAGAAAAATAATAAAAGAAATGCTAAGCACCTCTCAAGAAGACACAGATGGAAGAATGGAGGAGCACAGAAAAAGGAAGGAAGTCTTCAATGAAGAATATTTTGAAAATCTAGAAAATATAAAACAGATTCAAAGAGATTACCAGGACATTAAAAACTCAATTGAAAGCTGGAAAAACTGCTTGAAAGAAACTAAAGATAGTCTATCAAACTTTGAAGACAGGTTTGCAACTTGTGATCCCAAACGGAAAGATCTCTTAAAAATAACAAGGAACCAGGAAATATCAATACAAAAGCTAGAAGATGTCAAGAGGATCTATAATTTAAGAATGAAAAAATGTGAGTGAAGAAGCAGGGATAAACACAAATGAAATACAAAGGCTATTTACAGACATAATTAAAGAAAACTTCCCAAGCATAGGAAAAGAAAATATATGAGGCATACAGAACTCCAGCTAGCTATAACCAAAATAGATCTACACCATCAAGAGCCCAGAAATTCAACACAAGAACAGAATATTAAAAGCTCTCAGCGAAAAGAAACAGATCACCTATAAAGGAAAACCCATCAGAATCATGACAGACTTCTCAACACAAACCATCAAATCAAGAAGAGCTTGGAGTAAAGTATTCCAAGCCCTGAAAGAAAATAACCTCCAACCCAGATTGATACACCCTGCACAAATCTCTCTCAAAATTAATGGGACAAACAAGACACTTCCATGACAAACAGGAACTGGGGGAGTTCGTGACCACCAATCCAACCCTGCAAAAAATACTGAAGGACATTCTAAAGAAAGAAAAAAGACCATGGTTTCAGGAACAGCAGCAGAGGAGGTTCACTGAATAGGGCAGACAGTGGAATGAAGGGGAAAAGTAGACAACCAATGGCAGAAAAATAGCATAGCAGAGATGAGGCAGAGAAGGTTGGCCATAATTGCTAACATGGCTGTTGCTGGAGCAGAACATTGTGAAGTCAATTGCTGATGGCCTCGATACACTAATAAAATGAAACACAGGCAGATTGGATCAAGAGATAGGGGCATCAAGATGCTCTATGTAAGAAATATAATTAACCTGAAAGAGATAGGGGCCATCAAGATGCTCTATATAAGAAATATAATTAACCTGAAAGAGGGTTTATAGACTGAAAGTCAAAGATGAGAAAATAATGCTCTATGTGACAGGGAACCAGAAAAAAGTAGGGGTAGCTTGCCCTTCAAGGGCAGACTGGTTGGAAAGACATAACATTTTTACATAATGGAGAACTACTCAGCTATAAGGAAGGAAAACCTTGAGGCTCTTGTAGGTAAATGGATACTTGAGACCAAGCTCAGGGGTAAAAAGGTTCAGAATCACTTAGGTAAATAATGGGTTGCTTCCCTAATCTAAAAACTAAAGGAGTTAGTAGGATACAAAATATACAATGCACCCTGTGAAAATGAAAGGGGAGGAATTGTCTAAAAAGGGAAGCCAGAGGACATTGTTAATCCTGTATCATGATTTGAAACCCATACTGTTTTCATCACTCTGTGTAGTTTGGTTTATATTCTGTTCCAGTTTGTCTACTTGTACTAGATTTGATGGCACAGACAGCTATTCCAAAGATAGCAGGATATACTACAGTAACCATTTTTAATTTCCTATTAATTTAATCTGAAGCCCTGTATTGCTTTCATGGTCTTGTTTTGACTGATTTTATTTGAATCTGTTTTGTTTAATCACTGTCTTGTCTTGACTGATTTTATTCAAATCTGTTATGTGTGATAGTATCAAATCTGAGAGTACAGGCAACTTCTCTGAAGACAGTAAGATTCACTATGATACCCACTCTGGTTTGACTGTTACCTGTTTTTGAAGTCCTATAATGTCTCTAATGTTTTGTTTTTATTGATTTTGTTCTGTACAGCTATGTTCAATTTTATTGTGCCTGATGATATGGGCAATTTTATTGAAGATAACAACAGACATCATGGCAATCACTGTAGATCATCTTGCATTTTGGTTTTAAGTCATGTACTATGTCCATCCTTTTGTTTTGACTGACCCCATTTTTTTTTTGTCATTTGGTTTTATTCTCTTCATAATAAAAAGAAAAGAAATTAATGACTTAGTGAAATCCTGTCTCAACATAAAAAATGAAAAAAATGGCTGTGGATGTCTCATTGCAAAGGTCCTGAATTCAATCCCTTGTACCAAACACACACACACACACACACACACACACAGTATGTATGATGACCTCACGATGTTCAACTCCAGAAGAGCTCATTTTAAAGCTGTTGTCTTCTTTGACTGACAATTTTTCACTTACTGAGCTGTTTTCTTATAATAATTTAATTAGTGACTTAGTTTGGGGGCTGGGGAAATAGGTAATCAATGTAGCCACCTCCTGACACAAAAGACAGCATGATCAGTCTTCAGTCATTCAAGGTTCACAGCTGTGTACTTGCTGTGGACTCAATGACTGTGTTCCTACCAAACTCATAGGTTGTAACCCAATTGTCAAAGTGACAGTGAGACAATGCCCCACATAATGACACTTGGACTCACAATCTTTTGATTTTTATGGTGTTACAAGAATGATCTGTATTTGGTGGAAACTGTACTCGATCCTGATTGAACTCTTGGACTAACTAGCGGTGTGTGGCGTGAGGCCCACTTGCAATGCTGGGCGTCAGCAGTAAGCCAACGCCTGCTAACCAGCCATATAAGCTACAGGGTGAGCAGCCAGTACTCTATAACCTGAAGGGTGACTGAAAACTGGGCACTGTTTAGATTAACAAGATTACTGCAGTAAAAGACACATTGCCACTATCTTCCCTCAAAATTCTTCCTCTTCATTTAAATATACTTATGCCACAGTCCTTGCCACTTCCTTCAACAGGTTCTGGGGGCCTCTTTTCTGAATGTCTTGATGACGAGTGATTAAAAGATACAGTGAGTTACTGCCGAGTGCCATCTAACAGACAGGTGGGCTTCTAAAAATATTACAGTGTGTCCTCATCCACCTTAATCACCAGATCTGGCACCAGGTGACTGCTGGCGCCTCCCCAAAGTGAAAATGACCATGAATGACAAACATTTTCAATCAGTTCAGGACACTAAGGCAGCCAGGACAGTGCAACTATAGACACCCATGAAAGAGGACTTCCAGAACTGCTCAGACAGCAGGGCGGAGGATGAAAGTGTATCTGCAGCAAGGGGGGATTCTGTGGGAGACTGACGACAATGCATGTTTTACTGTCATGAAATTTCACATGTAAATATATACTGTACTTTTTATCATACCTCATACTGTGTAGCTGAATTGTGTTTGACAGGTATATAAAATGCACATTTAACTTATGATGTTTTCTACCCGTAAGAGGCTTATCAAACCCCATCAGAAGTCATGGAGAATCTGTACTTGGGAATGGGGCCACTGGGTGGTAACTGGGTCACGGGAGCACAGCCCTCACACGGGAGGAGTGTTCCCCTGAGAACAGAGACAGAAAGTTGGTTTCCTCATTCTCTCTGCACCATGTGGAGGTAGGACTAGGAAGAAGGCCCTTGTCAGAAACTGACTGGCCACCATCTTGATCTTGGATTTCAGAACTGACACATAAATTTCTGTTGTATAAGTCAACTGGTCTATGATATTTTTTTTTTTTGCAGCACCACAAACTGCCTAAGATAGTGTTAATAATGGTATTATGTAATACAGCAACATTCTTCGAATCTTAGTAGCCATCTAGATCCTCAAAGGAGTCATAATTCCCTGTATCAGAAAAGGCAGTTGATTTTGCTTATCAAATACTCTCCAACTTTCCTACCACTGAAATCTCTATCAAACCACCTCTCCATCCACTGTCTTCACAGAGCAAATATCCCAGCTCCCATCAAGGCCCACACCTTCTCGTTACCATGATTCCATCTACTCTCACCTTCTTGCAAGGTGACTCTTCCTCTCCCATCTGGAAATGTAACCTCCCTTCCTGCTGTACCATTTCCAGCAGTTTCCAAACAGCCTCCAGATTCAGTCACTCTACAAAGACTATTCCCTGGAGTCCTCTGGTTTCTGTTAACCACCAACCCACTTCTTGCTGCCTTTCATAGAAAAACTTCTCAGAAACAATCTCTACTCCTTCCTGTCTGCTCCACCGCCCCTTTTCCCCCAAGCACTGGTGCTTTTCTTCAAGGTCACTTCAGTGACCACACTACCAATCCAATGGTCACTGCTGCCTGCTGTGTTTTCTTAGTCACTCAACAGCATTTGATGGCACTTGACCATACAGACTTTCTCTGAACTCTGTTCTGGTTTCCTTAGTGCTCGATTTCCCTCCCACCTCTCTGGCAACATCACCTGTTGCAAACTCACTTGCAGTGAAGATTCCAAGGAACTTTCCAATGTACTTTCCCCCTACAGATCATCCCACTAGTTCCATGGCCAAGCACATTATCTCTTGAACTCTCAATTTAGATCTCTAGCTAATTGCAAAAACGAAAATAAAGATGAAAAGGGTGATGATAAATCAGCAACTGACTTTCATGGGTGCTACCATGTGACAGACACTATTTTAAGTCCATGCCTTGTTCATAGTGACCCAATGAAGTATATGTGTCTACCTGCATTTTGCAGATAGGAAACTAAGGAACAGAGAGGTCAAGTAACTTACCCAAGATCAGACAGAGAACGAGCACAGAGACACAGATGTCGATGCTGCACAGACACCTACTAGGCACCTCCTCTGGAATACCTCACAGGCGTGTCAGATCGCCTGTTCTATTTGCAACTCCTGAGTTCTTTCTCTTCCGGTCCTCTCCACTCCAGGAAGCAGAACCCAGTTCCTCAAACAAGAATTCTAGAGGGACATCTTGGTGCTTCTTCCTTCCTCAGGCCCCAGATGAAATCCACCAGCAGGTGGGGTCCATCTTAGCTTCCCCAGTGATCTTGGAACCATTCAGTCCTCTCTGCCTCGACTGCCCAGTTTCCCCATCAGGGATCTTTCTGGTTTTGAAACAGCGTATCCTACATGTCTTCCTGCTTCCACTCTTGTTTTCTTCTAGACTAGGATCCACCTGGAAATCATAATCTAAAACTCAGCTTCCCTGTTCCCTTCTGTGGAGTTTTTCAATGCCTTCACATTTCACTCATCTTTTTAATTTCTCCTGCCACCTTCCTAAAGCTGCTATCATCTAGTTCCCACCTGCACTCCATTAACCTTGCTTCACCCCTTATTCATGCTGACTGTTGCTATTATGGCTCCTCTACATAGAAAGTTATTCTCCTCCTCCTACGCATGACAAATCCCTTTTGGGGCCGGTTTGCCTTATTCCTGCCCCTTGCTGTTCTCCATGTTAGCACTCATTTTTATTTTTATAGTAGTGCTTAGCCTAAACTGAACTTTTGAGTTTTTTGACTGTTTATTTGTTGATGGTTTCCCCTAAACTGTAGGAGACCATAAGTCACTGGAAAGGCAAGAGGCCAATTGTGTTTTGACCTTTTAGGTCATTATAGCCTAGTCAGTGCCTGAAAAATAATAGTTACTTAATCACCATTTTTCCTGGCCGAATGGCTGGAAATACTTTTTCCTTATTCCACTCTCCTCCTCCCTATGTGGGAGGAGCTCTTGTCACCCCACTGACAGCTGTCATCTCAGGCCCTGGGAGACTCTGCATTCTGATGGTCACCACACAGTTGGAAAGAGGCAGAGCTGGGGCTGGGACATGGACAGTGGGGATCCAGGGCCTCTTCAGAATCCTGCTGCCATTCTGTCAGCCTTGGGGGGCCAGGTTTATGATCTTCTAATCCAGACGGGAAAAATGAGGCTCAGATTGCTTAGGTCACTGCCCACAGGGCACATAGCTAGATAAGGTGGAAATGGGGCAAAATTCTTCTCCACCCAGCCCTAAATCCCACAGTACTGGTAGAGGCTCTGAGTCTCCCATGCATTTCTGTTCTCTCCCCCTGAAGAAGGAAACTCAGGCTCAAAGCAGGAAAACAACTGGTCCAAGCCCAGTGGCGAGGAGGGCTGGGTCTGGGTTCTTAAGTCCCTGGGCCCTGGCCCCTCTTGAACATGGGGAACAGAGGAAGAGGGCTTCCTGGAAGGACAAATCAAGACTCTTTGATCTCTGTGCTAGATCTTCAGTTAAGCACTGGGACAATGGGGCTGAGTAAATGTGAGAGTTACCTCAGTGCAGAGAGGAGGCAGCAGCAAAAGAAGAATGACTCACACAGACCTCTGCCAAAGCCTATGGGCTCTGTGGACCCTTCCCCAAAAAGAGGGGAGCAAGAACCAGAAGCCTTCCTCAGAGGCTGCCAGGAGGAGGCAGGAGAGGACAGCCCTGACCTCACTGGAGTAAAGATTACAGAGAGATGCACAGTGGTGAGACTGATACCACAGGAAGGGAAGGGTAAGGGGACAGCCGCATTTAGGATGCTGTGTGGAAGTATGGGGAGGAGTGAGGAAACTGACCTCCAGAAGAGGTGAAGACAGATGTCCCCAGGGACTGAGCGACGTTGGTGACACCTTCTATCACCTGTCACAGCAGAGTGGGCTCCACAGCACGCATGAGGTGCCACCACCCATGCCATCGCCATGGAGAAGCAAGTGTCAGGTCAGTTGTGCTGTGTAGAGTCCCCTCCACAACACTTGGAGGCCTGGGGAGACCCACTCCTCTAGGAAGAGAACAGGGGATACTGCCCAGATGGGGGCCAGGACCATAAGTCTTATTATTGGACAGGTGACAAGGTCCACAGCAAGGTCAGGATTCTGGTGGGTCTCTCTGGACTGGAAGATAAGACTGTTAAGGCTTTGCTGGAGGCCGGATGTGGTTGTTCCCTTGGGAGGCTCAAGGGACAATCTCTGCTTTCAGACTCATGCAGGCCAAGATGGTGACATCTTTCCCACAATGTGAATCCTAACACTCTCCGATCACATGCTACAGCCAGCATCTGAAAGCATTCTTAGTTCCTCTTAAATTTAGCACTGTGTTTGTGTCCAATTCTTGTCACTAGCACATACTTTCATCCTGAGCAGTTAGAAACAGAATGATAGGTTACTTCGTTTTCTTATGAATGTCACATTTTCAGTTTCCCAACAGCTACTACACCTTGACAGCCATGAAAGAAAATCTGACCTTCTTGACACTATTGACCACAGCTTCTTTATGACCCAAGTCATCTGCAGAAAGCTCGTTTCCAAATTTGAATTCAGGATGAGCTTCCTCCTCTTGGTCAGCTGTGGGAAAGACAACAGGAAAATCCACAAAGTCAAACAACAGCCAAGCAGTCAGTTCTGGCCTACAATCTAGTGTAGAACACAACACAAGGTTTCTCTACTTTACAGTTTGTCAACAAACTTAGAGACTTCCCACTATCACTATTAAATTTCCATTACTCATACAGGCTGAGCATCCATAATCTGAAAATCTGAAATGCTCTAAAATCCTATACCTTTTGAGTATCATGTCAGCACTGAAAACATTGTGGAATTGGAAGTGCTCTGGATTTGAGATTTTTGGATGAGAACACTAAACCACTAGCTTCTATGGAATTGTTTCAAAACCCTAAAACCTCTACAACCTGAGACACTTCTCCTTCCAAACATTTTGGGTACAGGATACTCAAGCTTGCTGAGTCAGATGGAACCAGTGGAAGGAAAGGAGTGTGTCCCATTCCAGTGGTCAGCCCTTAATAGTCACCACTGCTAAACAATGCACAAACTTGTGTTATTTCCTAGGTATACTCAGGTGCATAGATGTGTGCCAGCCGTGTACAATTTGGTATTCTCCACTGCTTGCCTCATGGTCAAAGACAGACACATGATTTTACTAAGAGCTATTTCTTTTTTCTACAGCCACTCTTGAACTTCTCTGGATTTCCTCTCTCCTGTGTAATCGTGTATTTAAATAGGAGATGCTAGTTACCCAGGCACAGTAGGATCATACTGTGACAGCAACGTAATTACAGCCAATTGGCTGACAAGAGGTAAAGGAAAGTTTAAGGGTGGGAACATCAGAATCATATACATACCTGGGGTAACAGGGGCCTCTGTACCCTCAAAGAGAAATTCAGTGAATGATTCTGTCTTTTCATGCATTTTACTACAATTGACTGTGGTTATTTCTGTGCATAACTTAAGTAAAATCTCTAGCATATTTTGGAATAATACAGCCATCACTAGAGGCAAGTATTTTTCTGCCTGCAAAAGTAATTAATATATGTGTGTAGAAGATGGGAAAGTACCAATGAGGATGATACTAGAGTCATATCCACCCTTGTTTTAGATTATTTCGTGTTCAGGAAATAACCAATTTGACTTTAACCAGGTATATTCTTCATTTTTTAGAAAATATCTTAGAAGTCATTTTGCATATCTGTATACGCTTCAGTGTCCTCTATGTTACAAAGACAGTGCTGCAAGATGCAAAGGGTTGTGACACCAGACAGTTCTGGAGTTGAACCTTAGTGCCATTGGCACTAAGGCAACTGTGGCATCCTCTAAAATGTGTAAAATATGCCACCTCTCTAAGCTTCAGATCCTTCCTCTGATTGATGTAATACCTATTTTTCTGGTCAATCTAATACCTATTTTGCTGGGCTGCATGAAGATGAGATAAGGCAAAAACACTGTGCAAGCTCCCTGGTCCACAGTCAGTATGGTTATTATTATTATCAATATTTTTTCTTGATAACATATTCAGTGATTTCTGCACTTTGTTTTACTGGACAATAGTATCACTAATGCATTACATATTTCAGTCATGATCAATGAAACATAAGCTAAATTAAGGTATTGAATTTGCTTAATGTTCGTCCTTTTGCGTTTTTGGAATATTTTGTTGATCTTTTAAAATACTTTTGTTTCCCTATTCTTTTATTTCTTAAGTCTTCTTTAGGTTTATTATTTGCAAAACAGGGAAATAACGTACTAGGTATTGTTACCTATTATGTTTCCAAAGACAGCTGTGCTGATTTCTGTCCTCTATGTTTCTTCCATAATATGTTCTTGTCACTCACATGCTCCCTTGAACTTGAACAGTCCTAAGACTATTTCAATGAATAAAATAAAGAGGAACTCATGCTACTTCTACCACAGCTTTTAAATAATTTAGCAACTCCCATATACTGCCTTTTGTATAGGCTCTTGGGTATGACATCCAGAAACTTAGCCACTATGCTGTGAGATGCCCAAGCCACACATGGAGGCTACCAGAATATGTTCTATTCAGTAGGCTTGGCTGAGCTTGCAGCAGACAGCTAGCACCAACTGCCAGCCACACTGACTAACCAGCTCAGACTATTCTGAGGAAGCCAGCCCCCATCTCATCTGCCAGCATCTATCCCAAATACCCAAGGGAGAACCAGCAACCTGAGACCAGGTGATCTCATAACAATGAGTGATCACCGTAAGTTTCTAAATCTGGAGATGGTTTATTACACAGGAGCAGATTATCATTAAAGGCAATCAATTGAGTCACATCAAGTATCTTTGGCCTCCCAGATCCTCCCTGACACATAAACCTATGGAGGGAAATCACCCTGACTTTTCTCTGTTAACATGGAATCAATGTCATAGTTTAGATATGCAACTGAGCCATTTATGACGATGGTTTATAGTAAGGAGACTTTTGCAAGGACTTGTAAATAATATTAGTTCTCACAGATTCCATGTTTTCAAGCTATGTATCTGGATTTCTTAAAATCCCATCTCAGATGTTGGGACAAGTGAAGAAAGTTTCCAAAAGAATTTCTAAATTACTTAACCCAAAGCCATTAAATACATTCAAAGCACTGTATAACCAGTGCCAGTCCAAGTCATTCTGTTAGTCCGTTCTCATGAGACATAGTAAATAGGTAGTTTTTTCAAAACATACTCAAGCTCTCAAATGACCCACTTCATTTGATTTTTATTTTTTGGGTAGGGGGTGCTGATGTCAAATCCAGGGCCTCATATTGCTAGGCAAGTGTTTTACCACTGAGCTACGCCCTCACTTCCTCCCAGTTTAAAACAAAATATTGTGGTTATGGCTACATGGCCAATGCAAAATAGTTAATAGCAAAAATTCGAATGTTTTATGCCAGGCTGCCTTTGCTGAGATTTTCTACCTTTACAGACAATTCTGGTGAACAAGTTATTTGGAGGAATTTGACTTTTTTTTTTTTTTTTTTCAGTGGTTCTGGGAATTGAATCTAGGGCTTCAAGCATGCTAAGCATTCACTCTGCCAGTGAGCTATACCACTAGCCTGAATTTGAAAATTTAATTCTGACTTTGTGTTTCTGGCTTGCACAATCCTTTATTTACTTAGGGGTCTCTCATTCTGTGCTCCTGACTTTGCCACTATTATCACGAACCACTCCAAGGTTGAAGGCTTTGTTGACAGCAAGAGATTACAAAAGTGTACTGCTGATTCCAGCTTCTGCCTTCTACACCAAGTGCTTCAAGGTCAAGTCTCTGAATTTCTGCAGAACTGAGTACATGACAGGAAGAAAGATGACTAAGCCAATAATGCCCAATGCCTACAGAAACTGGAAGCAATATTTGAAAAAAAAAATCCTAAAGATTCAAGTTGACCCATAAATATGCACCTGAATATTAGGAATCATACTGTCATCATATATGAAACGGTCCACTGAAAGAAAGCATTTTGGCATTTAGAGCTTGAAAGAAGAACTTACCACTTTCTATTTCCTCTTCATTATCATCCTCTAAGATGCTAGCTGGAGCAGCAGACTCTCCGGCTTCCATCATGCTTTTCAAAGCTTCAAGCTGTTCTGTTATTAAAAACGAAAAACGAGGAAAGGATGACATGTTAGATCACACCAAAACATGGGCTTTAAAATCAATGCTGAGAAGAAGGCGATGAAGAGGGGACAGGAAATGTGTTCTTTAGGCACCGCTGGCCCTGTCCCTAAGGTTTGCACATTTCCATCTCACCTATTTGTGCTGCTCCAGGCTTTGTAAGCAACACTGAACAATCGCGTGACATATACATGTGGAGGAACTCCTGACACATGGGTGAACTGCCCCAAATTCTGGTCACTCAAGTGTGAGAGGATTTAAAGCCAGATTAAAAAAAAAAATAACAGATTGGAGAAACTGATACAGATCCAGATTTAAGAATAATTATGAAGAAGTGAGAGAAAAGAGACAGGCATATTGGAGTTTAACAAAACTCCAGGGGAAAGAAAAAAAAAAAAAAAAGAAACTCCAGAGGAAATATTTTCAACTAACAAGACTGAGTTTATTTTTCTAGTACATAAAAAAAAGTCCTGTTGTAAGTCAGTAAGATAGAGACAAATGAAATGAGTTTTACAAAGTGGGAGACACGTAGGGACAAATCACAAACCATAGTGTACGAAAGAAACAAGGGATCGATAGGCACTCTTGTATCTTGGAACAACTTTTATGAAAGAAAGTACATCAAGACACATCACCACCAAAACACTGCTTTTACTGTCTTCTCATTTTTCTTTGGGACCCCCTCATGTTGCAGCATATGAACATGCTTTCCCACTGTGTGAGTTCATATGCAAAGCAAACGTGACATGGAACATGGTAATGTGACAACTTTGTTCTGGAAAGTAAACATAATACCATCACTACTTCTTTTCCTCCCCGAACTGTGGTGACTTTAAAATTGATTTCATTCTAGACAGCTGAATTGTCCCAACATATGGGCATGCTTCCACTTATGTGATCTGACTCACTTTTTTCAACTTCAGGTTTCAGCCGTTTATTTTTGATGAGTATTTTTCTTTTGAGGTCATTAGGGGAAGGCAAAGGCCTGCCTGGTTCGAGCTAGAGATACAGAAAGAGCCGAGTTAGTGACGGGGTTGGCATCTCTGTCTATGTCATTCCCTTCCCCATGAGCCCTGGAGGCCTGCAGTCATACAGCCCGACATCCACTAGATGGCAGGCAGCAGTTTCACATGTCCATTCCTGACCACACTGCCCACTCGGTCTGAGCATGACCTCAAGCTGGGAACCTACAGTCTGCAGAGGTGCATGGAGCTGACCAGCCACCCTGGGGGAGTTGGGGGGCTGACCCAGGTGCTATTTGTTGGGAAAGAGGGTCCTACTCCACCTCAGACTGCACAACGCTTAGGTCTCTAGGAAACTACAAGGAATCACATTGGTCGCTAGGAAATCAAGCGAGAGGAGGTGAATTCCCAGAAGTCAACTCCACTGTGACTTCTTTTGCTTGCCTTTCCATCTGCAAGGAAAGTCTCCCTTCAGGTTCTTCTCTCTGAGCCCTGGAGCTGTCCCTTATCTAATCATCTATCCTGTTTTCCTCTCATCTGTTTAATACCCTCACCTGTCCACCTTCCATGCATCTGTTCTTTTCAGAAACTCATTTTTATCCTATTTTTGACAAGTTACTGTGTCTCGCTTTGCCTGTTTCGCTTCAAGTGAAACTTGGTTAAAATGCTGCTTCTTACAGGCAGCCAGCCCGGTGGAACCAGCTGATTTCTGACACCAGGACATTCTCCAAGAAGTATTTGACTCATGGGAGGCTGTCTTCTTTTTCTGCTCTGTGTTAGCTCTCATGTCCTTTTCCCACCCCTGTCCCAGCCCTCAGCTCTTCAGCTAAGACAGCAGGTCTTAACTCCCATTTATGCTACTTGTGATTCCCATAACTCCTTTCAAGAACTTGTAAAACATTTCATTAAGAACGGTGTGGTTATTCCACACCAAGTATCTTACCCAAACCAAGAAAATAAGCAGAAGACTCAGGTTTAAAATAATAATAATTTGAGCTGGGGATTTAGCTCAGTGGCATAAGCACCAGGCTGATAAGTGCAAGATCATGAGTTTGATCTCTGGTACCAAAAAAAAAAGGTAATAATTCAATAAATTGGGGATGTTTCTTAGTTTGGGTTACCTAGGAATTAGTCTCTGAGACAAAGATGTATGCACCAGTGGCTTATCTTGGAGGTGGCCTCAGGAGACTGCAACAAAGGGGTGGGAAAGCAAGAAAAGGAAAGAGACAGCCAATCCAGGGAGTGTTATCCAGCAAATCATTGGGAAACTGGAGCTCTATCCTGTTGGCGGCCCCTGGGAGACAGAGCAGAACCGGTGCTCAGGGTGAGGACATGTTGTGAGACTTAGAGCAGGGTTTGGGGATTAATTCTCTAGCATTTCTGCCCTGCCTCCCATATGTGGGCAGAGAGGTTCCAGTGATCACAGCTCACACTCAGCTAAACAGCTGCAGGTGTTGGTGACCGAAAGAAAGTTAGGCCAGTGTGCAGGTAAAGAGGAAGTGCTGGGAGGATAAGGGCAGACAGCCGCAGTGACTGCTTTAGTGGGCTGGAGAGAAGCAGGTGGGTGGAGCAAAGGAGGATTGCACCTATACATTTTTTTTAGTTCCCATAGACCAACTTTTGGAAAAAAAGAAAAACCTCACTGTTAAACCCCCTCAAGTGCTGACATTAGCACAAAGCACATCCCCCTTGTCGTCTCTCCTACCACCGCATGCATGCTGCCGTGTGTGGGCTCCTCAGGGACTGCCTGTCAGCAGGAGAGTTCCACTATCTCATTTTAATTTCATCATCTGCCTCACAACTCATAACATCTTGTGATAATGGATCCCCACCTCTTAGAGGTCATGAATCCTTATAAAAATGTAATTAACTCTCTGCAATGATTATGTGCTTTTTTAAAAAAAACTGTAAGGAATCAGAATAAATTGAAAGACCTCCCATAAAGCTCTTCTATGGGCCACAGGTTAATACTGTTCGTTTCATGAAGAAACTCAGCAGGTGTAAAATGGAGTTCAAAAATGGTCATATTTTGGTCACTTGTCTGTGACATCAGACTACAGCACCTTCCACAGCAAGAGTCTCCCAAGGGTTCTGAACTCAGGCAAACATTTTATTTACCTGGCAAACTTTTAAAATACACCAGGCTTGAGCCCAACCTTGGATCAGTGAGATCAAGTTGTTGGCAGCCTGGCATAGACGTTTCTTATAGCTCCCCAAGGTGATTCTAACATCTAACTAGAGTTGGAAACCATTGCTGAATCTAGACTATGGCTTAAATTTAAACCACGAGATCCCAAATCTTTGGATTAAATTGCACCAAATATTTATTTTGTGTGCCTCTCTATATCCCTCTGAAGCATGACAAAAGCTTTTTATACCAAAGAATTTAAATAAATAGGAAGATCTTTTGCATTAGTCCTCCAGTACTACTTGACCCTTCAAAAATGAATTTCAAAACAAATCCATTCATGTTAGAAATATGGTTTGCTAATAATACATACTGGATGTGATTCAAGCGCTTGTTTCAACAGGAGATCCCCAAATAGATCTTCACAATATTTGGACATCTTGTACTGTTGATATTTGCTGGAGAGAAAGAAGTGGCATTTTGTAAATTCAAACATTCATTAGCCATCCAAGAATAAGAAACACCCATTCCTGTGCAATTAAAGTCTCCTGCCTCTGCAAAAATGTGTGCTTGCCTTCCTAACCTTAACACAAGACACACTTCCAAAGACCCCAAGCTCTTAACTAGTGCCATTTCTTAAAAAGCCTCCCAAAATAAAAATAAGTGGATTACAAAAATGTTTTTTAAGTTATTGCCAATCACCCTACTCAGTGGAACTTTAGGTAAGGTGTCCAGAACTCTGAACTTTCCTCTAAAGTGAGCATTTCTAACATGCATAAATATGACTTTCCTGGGGAAACAAAGCTTTCATGGGGCCCAGTGTCCTCACCTGGAGAGTCATTTGCACTTTGCATTTCACAAAACAAACTGCCAAGTTATTTAACAAGATATAGAATGACAGTGAGGATCAGGGCTTAGAAAGCAACACCACTTAGAGGCTTGGAGTAGAACAAATCGTTATACCTGCAGTGATTTTCAAAGGAGAGAATTACAGGATATTCTGATGTGACAAATGCAGTTTCCTTGATGGCTTGAATTACATCCTTTAAAGGTAAAGGGTGTTAATGAGGAAAAAGAACAACAACAACAAATTACAGCACATGGAAGTATTCAGAGATCACTAATGGAACCTTTCAGAATCAACTGTAGCAATTCTGCCCAGGAGAACTCATGTACCTGATACTCATGTACCTGATACTCTGACAAGCCAAGTCCCTGGGCTTAGACTCAGGCTACAGTTAATAGGTAATGACAGATCTTTTACTCCTCCAGAATCAATGGTGTTACCAACTTGTAAGAGTTCATCTTGGTGACCTGCCAGCTCCTTACTTGATAATTCATTAATTCCATGTAGATCTCTGTGTACTGATGTGACATTTGTAATAATCTTTGTTTCATGTTAGCCTGGTACAAAGGGGTTCACTGGGAGGGGGCCTCCTCCGGACAAGAAATATGGGAAATGGGGGTGGGGACGAGTTGTGGGTCTCACTTGCCTTGAAAGTACTTTTGAAGGAGCTAAACAAATCCCCTCCTATCTCTATGAGACAGATGAGGTCTTAACAGATAGCTGGCCATAGTTTCTGCTTAGCTTTAGGAAAAAACGAAACAACTCCAATTCTTCTACCACCAGAGTATCATGCTTGATAAAAATCCCCACGTTATTACTGATTTGTAGCTAAACACAAGGCAAGTTTCATTATTCAAGGAGTAAGGACAAATGTTTTATAGTCATTACCTAGGGAAGTCCATTTGAAATGACAATGCTGAAGGTTAAAATAATCATGGAATATTTCAATGTTTTAATTGAGGCATCATTATTGCTGAAGGTTTTTTTTTTTTTTTCCACTTTCATTACTGGAGCTTGATACCAGGGAGCATCAAGCTACTTCCCCAACCCTTTTAGTTTTTACTTTAAGACAGTCTTGCTAAGTTACAGTCTGGCCTTGAGCTTGCAATCCTCCTGTCTCAGCCACCTAAGTAGCTGAGATTACAAGTATGTGCTACACATTTAGTTACTCTTGCTTTTAATTTTCTTCCCAGATAAAAATGCTTGTGACCCTTGATTTTCTACTTGACCTCCCCAAGAATTATTCCCTAAGGAGAACTTGGCTGTGCCCTTGGGTTCTCCTTTGCTTGCTCTAAACAAAGGCAGAATCATCTTCTTCTCAGCTGTGCCTCCTTATTAGGTTCCTTAACTCTCTAAATAGGGTACCACCCAGCCAGGCACAGGGACATGTCTCGCACTTGTGCTCCCAGCATTCGTAAGGCTGAGGGAGGAAAGCCACTGGAGTCCAGGCGTCTGGGTCCAACTCAGACAACACAGCCAGACCCAGCTCCACAACCATAAAAAGCAGATGTCACCCTTCCTATCATTTTGGCAGCTGTGCAGATTGATGGCTTCCCACTTGAAGATACTCCTGGTTCCTGTCAGGAAGCATACTCTCCCATCACTGCTGGTCAAATTCCACCACCATCTTGGCAAAGATAAATGGTATCCACAGCATGCTATGGGTATAGGGCCAGGGATCTAGCCTTTGAAAACATGCCTGGTGATTTTTCACAGTAGCATTGAAACTATTGCTCAAACTATCACAGTATCTCTTCAGCACTGCACTAAACCAACAGAGACTGACAGACCTGTACGCTGACTGACAAACTACAGAATCTCCTCTTGCTTTGTCTTTTGGCAAGGTATCATGTTTGCATCAAACATTATTGAGGAATGCTTTTAAAATCATCCTTCAAATCTAACACCAAAAGCCCACTGCAGAGATGTCTATTTATAAAACTAGATTCTTTTTGATGATCCTGGAGAGAAAATGTCTCACTGTTGTCAGTTCCGGGAATAACTATGCTTCTCACTTCTTGATCCTGTCAGTCACATGTTTTTCTCTTTGCACTGAATTCTAGGAAATCTAAAGCTCAATTTGTGGTGTGAATTGCAAATTTATGAGATTTCTTGATAAGTGTTCTTAAATCATGTCATGAATCAGTACCTCTAAAATTATGTTATAAACTCTAACCTCATCACCTATTCCCTTGTTCTTGTAGACCCTATTTATAATGTACTCTTCCATCTATTTATCTTTCCACGCCATCTTGAAATCTCTCAGGAATAATGCAAAGTACATAAGCCAATTAGTAGATAAGGACATAAAGGACTGTTTTTAAGGTACAAGTAAACGTAGGCAGTTTCTGCTAGGAAAACCTCAATAGGTAACAGAGTCAATCATCTGAAATCCAGAAAAAAAAAAAAAAACAGCATGATGGGAACAATAAGTGGAGACATTTGTCTTGTATCACTCCTCAAAATCAGAAGAAAATACAAAGATGTAACCCTTGAGAAACTGATGATTTGTCTTCTTGTCTCCATTTCCGTCTCCTGCCTTTTCACAATTATTTGGGGAAAAAGCATGACCATGTAATTTTAAAACGTGCCTTAAAAAGGATATCTGTACACATTGCTTTCCCATGAGTTATTATTGGTTCTTGATCTTCACCTTTTCCATCCCAACAGTCAAGTTCAACACACCTAGGAACACAGTGAAGTTATATTAGGGAATCATTACCACAAAACAGCATGTGTACGAATTCAAAGAAAAACATCAAAGTAAGTTGTTCTCTTAGAGAGCAGAAAGTTAAATGGGTTAAGTGACAAAGTTACTTTATGGAACATACAGGTTCAAGGCCCATTACTCTCCCATTAAGTTCCAAGTTGGTACTGTCAAAAAGGGGCTAAGATGAAGAGACTTCAGAGATAACAAGCAGCTAGTTCTGGACAAATTCTTACTTGTGCCAAAGCTGCAGTGAGGAACAGTTTGAGGACCAGGGTAGAAATCTGAATATAGCCTGAGTTAAAGAGTATTTTTGTGTTACATGGAATAATGCCATAAACACCATATTAAAAAATGCTTCTATGTTTCATTGATTTGTATTCAGGTATTCAGAGGAAGTATATGAATAAAAGTAGGGATTTAGTTAATTTCTTTTAAAGTGTTTACATATACAAAAATGTTGAGTTTAAAAAGTATTGCTCAAATGATAACCAAGAAAAAACAATAAGGTAATGACATCTTTATTTTTTACTTTCAGCATGTTTGTCATATTCTAAACCTCAAAGATTTGCTTATTTCTGTAACAAAACTATGTGCAGTAGTCTCTAGTCTCACAAATGTGTCTAAATTTTAATGTTAAATAATGCTGTTTGCAAATACCTATGGCCAGTAGAAAACTTAATGTCTTAAAATATATATGCTTTTGAAATTTTTGAAGCCTATTTTTAATATATCGTATTAAACTGTTATTTTTTTTTGTAACAGAAATCGAACTCAGGTCCTTGTGCTTGCCAAGCAGGCATTTATGCCACTGAGCTATATCTCCAGCCCTAGAACAATAAATTTTGACTCAGAGGACTGCTGTGGAAATAATATCTTTTCTTTCTCAAGCTTAAATGACCATCATAACTCATTAAAGATAAGGACAGATGTCCTTTTCATTTCAGCTCCTATTTCAGAAAAAAATAAATTATAGCTGTTCTTCTTTAGCTGTACTTCATTTACCTATGGTCAATAGTGGACTTGGAAATAGTAAATGGAAAATACCAGAAGCAAACAACTGTAAGTTTTAAATGACACACCATACTGAATGGCATGATGAAATCTCTTCCACTCCATTGTCCAGCCCAGATCTGAATCATCCCATGGTCACTCACACCTGCTACCCTGCCTGCCCACTGGTCATTTAGGAGCTTTACTGGTTATAAGATTAATTCTCATGGTATTTTAGTGCTTGTATTCAACTAACTCTCATTTTAAAGCACAAGAGAGGGCATGTAGATAGTCTTGTTAAATACATTGTTATAATTGTTCTTTGTATCATTAGTGATTTTTGTTATTCTTATACTGTGCCTGATTTATAAGTTAAACTTTGTCATCACTATATACACTATGGGAAAACAAACAGTATATATACAATCAGGAACAATTTCTGGTTTCAGATATTTGCTGGGGACCTTGGAACCCATCCCCTGTGGATAAGGGGGTGACAGAAATTTGGAGAGCAGCATTGCAACAAACACATTGTCATCCTGAGTTTTTGACCTGCAGCCGGCCAGGAGAACTTGTCTGTACATCTCTACCGAGGATTTCCCGCCGAACTGTCGGCCAGTGAGATAGGTGTTATGGGAAGAACTGATGAAGTAGTGAGCCAGAGGATGGTCCATTTCCTGGTAAAGTTCTAAGCGATCTAGAAAAACTGGGGCATTTTCGTCTGACATCAGGTATCTGCAAAACCCATCGCTTGATATGAGGCCTAGGGGAAAAAGAACATCTTAGTAGCATTTGTAGCTCTGAACGTGTTCATTTCATGTTTTATTCAGGGAAAGCAAGGCAGCTTAAACGGTAGGTGTAAACGCTTCTTTGGTCTGTCTCAAGAACCGTTATTTTTCAAAACACAAATAAAATAGAGAGTTGCCCATGATAAGCACCATATGGCGCTTTGCCTTTCTATCTGTGATGGTGGAAGTGCTCTGCCTCCTAAGTTCAGAAGTGCTGTGCTATGGTGATATGCACTCCAGGTGACTTCCTCTGGCTCCACTTCTGTGGAACACTCCCTGTGCTCCTGGGTCTCTGCATCTTCTCCCGAGTGGGAGTGTACACCTCACCCCTGCTTTCCAGGCTCACCAGGTGCACAGGAGTATGTATGAGAGGTCCACTTTAACAAGTGGAAAACGTAAGAATGATAGGTCAGCACCGTTCAAACTGTACTGGAGAAGAGATTTGTCATGGAGAGGGCAGAATTTCTGAATTTAAATAACTTCCCTACTTCATGTAAGAGAGTACAGGGCTGGTGAGGAGAGTATGCAAGGGTCACTGAAACACACCCTGGGAGCCACTGCCCGTTCCAGTCTATTTTTCTGACACGAGGTAATTTATACCAACCTATCCCACAATGCTGTCAAATAGGAACCTTTTGCTTTATATTTTTTTAAAGGAATATGTAATTACAAATATCATTGCAGAACCCTGGCTAGCCACCTCAATTCTATTTAGTTCCTTCTTTTCTGAAACCATGTAGCAACCACTATCCTAAGTCTTTATGTACGGGGTCTCAAAATGGTTTTACAGTTTGATTATATATGCATGTATCCAAATCATAGGTCATTTTGAATGCTTTCAAATATATAAAAAAGCTATGCCACTTTATGCATTTGAAGTTGCTATTGTTAAAACGTATTTCTTGGTACTTATCTACATATGTAGCTCTTGTTCATTTATGGTTCACTGAATGTATGGGTTCATATATGAGCATACCACACTCTATTTTCCATTATTCTGCTGATGGACATTTATGTAATTTATAATTATGACTGAAGGCATTATAATAAAGGTTTGTATACCTCTCTCCCTAGGCGTGTTCATCCTCTTTAAGAGTAAGTACTTGGAAGTACAGGGATAGATGCAGTGATAGGGAGAAAAGCAAACCAATCAACCAACCAGACATCCTCCCTTCATGAAAATCACATTTTACCAATCAAAGAAATAAATGAATAAACCAACAGAGATGCCATAAGAGTGCTGAAGGAAGGCAGGGAGAAAGGCCATGAAGAATGGCGGGAAGCTGTATTAAGATATGTGACCAATGAAAGCCCTTCTGAGGGAGTCACATACAGGCACGGGAAGCAAGCCACACGCACAATCTGAGGTGGGGGACTGTCATTCCAGGCAGGGAGGTCAGCAACTGCACAGGTCTTAACAAGGGAGTTTGCATGACAAAGTTCATTCAATGACGGCGAGATGGAGTGAGTGGCCAAGGGGAGAAATGGTTGGAACTGAGGTCAGAGAGGGAGCCACAGGCTGTATCAGCTGGGCTTTCATTCTCGCTAAGTAGTTGGGATTTTGCTCTAAGTGTGTTGTGAAGCTGGGACATGTGGGGATGGGGGTGGAGGTTGAAGAATGGCATAGCGTCATTAGATCAGATTTTAAAATGTTTACTCCAGCTGCTGTGAGAAGCACTGAGTAGAATGGAAAACTAGGTAGAAGTCAACTGGCATTGAGAGCTTGGATAGTCTGGTATGGTGGAGATGGTGAGAAATGATTTTATTATAGACAGCTAAGTTAGATAGAAATTCATAGACAGTCAGAGAGGGATTGGGCTCTTGAGAGTGTCAGTAGAGAAGATGAGACACATCAAAACTGTGGCTGAAGGCACAAAGGCCAGACCCGCAAGCCTCCCCAGAGACAGCAGCTTGAGATTGTGCTATAGTTAGCATGACCTGGTCCAGTGAGCCTAAGGGAAGGTGTCACGTACACAGGTGGGTGACCAGAACACCCTGACCCATACTCGCATCTCTTTCCCAGAATGCCTTTGTTCTTTCTCTATTAAGAGTTACAGATGAGCTGAAGTTAGTGATGTTCATCACATACCCTTGTACATGTCTCGATCCCTTACTGGACCAATATTAGGTAAGCTACTACTCTTTTAATGCTATTGAGGTTCATTATAGCATGACCTATAGTTATCAAGTTGTGATTTTACTGTATAAAAAGCCTTTAACAAAAAGCTTGTTAGTCACCCACTTTTGGGACTTCTCCTGTCTCTTAGGGGCTTTCTCTCGGTAAACTTTTCCCACTATTAACCTCCTTTGTCCTCATTTCCATTCTTCACTTATCAAGAGACACGAACTTGGCACATCAGACATCCAACAGGTAAGGAGTCAATTTGAAGTTGGACCTTGCCGATCATGTTGATGTAATGTGAAAAACGAGACAAATCTAAGATGATTCCAAAGGTTTGATTTGAAAAGCAGAGTGAATAATGGGGACCGTCTTATAGGCTAGGAAAAGAACAGACAGATCTGGGGACAGGCAGAATCAAAGCACTACAGATTTCCAGTATACACTGGCCATGCCTATTCAACATTCAAATGGACAGTTTCACTACAGGTCTGTAGTTTAGGTTAGAGGTTAGGACCGGAGAGTTCAGTCTGAAAGTCCTGTGCATTCAGGAGGAACCTAAGTCTGCTGACCTCCCTGAGCTCACCCAAGGATGCGCCATGAATGGGGCCCAAGTCTAAGCCCTGAACTCTGTGCCCTTCTAGCAACCAGAGTCTAGGCAGGAGAGGTTTTCTAGGATGGACACCCAGAAGTGGAGATGCCGGTACATTTTCTAGTTAATGAGCTATTGCCAAAATACCAAGGTCAATGACCTATTTACACTCCCCCTGAGGTTTGTTTATACCACATTCTCACCCACACTTGATGCCAGATTTGAACATTCCTGTCATTTATGAAAAGGCAAAGCTACTCTTTCTAGATGTCCTTGATAATCTTGTAGACTTTTAGGACTTGGAAAGGCTTTAGAACTAACCAGTAACACATATCTATCATAACATTCATCACATTGCCAAGGAATTATTGAGTCACTCGTCTTTCCCTTTGAACAGAACACAACCGCCTTCAAGGCAGAGGCATTTCTTACTCTGTTTTGAATTTCCACATCTAGCACAGGGCCTGGCACCTAGTCAGCCCTCTACACATTTTATAAAAGGACAGGAGGGCCTGAGGGTGTAGCTCACTGGTAGAGTGCAAGGTCCTGGGCTTAATCCCTAGTACCACAAGAGAAAAACAAAACTAACAATAGAGATGACAAATAGTAGTGAATGACAACATAAGCCTTCCATTTTATAACCAGGAACTCTGCTCAAGGTGATCCAGAACTACATCATGGCTCTGCTTTAATCACACACAGCATGGGATAAATGGTCACATTCAGAATATTAAAGGAGAGGTAAGTAATGCAAATAGGAATTTGCAGTTCAATCTGAAGTGCAATTACTCAGCTCTACCCAAGTGACAGCTCTGTCAGTGGTATGGTGGGCCAGGCCCATCTATGAATAGGTCCTATGTGGACCCAGAGAATAAATAAACCTTTCAGCCACATTTCCTGGCATTAGATACACAGAAAAAAGAATCCATTCTAAAGAGGAGGCAACAGAAGCCCAGGAATTCATAAGTATGATGGCCAGGCAGATCCTGCACCTCCATGTCCTGATCATCAGTCCACTTCAACACCTGCCTCCGGTCACATTGGCATCGTGCCTCCCACCCACCCTGCACTGACCTTCAAGCTTCCCTTTGTGCCTTTCCTTTGACAAATATTTGAAACACATATAGTTTCTAGTTTCATTAAAAGGGCCAAAGGTCCAGAAATGCCAACACTTTGCTCAAGTGATTCCTGACTATTTAATTTCATAGCAGTTGTTTTTCTCTTCCATTCCAGAGGTCGCATGAGAGGTGAGAAGGCACGGCAAATCATGCGTTAAATTTATTTGGCTTGGCAAAACAAAAGGGGGAAAAAGAAGGTGCAAATTTTTATATGACAGAAATTCTTTCCAATGAGTGTAAATAGAGTGTATTTGACATTTTTATCTTAGGCAAAAATGCAATGTTAAAACAATATGAGGAAGTGCATGGGGAAAATACCACTATGATGTGTTCAGTAGCACAATAAATTGAACAGCATACTTCATTCAGCATGGACTAATTTATGTAAGGTAAATTTATACTAAAGAACAGGGAAAATAAATCAGCCATGTTAGTAATGTGGCTAATGTACCTTGGTTCTGGGGAACACCAGGTCGTTTACACATACTTTTCATTAAAACGCTAAGGGTTTTCAAAGTTGCATATTTTGTTTTAAACAAAAAAAGATTTTGAGAAAATTTTATTACCTTTTTTCTTCAAATCTTCATCAGGTTCGTACATTTCAATGATCTGCATTGCCCTTTTAACATCGTAAAATGGAAATAAAATTTCATTCAGTCGAGGATCTCGTTGATGCTATGATGAGAAAATAGTTCCACTGAGTTTGACATTTCTTTCCCATGAGGCATTTCGAATTTCTAAGTCTATAGTTTCTAAAACAAGATACATCAAGACTATCATGTTTATAAATATAGAGATTGGATTTCGTTGCCTTTTTGTCTTTTTTCCTAAAATACATCTTGAAAAGTCCTAAATTTGGGACTATGTTGTTGGTTTCTCCTTGCTTTATAAAAGAGAGAGAGAGAAAAAAAAATATGAGGTTTCTTTCCCTTTAAACGTTGAAGGATATACAACACAGTGTGTGTGTCAGTTGTATCATCTTCTATTTCTTATACCACAGGTAAGACATTTGACATAAGTCTTTAAAATGTGAGGCTAGAATTTTAAAAGTATCAAAAATTAAAAATGGTTTTAAAAAATAAAAAGCAAAAATATATAAAATAGCTCAAAAATAAATAAATTATGTACTAATTTAAGTTAAAAAAAACAGTAACAGCAAAAACCTGTTTAATAAGAGAACACCATTTTATCTTTCTACATCACTGAGATTTCCTGGGGACTCTCCATTT
The DNA here is from genome assembly GCA_004027455.1 of Hydrochoerus hydrochaeris. Classification (NCBI taxonomy): domain Eukaryota; kingdom Metazoa; phylum Chordata; class Mammalia; order Rodentia; family Hydrochaeridae; genus Hydrochoerus; species Hydrochoerus hydrochaeris. The sequence continues at coordinate 116,056 of PVLA01000489.1, forward strand.
TCTTGAATCCATATTTTTCAAAATAAACCAATTGTAATGAGGAAAATTAATTAGCCCAAGGGCATCTATAAGTTGTAAAACATATAAAAATCTGTATTTAAATATCAGGAGTTTGAAAGCATCTCTTTCACTCTAAAATTTAGGTCTGTTGCCCTGACAAAAATTTCCAGGCAGAGAGTCCATGAATGATAAAGGCATTTAGGAGGCTGGGGACATCATCCTTTTCAAGGTGAATGCTAAGATGCTCCCATTAGGGCAGAAGACCGAAGAGCAATGTGTTTCCTGCAGTGATGTCTTCCTACGTCATGGGAAATCGCTTTACTACATGCCTCAGGTACATCAAAGGAGAGAGATACAGAGACAGAGACAGACAGGCAGAGACAGAGAGAGGGACAGAGACAGAGACAGAGACAGAGAGAGAGAGAGAGCTGGAGATCATGGGTCCATCCAATTTCCTTATTGCTCACTGGGGATTCCAACACTGCACTGTGTCCCTGGTCACCCCTCAAGTAAATAAATAAAGCAAAGTTCCATGGAGTGAAGACCAATAAATAGATGTGAATAAGACTTGGTCAATAAACAGGAACCTATCAACAACTCTTTCCCCAAATATATGCACAGACTGTGAAAAACACTGCAAAGCCCTTTAAGAAACAATTCTTCAAAGTTCATATGGATTTCCTTCCCCATTTGTTTTGGGGTGATTACTTGAAAAGGGAGAGTGCACAGAACAAATGCCTTGGTGAACAGAACACATGATGTCATTTACTAAAGCATAGGTGGCCCTAGGTTTTTCTATTTCCCCCATCTCTTCCCCAACACTGAATTAAGGATGTTAACTTATGAGGAATTAACATCTTTTGGCAATTTATCCCAGTGAAGCATGCTTCTGTTGCAATCTAAGAAATCAGAGCTCACAACAGCTCACATCCATGCATGTGTCAGAGCAGAAACTGTCACATTCTTATCAGGCCTTGTGACCATATAGAACAAAAGGATGGGATATGCAGAGAAAGAGAAATTGTGGGGTGGACCATGTAACACCAGGCAAGGGAAGGCATGCTACACTTGTTCAGGAAAGAGAAGCCATCATGCAAGAGAACACCCTAGTCAAGGAAATTACGAGCTCCACCCAGGCTGAGAATGTATTCTTTGAAAAGCAAGTAAACAAACAAACAAATAAACACCCTCTTGCTAGGCACATTCCTTCTCCCATAACAATACCATGGAATAAGACGGATGTGGGATGAAAAAGCACAGCAGAGTTATGTTCACAGAAATATGTATATCTATTCCATATTAAAATTAAGTTGTATTTCTATTTGTTTGTTTGTTGTTTGTTTTTTAATCTCATGCTATACTTAGTGGTTTGGGACTCATGGAGATAATGCAGCCAATCCATATGAGTTAGAAAGTGAGCAAAAGTAGGGATTCAGAGGAGACAAAAAAGGGTCAAGAGGAGAGGGAATTCTGCTATTTGTGTGTTTTTACATGCATATAGGTGTGAATGCAAATACAAGGCTATGGTTAAGTGTGGTTTGTGGATGGCAGCAGCTGAATTACCATTATCTGGGGGCTGTCAGAAAAGCAGGCTTGATCCCACCCCAGATTTGTTAAATCTGATTCTCTGGAGTGGAACCCAAGGCTGGTTTTTTAATGGCTGATATGCTCAAATTTAAAATGCATGGCTTTAATCTGTAATGGTATGCATTTAGCACATTTGCAAATCTGTGGGGAAAAATAAGTACCTAACTCCTATAAGGACTAATCATTTAAATCATTAATCTTTGAGATGCCTTCCCAATTAAACTTCATTAAAACATAGTTAGAGGACTTAATAATTCATTTGGCCATCTATCAGAAGCAAAAGGCTGGAAAAACAAGTCCTACAGTGGATGCATCACAACCCTCTTTTCTAAACATCACACTTGCAGCAAATAAGCTCAGTGCAGAACAATATGTAAGTGTGTTTGTCTTTGAATTGCTCCATCAGATAACACAATTTCTTGATTTTCCTTAACAAGGCAGTACAGCACAATCTGGATAAACCAGGCACAGGAAAACAAATGGTAAAGTTTGCATTCGAATCACAAGACCATAATTTTTATGTGAAAACTGCAATGAGAAAATCATGTTCACATTGTCTCAGAGGGATGAAATTGCAGCAGAGCATCACTTGGAAGTGGCACAGTGGGGTACATTCTGCACTGCTTGGAGGGACCTTCAGTTTCATGTGTCCAGAATTCTGCCCTCAGCACACCCAGTGCTTTATAAGATAATATTCTGCATAGTTTCCAAAAATGGGTCACACAGTGCAGCCCAAGTAAATGAGGAGATGATGGACATTACTCAGTCCTTACTGACAAAACACATCAACTGACTTCAACCCAAGAAATAGCATCAGGAAAAATGAAGGTTGATATAAATATTCAAAAAAGATATAAAAAAACAAATGAATAATTAGCAAGGTTACGCTTACTCATAAGACAAAATACCTCCTCCTTCTTCTTTGCCTGTGCATTAAAGAACAAAGATATCGTAAAAGGAAAAGAGATCTGGGGTCCTCTCATTTTCCAACTGTAAAAATAAAAATAAACTCAGGTTAGCCCCAATGTGATCACATGATCTAGGGGAAGCAGGTGAAGAGACCCAGTAACAAGAAAATAGAGCCAGTTCTTGATTAAAGTGACCATCTGAGGCTTTTTCCTTCTCTTCTTTATTTTGGTGTCTTTCTCTTGCCCTTCTCATCTTTCCATTCTGTAGCTTGCTAATTATGATCTCTGTGAAAGCCAAATAGAAAATGAAGGTGATGCTAAAATCAATTTAGTTTCTCATCAGGTACATGGAAAAAAAAAAAAAAGTGAAACTAACTGACATCCCGGAGAGTTTAACTAGTCCTATCACACGTATGCATTGTAGATGGTAACAGTTCTACCCAGGCGGTGCTCCCTAGCTCTCCTGAATTCTGGTGTGCTATTTCTGTAGTATCCATAAAGACAATTTCTTTCTGTCTATAGGCTGTGACTCACAGAGAGCAGTGGCAAAATCTTAGATTCGAATGGTGAATTTCTATGAATAAATTCTTAATGAAGAACACCAGAAATTATATCGCAAGGAGGGATTCAGGAACCCACTAGACAGTGCTGGACAAAACTTTAATATGCAGATAAATCACTTCATCTTGTTAAACGCTCATTCTAATGCAGCAAGTCTGGGTAGGGCTCAGGATTCTGCATTTAAAAACTAGTCCAGGAGATGCCAATGCTGCCTGTTCACATGTCACACTGACCATGGAGCACTGACCATGGAGATACCAAAAAGCAGGCAAGGAGGCTGCTCTAAAGCTACCAACAAGCCAGGAAATGCAGACGGCCTGCAGAGAGGGAGGAGGTGGCACACATGCCTCACACAGCTACCAGGGCATTAAGTGAAGGATGATAGTCTCTGCTCTCCTTCCGGCCTCCCGGAGACATGAGTACACTGAACAGAAAATTCTGTAGAAAGACTAAGAGATTTACAGGTCGGAAGGTGGGGAGTGAGCATGGCATTGCTACTAGAAAGGGGCCATTATTATCTATTCCAATGTGACACTCCATCTATTGATTTTGCTGCACTGATTGGTTCTCTGGTTACTCTGCGGGGTTCCCTTATTAACTCAGAGAGTTTTATGGTAGGCTGTTATTGGTATGGGGGTGGATTGTGGACATCTGCAAATACAGAGACCAGGACCTTCTCCTTTCCAGTGTTTCTTCTTTCTTGTCCAACCCAGGGGTGAGCACTGGCTTGTTGAGATGACACAGGTAAGGCATTTTGAAAATGTTAAGGTCTCATCTTTTGGATCATAAATCTTACATTCCAAGGCTTGTTCCTTTCTTGAGTTATTTCTTTCCCTTTTTGATATGGTCTTTGAAGTTGCTGAGCATGACAGAGTTTTTGATGGTGGGGAGATTTAAGGGGAAAGGGCAGCAGTCTAAAGGAATGCAAGGAGCTAGCAGAACATTCCCTGGGTTCAACAACTTCTTCAAGAAGATGCATATTTTTGCCTATCAGTTGCATCCACTAGAACAGGTGGAAGGAAGACACTCAGGGTAGGCAATTTTATTGAAAATAAAGGCTTTACACTTTCCTGAACAGGTTCCATCAGTCCCACTTCAACATTCAGTGTCTCTTTAGGTGAAGAAGCCTAACAGAAGAAAACATGAAAACAAAAAGGATACAAACAACCCACAGTAATAGTGACAGATAAATGCTTGTCTAAGGTGGGAAAGCAAGGAAGTATTAGGGGTGGGGTTTCACATACTCATTAAAGTCAATACAAAGACTTCAATGGTTCTTAAAAGTAAAAGTTTAAAGTTTTTAAAATGAAAGTTAAAGAACACTTAGGAATTACAAGAGTGGATTATTGCAAAGATCAATGAAAAAAATCCATAAAAGGAAGTGTGAGAGCCAATGAGAGAACTATTTCTGTATTCAAACAAGATGCAGTAGGAAGGGCTCTTGCCTAACAGACGGCTGGGTGCCAGCTTTATCCCAGTGCACACACGAGGCCTTATTTAAACAAGTGACAAATGGCCTACACGGTAGGTTTTCTCCTCTCTACTGAACAAGCTTCCCTCCTTAGTAGGAAGCTGGATTCCTGCCCATCTCACCGAATTTAAGATGGCCAAAGAACTAAAGCATATGAAGCAGGAGAGGGAAATCAAGCAACAAAAGGAGAAAGACGGAAGTAAAGCAAGGCGATTTAACTCGTGAGCAACTGTGGCATAAGAATGTGGATAGTATCTGTATGGAGTATGGACACGGTATTCATGTGACTAAAAACCAGTGGAGCAGAAAAACTTGAAATGCTTTCAAGTAAAATAAACACTATTGTATGGTAACAAAGAGATTATTTACAAGTGGGGGCACCTGTGCAGACATATGGAATCCCTTTCCTTTTGGCATGGATACCTTTAGACTTTGGTTAGAACAGTTTCTAAAGCGGAACTCTGTGAATCAGAAGTCCCTGAATCTTCCAAGAAGTAAAAACAGAAGACCTTTGGCAAAGATTGACTAGTTTTTACAAAGCAGTATGAGCCACCAACTAACTATTGTATTTTTAAGGCGGTAGCTCACATGTGGTGTGATGCTGTCTTTTCATTTTTTTTTTCTCTCTCTCTTTTTTTGTAGTGCTAGGATCAAACCCAGGGCCATGCACATGCTAAACATGTGCTCTACCACTGAGCCAGACCCAAAGCTGTCTTTTATAATATTTTCTCTATATGGTATGATAATTAACTTGAATTATTTTGAAAGAAAAATATATTGTCCATATCGCACTCAAACTTTTCTTATTTATTTGTTAAAAAAATAGGAATTTTCTTTTTTGGATTAACAAGATCTTTGATGGATTTTGCTGAAAACAATTTTTTTCAGCAAAATGTGTAAAGAAAAAAGCACAATCATTTTAGTTTAATAAAAATTGCAACCTTTACTCTTTCCCAAATACTTTTCTCTTGTGCTTATGCAAATTTTGTCAGCCAATTTTGGTTGTTAAATGAATTATGTTCTAAAGTTAGCTCTAAGCTTGTTATAAAAGTAAAATTTTAACCTGTAATCTAATTGGCCTGATATGATATTTTCACCCAGGAATTCAAGTGCTGTGCTTGGTGTTGAAATACCCTATTTGAACCTACACATTTCTCTTACATGCAATCAACTAAAGGGCAAAACTAAAGTTCCAGTCCATGCAAAAGTATTGAGTTAAAGTTAACAATGGAGAATCCAACCACAGTGTGGTAAACTCAGTCCACTTTCTTTCATTTACTGAGATTGGTAGAAAAACAAGTACCTTAAATATCATCTTGCAAAAACATAGACACATTTAATAAAATAAATATAAGAAAATTCACACAAACACACAGAACCAGAGCTACACGTCACAGCGAGAAACCAACAAAAAGCCGTGTGCAAAGCCAGCATGAAGGAAGCGTACAGACACATGGGTAGCAGCTGATTTTTTGCACCTGGTCAGGCCATCATGGAAAGATCAGCAGGTGAGAAGCACAGCGAATAAGGATGTGGGATGCAGGCATGCAATGAGGATGCAGAAAGAGGCGAGCCACTGCACACAGACTGTATGGAGTTAATGTATGAAAAAGCTTACTTCATTTAGAAAGCTCACTAATTGGTCTACCGTTAAATAATCAGTTTTGTCTCCATTGCTGAAAAGAAATTTATTAGAAAAAGTAAGTTTTTGTATATGATGCTACAGCAGGTACGATTTACATGTTGACATTTGTTGATGATAATTCTAAACTTATTTTCTAATCCTAAAATAGTGCTGAATTCTTAAATGGCCAGAGACTGTTGGTAAAGGTGAAAAGCCCAACAACATTAATGACAAAGGAAACGAAACACTCCCGCTAGGTCACAGAAAAATGTCTGCAATTGTTTAGCATTATCAAAAGATGTTATTTCAAAAACAACATGTAAGTCATCCACTTGAAATAATTGGAATGAATGAACTTTTCAACAACATAGTAACATTCCAAATTGAATCTAGTTAGTTCACATAATGGGTTAATACCTAAAGGAGCAGGTTAACATTGTAGGTAGTTAGTAAAGCCAATGCCAGGGGGAAAAGTTCCAGGTGCCGCAATTAATTTACATCAAAGTTTCTCAAAACCTGAGTGAACTTTTACACTGATTGACTGAGGGGTGAAAGTGTAATCCTGACTACAAATTCCACCCCCTCCTACAAACACTGGTGTTAAAATATAATGGCAAGAAGATGTTTTAAACATCCAAAAGGACAAGAATAATATTTATAGAAGACTTTCTCTGAATTGGAACTTACATTTTTTTAAAAAGATCTTCTATATCTGTCCGAGGACAAATCTTTTGTGTAAGTTCATAGAACTTTTCATAAGTAAAAGCAGCAGGCTCAATTTCATCATTCTGTAAAGAATAAGAGTGTCATGAATCATAGAACTCTCCTTTTGTACCGGGGATCGAACTCACACCCTCACACTTGCCAGGCAGGCACTTCTGTTGCTGAGCTAAATCCCTGGCCATAGAACTCTTTTTCTCCTTGGAGGCAACACTCTGCAAGGTCACAAAGCAAACCTGGAAACCCAGCTGATCTCTAAGCCACCTTGCTGTGTCCCAGTATCTGTAAAGAAACACTTTTAATTACCACAGCATCTGGCTTTAGCTGGGCTTCTCTGGGCAACACCCAGAGAACAAATACAGACACACAATTTTTCCACCTCTCTTTGAAGGGGAAAAGCAAGTGTCTGTATAGAGGATGCTGAATCAGTCATGCCCAGTATTTAATTATGCTTATTTCATGAATTTTCAGGAAACCAAAGAAAGAAGCCTAGAATGACTATGTAAGATTTGACTTATACTGAGATATCTGTTTCAAATAGGACTTGCTAAAGATATCATGGTCTCAAGTTTTTCTTCCAGTCCATTCATTAATTTCAATTATTTAAAATCTAGATAATTCATACACGCAAATGATTAGTTGGGGAAGGGGTGCTTTATAAAATAGTGCAAGGTGACCTTGAGGAAACGCATTTGTTAGTTACTTGTTTAGACTGACATGTGCATGATTAAGGCACTGTGCCTACCCCTCACTAAAATAAGTTCCATGAGCTGTGTAAAAAATGGCCCGGCTTGCACCTCCTATCGTAATAACATTGGCACAAATAATCTGGAAGTAAACTAGTTGAATTTTAAAACACGAAGGTTAAAATGTTCAGAGAGACAAAGAAGACAAAAATCTGCTATATATAGTTGAATCTAATTAAGATCAGTAATATAAATAATTTAGCTTACAACACATGAGAGCACAGATAAAGCCGGTTTTAGAAACATAGTAAGTCAAGGAATACCTTTCCACTTGGAAGACCTAACTCCTTGAGTGCTTGAAAGATCACTTTTTCTGTTTTCCCCGATGCAAAGGTTCTAGTAATACTAGGGCAACAAAGAAAGAAAGAAAGAAAATTTCAAGTTACTCCTAATTCTGATTTCTTTGACCCAAAGATCCAGGTGCTGCTCCTAGGAAAGGTGGAACTGGGGGGAAACGAAAAAAAAGAACAAAATTACTTTTCATTTGTGGAGGTTGTCATTGCCCAAACTAGCTCTTGCCATGTGCTTCAGTGCTGATTCTACTACTGATAGAACCTGATTCCAAAACAGACCATCCCTTTGGTGTTGGTGAACTTAAGGAGGCAGAGGGGTACAAGGTGTTGGACAAAAATTGCTGCATTTTGGTCCTAAGAAATTACTTCTTTAGGGGAACACAGTGTAGCAGACACTACAGTAGCTGTAAAAGAAAATCTCAGGTCGACAGTATCTAGAATTGGAGGAAGAATTAGCCTGTAGACCTGAGCTTGGGTTCTGGTTGCCTACTGTCCTGGTTTTCAGGCTAACTACAGCTAGGACATTTCATCAGACAGATTTCGATTTTGTTTTCATGCTAAGCACTCTTGAGCCACTCTGGTAACACCAACCACCTCAAGAAGTAGGCACTTTATTATGACAGTGACAGGCTGGGGGGTATGACAGTTAATCATGACTGTCAGGTTGAATGGATTAAGACATGCCTAGGAAGTTGGTACAGCATAGGCTGACTGTGTCGCAAGGTGTTTCTAGAACCACTGGCATCTGGGATAGCAAATGGGGGAGACCTGTCCTGTCTGTGAGTCCTATCCCACAGGGTGGGGATCTAGATGGAGCAAAAGCAAAGAAGACAGATGTCTATTAGTGCACGCTGTGACTCTGCTTCCTGGCCGTCATGAGATGAGCAGCTGCCCCTAGCCACACCCTTCCACCGTATTCTTTCTGCTACACACAAGACAGCCAACTATGGGCTGTAATCTAAGCACATGAGACACAAACCTCTTCTTTCTACACTGTTTTCCTCAGGGAGTTTGTAACAAGGACAGAAAGCTGACTGGCATAGTGTGGGAGCAATATTCAGTAACATAAAAGAGTCTTGATAGTATCCTGAGGCATGATATTTCCAAATACCCTTAAAACTGGTACAGTGATCATCATAGCCATCTAATGTACAACACTTTAATGTGCAACACCTTCTGGTGTTGATACAGAAGAGTTTCATTATAAATGTGTCGATGACGCATAGCATAACAGATACCAAGGGAGGATCAGTACCCTAGAAACCAACCAGCCCTTGTCTGTAACTGTATCTTAGACACCAATGGAGCCTTTGTTTACTCCCTGATTGGAAACCCAGGGTTACCGTGACTTTGGAGACCCTACATGTGAAAGTCCAGCTTTCATTTGAAGATGGAGCTTACTTTATCTGCAAAGCTCGGCTTAGGAACATCTTCTGCGCACCAGTGAGTTCTTAGCAGCATCTCATGCCCAGGCTTTTCATACACTGCTTCACTCCTGTTAAGTGGAAGGCAGGCTCCAAAGCACTGACACCCAGTTAATCTTGATGAGTGGGAGAAAGCACCACTTTTAACTGCTGAGTACAACTTTCCAAAACAGACTGGAAGTAGCTTTAGATAAATGAATTACTATCTGTTTATTTAAAGCTTTATTGTTTCATATTACATCCAGCACTCCATGAAGGAGTACATTTTGAACATTGCTTGAGATAGCTGGGTTCAATTAGAAGGAAGCTTATGCATCCACTGACACGGCAAAGAATGGGTGTTTGACATCAAATAAACTGATTAACAGATTTCTAACGTAGAGGCTCCTGCATCTGTATTTTCTCAATACATCTCAATAGTTAGTGCAATTTTCCGCACTGTATTGAGGGAAGATGGAATTTACCCTGCATTTTAAATTTAGGTGAAAGCAGCTCTTCAGTGTGTCTTTCTTTTGAAAAGTATGTTTTAAGGTCCTAACTGCACATGCGCAAACGATCAGGCACCTGTAATCGGGAGGAAGATCTCTGTATGGTACATTCAAGGCTATCCCAGCTAGTCCACACCTCTGTTAGGGTTTGATGGGCCCAGAATGAGACAGGAACTGAGAAACACGGTTGTGAGTGTAGCAGGTGTGGACTGAACCTCAGTCCTATGGGAAGGGAAGAATGTGTGGAAACGGAATCTTCAGTTAGTGCCTGTTCAGGTGCCAAGAATTCAAACATGGAAGAAGAGTCCTGGGGGGAAGGGAGAGGGATACGGGAGGTGAGGAGGCTCACTTTTCAGTTCCTTCTTTTCAGGAAGGGGCTTGGCTGGGCAACTGCACCACAGATACGCTTACCTCATTCTACAAGAGACCACCCCTATCCAGGACGGAAAATGGGAGCACGCCAAGGAGACCATTTCTCTGGAGCAGGGTCTGCTTCCTTTGTCGGAGGCACCTTTCTGAGTGCATCATTCTTGAGTCTTTTCCTGGTTTCCCTTGGGAATGTGAGGCAGGGGGAAGGGAGGACTTGGGAGTACAGGTGAATTATTTGGGTTTCCAAAAAGATGCCCTTTAACCAAGGTCCTTGGGGAAACTCTGATCACAGTCTAAGCACACTGTACACACTACCATATTATATAAGGCAGGGGTGGTGATGCCTTTGGCTCCTTACACTCTGCCCCTGCCCATTGCATATGTCTTAGTGCTTCACACCAAAGCCAACGGGAGCTCAGCGAGACTTTGTCAAATCAAAATAAGCTACCATCCAGTCCTCAGAAGGGTTATTACAAGAGCAAATGCTCTTCAGTTGTGTCCAGTCCTGCTAGAATCCTGGTTAAACTCTGTATCCTAGGGGATCTTTCAACGACTAAGGGAGCAATAACCTTAGAAACTAAGGGAGTCCCACTCTTTGCTTGCCTACATAAGGATATACAAGGGTTTTTAACACAATCTTTCTTCTCACATTTTTACTACTGGGCATTAAGGTAAATGGGGTTCACGTTGGCAGAATTGTACATGCACATAGTATTTTTTAAAACCATTTGCCCATCTGTCTCATCCCAGCTTTCCCTTTAATTTCACATGATTTTTTTTGGGGGGGGGGTTCAATGTTTAGCACTGTTTAACCAATGCTTAATCATTGTTTAATCAATGTTTAATCTTGTAGCAAGTCACAGAAAGCTGGAAAGAAGGAGTGGGGTTTCTGCTTGTAGAATCAGACACTTCTATAGGCAGCCAGGCCTTTTAGGCCTCCAGGACCCAGACAAATAACACACAGTGCGGCTCCCGTGACCACACCTGAGGTTTCAGGCCTAGGTTCACTCTACTGCACCCTTCAGGATCTGCTCTAGCTACTCTCTGGCTCCCCTATGGCCCAACTCCAGCCACTGAGTCTCCCCTCAGGTTATAAGAGATGAGAGACGCCAAAAGAAAGGAGCTGTTTTCAAAACTTTGGTCTGAATGGTAGAATAATCTGAGGGTGAGTTTGCAAATCTGACACACACACAAAAAATCAGATTGCCTATGATTATTTTCGCAGTATGGTCAAAAAACGCAGTAAATGTTTAAACAGAGCAAAATTTATTACAATAAAAGACACACTGCCATTAACTCCCCTCAAAATACTCTCCTTCAGTTCAGTCACACTAATCCCATCACTCTTGACGCTTTCTGAAGCAGTTCTGAAAGTCTTCTTTCATGTTAGTGGCACCATCCTGGCCTTCTTGATGCCCTGAGTCAATTCAAAATATTTACCTTTAATCGTTAATTTAACTTTGGGCAAAAACCGGAAGTGGCCTGGTGCCAGATCTCATGAATAAAGTGGATGAAGACACATCATAATGTTTTTATGAGCCTGCCTTTCCAGTGGGTGGCACTGGGTAGCAGCATTCACTATATTTTTGATCACAGCTTATAAAGACCTAAAGGGTGTGTTCAGAACCGCTTCAGGAAGTGTGAAGAAGAATGGGGTAACTGCATCTGAGGGAGTTTTTTGAGTGTGATTTGTGGCAATGTGCCTTTTACTGCAAAATTTTAAAATATTAAATATTTGCTTTATTTTTTCACCCATGACTTGTAACATAAAAAAGAGAAGAAAAAAATAAGGAGTGAGGCTTTCCCTCATCTGTCATTCCTACTATTTCCTGGACATTAAATTTCAGTTACTGCTAAAGAACAGGGTCCTTCCCCCAGCTCTGTAATGATTAGGAAACCAGATCCCTTTTAACATGATGTATACACTATATTAAGAGCTTCCATTTTCAAAACTCCAGAGTGATAGTGATGAAATAGTATTTTAAAAGTGTTTACTCTTCATTAAAACATTCAGAACAATTTCCACCTCACCCTTGGCAGCTCCTCTACCAGGAGAGTTATCTACTTTTTGTTTTTTTCTTTCTTTCTTTTTTCTTTTTGGCTTGATATCAATTCTCCATTAGCTTTTCACGAACTTGTCCCAGTCACAGATGTCTTACGTCAGACCCCTGTAATTACTGGCAAACACCAGAGTCCAGGTCAAAGAAGATGCCAAAATAGGCTATTTCTACCAAAAAGTAGGTAAGTTTTGTATGTGAACAGGATAGATCAAGATTGATAAAATCAGAAGAGGTTTCAAGATTGTCTGTCGATGGCTTAATTAGTAAAACACACAAATGAAATCAGAACTGCACCTTAGAAGTGCTTTGGTCACAATATATGTGTTTCTATTTTGTCCATTTCTTGAACTTAACTTGGCAGAAGAGGCAAGAGAGTAAGGCATGATGAACAGGTTTAACTTATATCTCCATTCATTACATTGCTAGTTGTACTCTCTCTAAAGTCTGGACTTACTGCTTCGAAACTGATTTTAAATAAAGATGGTTTATCTATACAGCCATAGCTGCAGGATGTTGAGATACATTAAAATAATGGTCCTGCTATTGAGAATCAAACAAAGAGCTTTGCAACACAGAGAATCTTTGCCAACAACCATCAGGCAAGCAGGTTAACAGGACTTTTTTTAAACTTCTAAAGTAGATCTATATTGGACTTGCTAGTAAGTTACTAATTAAAAAACCTGGAGAAGGTTATATATGGATTTGGGATATGCAAGCCTGTAAGCTCTCATATAAGGTTAAATAAAAAGAATGTTGTAAGGAGGAAGTCTTTTTCATGATTTCTACATTTTCTCTTTTCTCATAAATATTTCAGTCATGTGACACACATATTTAAGTTTATGATTCTTCTAATTTGTAAAATTAAGAGACATGATTCTAGGATAATCCCATTCAATGCGGCAAGGGTGATGTCAAGAGACACAGGCATGCAGGGGATGCACGATGGAAGTTTCATACCAGAAGGAAGCTGCTAGGCAGGAGAGAAAAAGGAGCTGCAAGTGCCAAAGGCGACCAGCATGTCACTGCTCAACTGTGTCTACATAAATGCCCTGCCCTTGGTGACCTGCTGCCTTGTCTGTGACAGATGGCACGGTTCCAAGACAAGATTCCACCAGTGGTTCCAGTTTGCTTCTTTGTTAAGTGGTGTCCAGAGAAAACAGCAGCATGAACCCAAGTCTGGAGCAGCCCAGAAGAGGGGGTTGGTACCTGGAAGTCCATATCTGAATGGTATCAGGGCCTTAGGCTCATGAATCCAATACCCTCCTGGCTGCATATGGACAGCTGAGGCTCTGGGGCCCAGCCCAACTTCTGGATCTCCACAAAGAAACACCATGCAAAATGAGGCTGGCAAGTTTGGCAAAGGAATCCTAGTGCCACGATAACAAGACCTTCCAACGAAATACACAGACTCTCAGGAAAACCTAAATCTTGGAAAGAGATTGAGAACCAAAAGAGGGGTTCATGGAGACCCCTCAGAGTAAAACGTGCCAGGCCAGCTGTTAAAGAACATGTGGGGAGGACCTATCCAGTTTACATCCTCCTCCTTTGTGATTGCACTGGGCCTTACTGCTTTTTTCTCCTTTGGTCACTAATAACTTGCCAGGGCAAGAAAGGAAACAGCAGCTCTGAAGGATGGGTGATGTTCTAATCCTGACCTAATCCTAATAGTTTGTCACTGGGGGGGGTGAAGTCTTTGAGGGGTTGGGTCACAAAGGTGGAGCCCTCATGAATGGAGTTAGTACCCTTATGAAACCTCAGAGAACTCTCCACTCCTCTTTCTGCAATGTGAGGGTACAGCCAGAGGCAGCAGTGTGTATCCTGGAAGAAGGGCCTCACCCATTTTCAGAAGGGAACATGCTGGCCCTTGAAGATTTCCAGTCTCTAAAACAGAAAAGCTTCCTTTGTTTCTCAGCCACCCAGCCTGCAGGACTTTGCTCCAGCACCCAAACTAAGAGAGCACTGCCTGCCCTGAGTTTCATATGCCCAGCAAAGTTGTGACTAAAGGCACAACCCAGGGGCAGCCCACTTCCCAGGACAGCCCCCATGATGCCACCACTGATACACAGTACCAACCTCTGAACTTATAGCTGGTGGCTGCTCAGGTAAATAGGCAAGATAAATTTAAATCCAAAAACCCACTTGCTTGAAAAATTAAAAAAATATATATAATGCTAACTTTATGGGTATTATCAGAATTAATGTTACCTGATCAGAGGCAAAATGTAATTCTTACAAACCAAAAAGAGCATATGACCAAGAGATTCTAATGAAGCTTCCAGAAATATTTTAAAGGCAAATAGTAAACAATACTTATAAAGGCCTGCATAGTTTGGAATCATGAAAGTGAATCCAGGGCATGGGGGGGTGGCCGAAACTGGCTGACTTACCTCCTCACTGGAATTTTGCCACTGGGGTTGGTCATAAACGCCAATTTCATCCAGCTGGAAAACAACAGCAACAGCATTGTTTGAATTTCTTGGGATGAACAGCTTTAAAAGAAAAGTTTATTCAAACCAACATCTATTCTAAAAATCAGAGACAATGATGTGGAACAGAATAAATTCAGGGCTGTCAGATTTACTAAATAGAAATAACAGCACTCGCTGTTAAATTGAATTTCAAATAAGTACTGTTGAATTTCAAATTCAAATAAGCACCATAATATTTTTGTACAAGTATACCCTACATAAAATTTAGATCATGTAATAAAATATTATCTGTTACTTCTCTGAAACCCAAATTTCATGGAGATTCCTATATTTTAATCTGGCAATTCTAGATGAATGAAAGATGGATCCTGCCCTTGATAACTGCTGTTTAGTAATGTACTAAAGTGACAGCAAATACAACTACACCAATGTCAGCCAGCCATCTCCTGCGGACCATGAGGACTCAGCCTTCCCAGCTCTCATTACATTGTAGACCAGTGGGCACCTCCCTTAACCTCCAACGGCAAGCACAAGTCATCAGGATGATGCATAGCTCTGCTCTCACTGGGCTTCAGGACATATGAGTACACAAAACATTAATTGCACTTTGGTGTTCTTAGCTAATGTCTCCCATGATCAACATTTCTACTCATAACAGTCTAATAATTCGCAAAACGTGATGACTTAGTAAAATTTGTCTTAGGTTTTCCAGAAGAAAAAGTATCTACTTATTTATGTGCATGTTTGGGGGACAAAAAGGTCATAGCTGCACAGAGGGCTAGGAAAATGGTTAGGTGAGTTTGTAATCTGAGCTAAAGCTTTAACCATTCTTGCACGATACACATGGATGACACAGCCTTGGTGACACAAGGACTGGCCTTCTGCATGCTGTTTTAGCCTGTCCTTTGCTGTGGGTTCCTCAAGAGAAGGGTGACATATCCTTCCCATTTCTCAGACAACAACTCTCTGGAGAAATGGGCACGCCTGAGCAGCAGGTGGCTGGGTGACTACCAGGGTCACAAAGGGACCTGAACAGGGCACGCTAAGATCTGGTGTTTAGATATCGATGTCTGGGCCAGGCAAATATAATGAAGCCTTCTAAAAGTCATTGATCCTTTGGGACTTTTGGTCTCTGATGTTTTAACATTGAGGGGAAAAAAAAAACCAGATTCCTCTTTAACAAACTATGCCATGGTAATTGCTGAAGAAAAGTCAGAGCAGCTCTACAGCAAACAGGAATTTACAAGCCTCAATAACTTTCTTTTACCGCAAGGACAGTGAAAAGTTAGAAGGATCATGCAAAATTAAAATAATCGGTATTTCAGAAAGAAAGAGTGGGAGTCATGTGGTAACAGCAGTCGGCCTTCTGCTGAGGACCCAGGAGGAGCTTTCCAGTTTATCCACACAAGAGTTTCCATTCATGGATGGGGACCTAAGAACTCACCTGATACAGCTAAACTGCAAGGATTGGCCCACTGTTTCAAATTCCTGCTGAATGACCAGAAGTAAGGACTCAAAGTGCCCACAGACTGGCCTATCGGCTCATGCCAGGCCTGGTTTTGAGATGCAGGGTGAACCCCACCATTTGGCCATGTGGTTGTTTTCAGCCCCCTCACCGCTGCCTGCCAGTGGCCCAGTGAGGGAAAACAGCCTCACCTTCTCCCAGGTCACTGCTTTTCAGAACGGCACATATTTTGGTATGAGTTTTGCTTGTGACACTATCATGTTACCTTGGAGGATCAATTTGAGTAGGCCTCAAAATCTCATTCTGTTGTATCTTTCTGAATTTTAGACACAGTGAGCTGGGTAAGGCCATTGGATCCTTGATTGAATCTCTGACTGATCGAATCCCTGACTGTCTGCAGAACAAAGAAGTACTATACCTGGGGCCATGGCTTCTTTGGATGTTTCTACAAATGCCTCTCTCAGCTCTGTAGTTTTCAGTTTCATGCCATAGAGGCTGGAGATACCCCAGCACCCAGCCACTGGATCCTAAATATCAAGAGCTACCTATCAGAAGACTCAGTTTGGGGACACAAAAGCCAATGCTCACAGACCCCAGGACACTTGTAACCAAGGGTAGTAGCTTTAAGCCACTGCTCTTTCGTTAAAAATGGGTTTTTAGCTGTGCTCCCTGATATAATGTGTATTAGGTGGCACAAAGAATGCTGATGTGTGCCAGGAAACTCATCCTCCGAGGTCAGGAGCATGGAAGAAAACGCACTCAGGTATTGACCTGACTTCATACACATGGCCTTCACCTCCTCATCTGACGATGTGTTTCACAATTCCCAAGAACAAAGGCGAAACTCACTGTTTCTTGAGGCACGTCATTGGGCTAACGTTGTTGGCCCTGAAGTTGTGGATGATCGATCGTAGGCCTTCCACCCATTGCTGAAAGAGAAGGAAAAAATGTTCCCAGTGAGTCAATCAGCTGCAGCCAAATATGGTGGGTTTTATTAGACAGCCTGTATCCATTTTGTGTAATGAAAAGGTAAACTCTTCTTCTATCTCTCTCCTGCCACACAGCCATCTACATTATCCATGCTCATATTTTATTCTTCAATAAACACTTTCTTCCTTTCCATGGAGATAAATGTGGCATCCACAGTGCCATAAAATACTAGGTTGCCACAAAGGAATGTCATCCACTGATTGACTCCTTGAGCCTTTTATGTGCAGCCTGTTTAAATACAAGTGCTCTTTCGAATACTGGCAATCTCAGTCCTTTCTTCTCAACATATATAACACATGATGACATAACCTGTCCATTCCCACTTTAGAGGATGAATGCATAGGGATTCCTCGAATGTATTACGCGAGTCTTTCCATCTGGGTTTGTTACATATTTCACCTGTCTATGTTTCCCAGCAAAGCCTTAAAAAGTGAAAGAGTCCTTGCTCTCCAGGGTGCCCAGAACAAGCAGTGATGTGCTCAAATAATTTCTGTATAAGGACTTGGGCCTCAGTCGTACATGCCATCACTCCATGGATTTACAAGGAAAAGTGAAAGATGATCGAGCATGGCAGTAAAAGGGCATTTTACTAGAAAAGGCTAACCATGAACCAAGGCCAGTTCTGCTCTTGGGTGCATTTGCTGGTGCCACTGAATGCCATGAAAGAACCACCTCGTGGTAATAAGCTCTGTAGCAAACAGAACTGTGACCCACACACAAGCTGGTGCAGTATCTTCTTAGATTTATAGCCTGACCACTTAGGTTTCTCAGTGCTGAGAAAGGGAAAATATTTTGGTATTAGCACTGTTCACATATTGCTGTTTAAATTGTGTAAATATAAACTTCAGTGTCCCAGTTGTATAGTCACAAAATAAGTGCTCAGAAGCCAGCCTGGGGCTGGTGGCTACCATACTGCAGAGTGAGGTAAGAAATATTTCCATCATCACAGAAGTTTCCATCATCACAGAATACAACACTGTCTAGTGTTATCAGGTTTAATATGGTCAAACAATTTAATGCTTACATGATGACAACTAAACTGCTGGTGTCTTTTTTTTTTCCACTTTCTTTTAATTTTAATTTTGGTAGAATAGATCTAACCCTAAATTTACCATCTCAACCATTTTTAAGTCATTTTTAGTGTCCTTCTATACATTTGGCTTGCTGTGCAACCATTACCGCCATCCATCTCCACAGCTATTTCCATCTAAAACTCTGTACCATTAAAATAAAATAACTCCCTGTCTCTCTCTCCCCTCAGCCTCATCAGAATTCCATGTTCTGTATCTAGGATTCTGAACTCTAAATAGCTGCAATGAGGACAATCATTTTGCGACTGGCTTTTTTCTTTTAGCATACTGTCCTTAAGGTTCATCTGTGCTTTTAACGCAAGCCAGAATTCCCTGCCTGTGAAAGGCTGAATGTTATTCCACCATATGCATACTCTACATTTTATTTATCCCTTCTCCTTTCAATGGAAATGTGGGCTGCTTCCACTCTGTGGCAATTGAGCAGTGCCACTATAAACACTGATACGCAAATAACCCCTAGGTCTACCTTCAATTGCTTTTGGGTGCACGCTTAGAAATGGAATTGTGGAATCGTACAGTAATCCTATTTTTAATTTTTTTGGGAATCACCATACCATTTCCCACATCAGTTGTGCCACTTTATATTTCCAGCAACAGTGTAAGCGGTTTCTAATTTTTCCATATGCTCACTAACACTTGCTGATTTCTGCATTTGTTCCTAGGAGCCATTCTGGTATGACTCAGTTTTTACCATCTCTTTATGCTCCAGTCCTTCCTTCCCTTCTTTTTGAGGGAAGAGCACAGAGCTCAAAGAAGTAAATTCCCATATGCAACTAGCAAAGGCCATTTCATGAGAAGTGTAAACAGCATCCAAAGTCTCAGCAAGTATGACAGAAGTCAGGATTCTGAGAGAGGAGAAGGAGACACAATAATGGCATTCAAGAAACGCCCTGCTTACTTTCAATCGGCAGACCTCTCTTCCTGTCAGGCTAAATATGGACCACAACTCCCTGAAGATTATCAAATATCCTGTTATTGGCCTAAAAAACCACAGGCCCACACAAGTTTCCCAAGAGCAGACAGAAAAAGCACAAATAATTTGGTTGGCATTAACATGAAAGTATTTTCCCAACCTGAAGGTTGTGACTTGTTCCAAAACACAAAACAAAGCCCACTACTGCACATGGTAGAAAAGGTAATAATTCGGTGGAAGGCTCATGTCTTGAGAAGGTTCTAGAAATAAATTCCAGAGATGGTGGACTTTGATGTGGCTTAAATAATGCTCATCTATCTTTTGCAGATGTAACTGTGGGGAAGAATCTTGTTTATCAGAACAGACCTTTGAGGTCCTTGCTCCAGGGAGAGGGCCCAGGCTTGAGTTAGTAGCAAATGCCTCCAGAGTCCTCAGGGGCCTTAAAGGGCACCGGGAGGGAGAAGTTGTGACTTTTTTCTCCTCAGGATGATGGAAGCAAGATCAAGGGTCCTGTCCAAGGTCACAGAGCAGCTGGTGGAGGCAGAGGGGCAGTAAGCGCTGCTGAGCTAATTAACCCTATGTTTTCCTGCAGGGGACATTTTCACCCAGTGGCTTGGCCCCACTCTCCTTCTATGACATGGAAAAGAGGGCTTCAGACCTTGCCTCTTCTCTCTTACTGTTCAGGTCAAGTACATTTAGCAAAGCAAAGCCAAAGGATGGTAGGGAAATGTTAACATTTCCTCTTTTTAAAAATAAAACCGATGAGATGCCAGCAGGTGTCAGTAGAGACCTGGAAATTCCTAAAAAAAAGTCTCACCGGCAGCGATCAAGGTGCCTATCAACCTCTCTGATCAGATCAGTTGAACCCTAAAGATGTGGACAGGTATGTTTATACTTTTGAAATCCTGAAAATAACCAGGCATGGTAAACATCTGCAATATGCCCAGGAGGTCAGACCTCAAGCCCTTTGAACATGTTCAGTGGCGCAGTGGGGCCAGGCTGTGGAGATGACTCCTGCCATGTAGGATGGCTTCCTCCGGTCCAGCCCTCTTGAGTGGATGGGAGCACCAGGGGACAGGCAAGCAGACGAACACCAGGACCTGGAGTCAGATCTCCTGTCCGGATGGGCACGGCGTGATTCCCCTCTTTCCTAATGGGCTGCAATTATTTCTCTCTCTCTCTCTCTCTCTCTCTCTCTCTCTCTCTCTCTCTCTCTTCTTCTTCTCTCCTTTGTTCTTCTTTCCTTTTTCCTTCTTCCTTCTTCCCTTTCTCCCTCTCCTCTCCTCATACATTTTGATCCATGTATAATGTTGTTTTTTTTTTATTTCAGTAACTAGAGACAAGAAAAAGTAAGGCCTCATTTCCAAGGGCAATTTTCTGGGTGCCTCATTTCAACTGGCAATTATCCATTCAAATAATATGGCAGAAGATACACTAGAGGCATCTACCTTAAGTCTGCTGTATAGTTAAGACTAGAAAGAGAACTAGGCATGGCTCCTAGGGTCTTTGCACTGAACTGCATTCCGAGCTCTTTCCTTTTCATTTTATTTTTTTGAGACAGACTCGTTTTGAATTTATCTTATTACACTCACCCTGAATAAAATGGAAATTCTAACCTGCACAGGTAGGGGATGGAGGTTCACATTTCTTATTTGTGGAAGAGAAGTCAAGATGCCACCATAGAGATGTCACCTCTCTCTGTCTGAGCTGTAAAACTAACCGGTCCATGAGGATGACTGAAATATTTAACAACTAGGAACTTCTTTGAACCATAACTCATACATTGATCCATGTATAATGTTGTTTTGTTTCTATTTTGGTAAATAAAGGTAAGAAAAAGTAAGACCACATTTCCACTGGCAACTCTCAATGTGCCTCATTTCAGTTAGCAATTATCCATTCAAATAATATGTCAGGAACTGAGACAACTGGAAATACACTCATGACTCCTTTGACCTGGGGGTTCTGGTGAGCCTAAAGGGCACCAAAGAGGGGACACAATACCTGCTTCCCTGCCTGTGGGGCCAATCGTGAAGCTCTGAATAAAGATTCCCAGAGGGTCTCATCTTCTCTTAAGACAGGATTCTTTCTCAAGAGCTTACACAATACAATCACATATCACAAATCTCTGCATGAATACTATTGGCAGAGTAACTACACCTTTCCATTAAACTAGAAATTTAGCTTGAGGAAGGTATTGAAGTTTTGGCTTCCACAGAAGGTAGCCAGTGGCTCAGATTTTAACGCAAATACAAAATGCAGATGCAATGCCATTCTGATGGGTCTGTAAAAGCACAGCTAATCAAACTGCTTCTTTTCAAATAGCAGAAGGTGCTACTTGGCATGAAATTGTCAGTGTTTGACTTTGAGGGCAGGCTAAGAGAAAAGATATCCAGCAGGTACATTGTTAACAGAAAACTGTGGATAATATCAGAGAAAGAAATTAGAGATTCCCAGGGTTTTCTGTTCATTGCAATCAACTGGGGAGCTTATAAGACTTTCTGGAATCCAGGATGTACCTGCAGAGGCTCTCATTAATGCCTGGAGTGTGTCTGGTCCATCAATCTATTTTTTAAATGCTGCAGATAATTCTACTGTGAACCTATGATTAAGAACCACTGAACTAGATAATGTGAGCTAAATTTGGGTTAAGGCAAGTGTTTCTCAAACTTTAACATGCACTGGATGGAGTCACCTGGAGATTTTGTTAAAGTACAGATCTGGATTCCACAGGTCTGGCACTTGCACTGGGATTGTGCATTTTCTAACAAGTTTCCAAGAAATGTCATGAAGAGCATTTGGGCCCTCTTAATCCCTATGTCCTATCCATACAGAAGTAGTAGGACTTGTACATTGTCTCTAGATAAACTACACATCTTGAGTTCCACTGAAAAGTCCACTGAGGAAAAAAGTTTCATCTCCAGTGTGCTAGTGATTCTCAAGAAGGGTCCTTTGACGCAGTTTATCAGGAGCTTCTGAAATGTCAATTCTCAGGCCGTATCCCAAGCCAAGAATCAGCAGCTCCAGAAAGGGGCCCATGCGCCTGCACTTTAATAAACCCGGCAAGTGACTCTGCCACAATCTTTACAGCACACTGGTATCAGAGCACCTGGTGCTAAACAGAGACAAGGATAACTGAAGAGGATGTATAAGTGGCCTTTGGAGAAGGTGTTCATCTTGTTTGGTTTTGAATTTATTCTACAGAGGCATAATTTTGTATATAACAAATGATCTTGAGGCTTTTGATCTGAGTTTTGGGATGAGTACTACCAACTGAGAAATTACAAAATGAAATCCTTGTTCTCCAGTTCTGGATTAAAATTCTCACACATTCATTACACTACTGCTACCTCCCAACGCTATCACTATATTGCTGAAGTATTTTAAAGAAAGTTACAAGTATTATAAAAGCAATGCAGATAGCCACAGTGAGTTTGATTAAGAAGATGTGACACAGTCATAGGAAATCCAGGCACATTTGACACCCAGGATCACATCAGGAAGTAGGGAGAGGGCAGGGAGGGAGCCTGCTGGAAGTAACAGTCCCCCTGCTAAACCACAAAGAGGTGCATGCCCCAGCAGATGGGTACCTGACCAGAACATGTCCTGGGCCACCAAATGCCCAATCATCAACCTGAAGCCCAAGGCTGTAGCCAGCAAAGCATTAGCTGAAATGGAGGCTGAAGGTCAGAGCTCTCAACATCTTGGTGCCCCATGGCATCTGGTTGAGGACTAAGACCCATGAAATATGAAGCCCAGAGGCAGAGGTGGAAGGAGGAAAGACATAATGCTGGCAGAAAAATGCTCATTAAGGATGCTAAATCCATCCTAAAACTGAATGGGCACCAACATCACCAAAGTTTGTAAATAAAAGATCAACTTCTAAACCCATTAAGAAGAGACCAACACAAAAGAGCAGGCACTGAGTGTTTGTTTCACAAGGCAGTAAGGTCAGTGTTGCTTGTGGAACAAGAGACAAGGAGGGAGATCATGGTAGTGGTGACCATAAGAACAAATCAGTCTCAGCAGCCTGAAATTCTTGATAACCACTGCCACAGGAAGAAGAGTACAAGATCACAGTTGGTGAAGGATTTCACATATGCTAATGAAGCTAAGCTCCCATCCTTGACAAGTCCAAATGAGGAACCCAAGATGGAGGTCAAAGTCACCAGCCTGCAGTAACAACCAACAGCAAACAACTTCTAAAATGGGTGGCCAGGCAGCAAGGGAAGTTCTGCCAAAAAATCAGTAGAGAGTCAACTCTGTATTAATCACAAAAGCCTGTGGGAGGTCATAAATAAAATTTTCAAATTCCCAAAAAGAAGCCAGGGAGAAGAGAATGGGAACTGGGGACTTTTTCATAACACAATCTGAATGTGTTCCCGGTGATACAATTTTTCATCTGTTATGTTCTGTCCACAGAGTGAAGTTGAGGAAAGATAAAGGAGGAATGTATGAAGTGCCATCTGGTCTTAAATCACTTTCCCAGCAGGGTGGATGAGTATCTAGGCAGAAAAACAAGTGGCCAGCTGTAGGTAAGGGTGGCTATATTTGAAAGCCAAAAGTGGATAGGCCTCAATAATATTTATGCATTCCTAGTCACAATTAGTTCAGTCACTCAAAGAGCGTCAAAACAGGCTGTCAGCCCAGCTTGTTATCTTGACAACAGTGGGCACTTAGGGCAGAAGGACTTCCACACAGTCACTGGAGAGGACAAAAGTACTTAATGGACCCTGTGCTGTTCTGGGTGATGACTGTTACAGAAGCATCAAAGCCCCCACACCACCTGGGTTTCCACTCCTTAGTGTTCCTAAGGGACCATTTTTGTGTCACCTGGGCCTGACTCTGCAATTTCCTGTAACAATGCCCTGTCAGATCTGTGGTCTTGCCTCCAGTAACCACATGCATTTTCCTCAATAGACTGCTATGTACACAGCCGACAGGAAGAAGAAAACATAAATGCATTCTGTACACCTTAGTGCCTTAGGATTGTGCTCAGAAAAACATGATACTCTTGGGTGACTCAGGGTTCACAGAGCTCACTCAAGAGGAGAAAGATACTCAGCTTACTTTATTTAACACTTCTTTAGTGTCCAGGTAGAAAGGGCTAAAATAATTGAAGAATTTTAAAATTGGAAAACAACAAAAGCATGGTTCATCCTATACACCTCAGAAGCCATTAATTTGCTGTTCTGTTTTGTTTTTGAGAGCTTGTTTAAAGGGGTTGGCAGCATCTCAATTCTATCAAGTCTGCAACCCCCTGGTGCGAAGAGATGAGGAAACTGCTGATGAATTAAAAGGTGTTCAGGACGCTGGTTCTTTGGCGGTATTTAGAAGTTCCAAGGTCACAGTCTTTCTGACACATGCCAGTTGACAACATTGGAAAATGAAGTCACGCCAAAGTAAATAATATTTCAACCTATGTGCAGATAGTGCCACCTGCTGAGTCTCTGGGACACAAATCCAGACATGTCTTGTTTAATGACCAAGTTTCCATTCCTGTTACTGGTTGTTGGTCCCTAAATAAGGAAATGAATATGGTGTGTACATTACAATATTCAGAGCACAGAAATGGTCAAATGGAACTCCAGCAGGATGACTTGGCTTTTATTTGTGTAACTGTCACATGTAGTTACAGTACAATCTGCAAAAATTACAGTACTCTATAAACATGGTACTCTGTGCAAAAGAAGACACCGAGGTTCTGTCAACAAGACATACAGAACTGAATGAAAAGAAAAGACAAGTTCCATGGCCAAATGGTGGGTGGAAAGTCTAAACAGTTGTTAAGCAGCTAAATCCTTATATGAGCGTACCATATCTGTACTTAGCCAGGGAGCCTCTGGATTGCTCTTGTCTAAGCAGCATCAACCTATTTAGTTCAAACCAATTAAATCTACAGGTGATCCCCTAAGATAAATTGGACTTTCAACATAAAAGGCACTGTGAAAAATCTAAATGAATAGGCTTACATTTCATTATCTTTCCATCTTTTAAGGAAAGGTCACCATACACACACAGACACACACACACACACACCAAAGAGCAGGAAGGGGAAGAGGTAACTGGAAAATTAGGGCAACAAATAGTACTTCAAGGTAAAGACAAATAAGTAAACACCAACACTGCATCAGTGTTTTGGATACTCTTGAAAAATAATGCTTCCTTGACATCATTTGCTGACTTTTTCTGTACAGCAGTAGTTCTGAATCATTTCAATAGGAATCTCTTCAATGGGACATAGCTGAATAGCCCTCTCCTTGCAATGATTCACATGAGAAGAATAATACTCCTGAGAACGCTGCCCTGAAGAAACCATAGAGACTGGCTTTCTCTTGCTCCGTTGACCTTTCAGGAGAAGTCTTTCACATACTACCAACTTAAGATGTGCTTCTCTTGACTACCTCTCACCCTGGTAACTATGCTAAAACATTTAACCAAAGAGTACATTAAAGTCAGACTGTGTTAGAGGTGCAAGGTGCTGGTCCCATCCCAGTTGTTATACAGGTGACAAAAAGCAGCCAGTTTGCATGGTGTAGTGGTGTTGGCCACTGCCGGGTTCAAAACACCACTCATGAACACTTAGGTTCCCGGCACTCTGACAGGCTGAGGCAGGAGGACGGCAAGTTCGAGTTCAGAGTGAATAACTTAAGCAAGACCCTGTCTCAAAATGAAAAATAAAAAGGGCTTGGGATATAGCTCAGTGCCAACGCCTTGAGTTAAGTCTTTGTATCACACACACACACACACACACACACACACAAAAAAAAAAAAACAGAAACAAAACAAAAAAGAGGCACTCACTTGACTGTGTGGCATTGGATAAGTTGGTCATCCTCTCTGAGCTTATTTTTTTTCTGTGTAAAATGAGCATAATTACAACTTCCATTCAGAGAGCTGTGAGAATTAAATGACATATGCAAGTACTTTGAAAAGTGTCTGACACATAATATGAATTAAAAACCTTTGGCACTGCTTGCTTTGTCATTAAAGACTGGGCAACCCTTAGCCAAAGTATGTAAGCCCAGAAGGTCTGAGATCGCTTCAGATTTTGAAATATTTGTGTGTACATAATGAGGTATCTTGTGTATAGGACCCAAGTGGAAACACAAACTTCATTAGTGTTTTATATGGACCTTATTCATGTAGCTCAGAGCTGCTTATAAACAATGCTTTTAGCATACTTGCGTTTTTACTGCTACTTATCCCAGGAAGTTACGTGTTGAATTTTCCACTTCTTGGCTTCATGTCTGTGCTACAATTATTGTGAATTTTGGGTTACTGAATTAAAAGTGTTTGGTTTGTATTATTAGGAGCCAGCAAATTTATTCCGTAAAGTGCTATGTGGTTTTCTGTTGCATAATTTTTATGTTTGTTTGTTTATTTGTTTGCTCTGAAGATGCCTCAAAATGAATACCATTCTTGGCTTGATAGCCACAGGAGGGGTCACCCCTACAACACCTAGTGATGATCAAGTTACTTGCTCTGGGCCCTATAGCTCAGAGGCCACTGAGTCTCATATTAATTGAGGTGTTCTGGCCTCCTCAGTCTGCTTTTTAATTTAACTCAAAGATTAGAACACACATAAATACATTCAGACTCCTATTACTTATGCATTATGCCTATAATTGTGATTTTTGCCAGCAGTAAAAAACTGGAGCCATGTGGAAGACAGAATCAATTTAAAGTTACTGACAATTTTCTCTCCAAGGTGCCGAAAAGGTGAAGTCCAAACCTCATATTCTGCTTCTGATGCAATTAGAGCACTTCATTCTGCATTCCCCTGGTAAGGTCATTTGATAAGCTCACAAGGAGGGAAAAATGAGCTGCCCTGGGCTGGGCCTGGAATCTCTTCTGAAACCACTAAATTAAAGAGCACAGGGATGAGCAAGACCTCAGCAGGGATGAGCATGTCCCTAAGAAGATTGCAGCCTTCTCAATGGAAGTTCTCCAGAGCCTGGAAGCTGAGAACACCCAGAAAATACCCCTCAAAAACCACGAAGGTTTACCATGGTGTGAAAGCCCAAGACCCATGTAAAGCGAAGTATACCAAACACCAGGAGAACAACTAGGTATAAAAGACAATTGTGAATGCATTAAAAAGATACATCAGCAAGGTTGCTAGGGGCTGTGGGAGCGGGGTAGGGTTTTAAAAATGTTTGTGAATTAGAAAGAGGTGGCAATTGAACACATTTTGACATACTAGAATGGCCACTTTAAAATGGTTAATCTTATATAATGTGAATTTCACTGCAATTACAAAAACAAGACAGGAGATAAGAGAATGCTCTCAAAGGGATTTTCATTTTCTTTTTACTCTTTTGCACTTCCTCCCTTGAAGGTAGCACATGAATTTGCTCTGCCAGGAACAACACGCCTTTTGCATTCAGGAAACACCAGGCCAAACACTGTCTATGCAAACAGTTAAGATGTCTTTGCACTGCACTCAGTGTAGCTGCAGATGGGACAGCCAGGAAGCTAGTTAGACATTGAGGCTTCTTTCTCTCTTCACTGTTCTCACTGCTTCAGGGAAACCTCAAGGGACAAAACGCCTGAAAAGAACCGTGACCCTCCCCAGTTCCAGTGCCCATCCTCCTGGGCACCTGTGTGGACATATGAATCAAGCAGGAAGAAAAAAATGACAGTTAAGAGGGTTCATAAAAAAACAATGGTGGCGGTTTGCACAATGTCAAGGTGCTAGAAATGCAGAGCACTGGTATTGCAAGGCCAGAGCTGGTCCCAGAGACAAATCCCAGAATAAGAACTGATCTCATTTTCATTATGGAGTCCACATCAGGTCCCATGATAGATTCCTGGGAGAACATACTTTGAATAAATTCACTGTCCCTTCCCTTTTCTGCCCCAAAGTAATCAAGTTTGCAATTTCTGATTCACTGTATCATCATACTCCCAGTTAATCAGATTTAAAATCTGGTCTTTACTTTGGTTTTACTTTGTGACTTGCATGTTGCTATGTTAGGATTCCTGTGCTTCCTAGTAAATTGGCATTTTAATTATGATTAATGTGACTATGCAGCAGTAACTCCACTTTGAGCTTTCTCTTACAACGCAAGCTATAACTGAGCCAAAAGCAGGCTGAGAGTCACCCTGACAACTGGCCAATCCACAGTCACTCTGACTGCTGTGAACCGATATGCAAATGAGGCAGGCAGTGCCTGGGACTTTTTCCCTCCAAAACTGGTAACTGGAAACTGAGATAATACAATTTCAGGAGCTAGAAATACCAGCGGCTCAGACTGCCATTTGAGATACACCTCGCTGTGACTCCACTCTACCAAGGGTATTTCTGAATTGGCATCTCCCACTGGAAGCTCTGCCAGAGTGAATAAGGCCTTTACTTCATAGCAGTCTGGAACCATTCAAGTGTCACTTTAAAGGTACTGGTCTCTAAGGTCATTTGCACAGTTTCCTCTGAGAAGCCTGGTGAATGGTATGTCACTGTAGCTCTGTGCCTAAGTAACATTCTGACACTTATTTTTGCTTATGTTTTCATATATTTCTTTTAGACTATTCTGTTTTTGTGTGCATTCTGAGTAAAGTAATTCAGGAACTATTTCCCTTTCAATTTATTTGTCATTTGATTAAAGATTAAAGAATTATAATTCTTAAGGTTAAATTGTCAGCAGGTATCAAGGTTAGGACCACCCCTGTTAGTCCTAAGCTACATCTGTTCCCCAACTTCATCCAGGAACAGACCCTCTGGATTCCCCATTCAAAAGTCTCAGAGTATTTCACTTGTGCAACCAGTTAAAGCCAAAAGCAACTGTTTTTCTTGAATTCTATCTCAGTGCTTCTCAGACTTTACTGTGCATAGGAATGATTTTGTTCAATGCAGATTCTGACTCGGTAGGTATGAGGTTGGGCCACTGGTGACTGTAACTGTTCCTTACTATACTGGAGTAGTAA
The DNA here is from genome assembly GCA_004027455.1 of Hydrochoerus hydrochaeris. Classification (NCBI taxonomy): domain Eukaryota; kingdom Metazoa; phylum Chordata; class Mammalia; order Rodentia; family Hydrochaeridae; genus Hydrochoerus; species Hydrochoerus hydrochaeris. The sequence goes on from PVLA01000489.1 coordinate 145,122, forward strand.
TATTCTCACTTACACACTATAGCCATATATAGTACTCTTCTTAGAGCACAACGCTTGTATGGTATCCCTGGTCCAATTCATTATGTATGGCCTTCCAACACCTCTACAGAATCTT